>VXAZ01008606.1:780230-903610 GCA_013399875.1 Gymnorhina tibicen
TTAATAACGGGGGCTGGGTGGGGGCTGCAGTGCCTGCTCTGCCGGCCGGCCCCCCTCTGTTCCCCCACATTAATGGGAGAAACCTGAGAACCACGGCAGGAAATTCACCCAAGTGAATCCATAAAAATAGAGAAGGAAAGAGAGAGGCGAGGGAAATGGCTGGGTAGGGAAAGATGGGAAAACCATATCTTTTTGGGTAAGATTTCAGAACATGTTGCTGAACTGGAAGTGCAGCTCTTGGGAAGAGCTTTGAGCCATCCTTGAGCTGTGAACCTCCCCGTGCTCCAATCCAGACCCCGGCACGAGCCATAAACAGTAATAATTCCAAGAGGATTGGTGGAAGTGCCAGGCCAGTCTTGCACCCGGCCATGCCTGGTGAGGAGCCGGCAGCGGATCCAAACCCACCCGGAGCACACAGAGCGTGGTCCAGCCACGAGACCTGCCCAGCACCGATGGCACCTTCGGGGCCGTTTTATTTCCTGCTGGCTCTGGCAAAGCTCCTGCACAGAATCCACCACTGAAAAACTTGTTTAGCACTTCCAGCAGCTACTCTTCAGGACAGCCCCGTGGGCTCACACCGGCAGCACCACCGGGAAAAACCGGGAATGAGGGATAAGCTGCTGCTTCAGCCGCAGCAGTCACCACACCTCGCCCTGATGCTGCCGGGTGAGGTTCTGCTGACGGCTCGTGTTTATTTATTAAATTCCTATTTCAAACTACAAAATTAATCTTTTAAGTCAGCGGCAGAGCGGGGTCATCCTTATCGGAGTGCCGGGGAGGTGTTATCTCCCCGCCATCTGCTCGCCACCCGCCACCACGTCCCGGCAGAGCCGGCAGACAGCCGGACACCAGCCAGCACATCTGGCAGCTGTCACAGGCGGGGGACAGTCCCTCTGGCCACCCTTCTCCTTCCCAACCAAACACTGGACAAAGCTGTGGGAGGGTTCGACCCAAAATTCCAGCATATGAGCAGATTTGTGAGGTAGAAAAAGGGGTTGGAGCATTTTTGCCTTGCAGGGGCAGGGCAGCAGGGCTTAGCAGCCCCGTGGAGCCAGGGATGCCCAGGTGACCCCAGTGAGGTGACGGAGCTGCTCCCACACACACCCCACGGCCCCACAACATCAGCACCCACCTGGCAGCGCTGCCCCGAACAAACCCCACGCGGTCACGCCTGTCCTGTACCACCTCCTTCCGACCGGCAACTGATTTTGCCTTTTCTGCACCCAAAAGCAGCAGGGCAGCATCAACACAGCAACTCAAGCCACCCTCTAGGTCGCAGTCTCCCCGGGGTGCTGCCCTCGCCATCCTGCCTGCACCTCCCCGGGGGCGGCAGCCCCGCAGCCCCCCCAGCCCTCGCTCCAATGACCTACTTCAGCCGGAGGCGCATCATGTCCCAGCAGCGGCAGGGATCACGGTCCGCGCTGGCTTCAGGGTGCCCCGGGCTCTTGGTCTCGGCTGGGGAGAAGCCCAGGTCCGGCCAGCCCGAGAAAGCCTCCGCCAAACCGCAGGGTGGTCCCGAGACCCCGCCGGGGCCCACGGCCGTTCTGGCTCCGGCCCACTGACCCCCAGTTAATCGGCTAAAGCCGCACGCTCTGAACCCTGGCCCCGGGCAGAGCCGTGCTCCCGCCGGCCCTCTCTGCCCTACATAGACATCTGCAGCGCCCGCCGTCACCTCGCGTCCCCTCCGCCGCCTTCCCCGCACCCACCCGGGGCCCTGCTCCGTACCCGCCCCGCTGCCGGGCACCGGCACGGGGGGACAGGGGCCTTTTGTCAAAGGGGAGAGCCCAGCACCAGAATCGCAGCAGGAGCACCCACAAGTGCTCGCAGAGGCTGTAGGTGCTCCCCCAGTTGCCGCCCGGAAAATAAATCCCTTTTCCCACCCCTGGTCGATACCGGCCTCCCCTGTGCGCTGCCCCGAAGGTGCTGTGGGACCCCCATCAGACCCTGCCCCCCGCAGAGGGGCCACCAAAATGAATCGAATCAAACCCCGCCAGAAGCCACGGGGTCACCGAGCGCATCGCCATCCCTGGAGAACGGGTCCCAGGCTCCGAGGGATGCCCGTTCCCGTTCCCGGTGCGGTGGCATCCCGCCCCGCTTACCAGTAGATGAGGGAAAGCCCATCGAAGCGCTCCAGGGGTCGGCCAGGGGGCTGCAGGTAGGACATCATCCGGGGCCGCCGGTCCCCCCGGGCCCTCAGGGCTGCCGCGGCCGGCTCCCGCTGCCCGGGGCCATGGGCTCGGAGTGCCAGCGGCTGGCAGGGCTGCCCGCCACGGCTCCCTGGCACGGCTCCCCGCCGCAGCGGCTGCGGCTAATCCCGGGCGGGCAAGCATGTGATCGCCCCTCTGCCGCCCCCCAGCTAAACCCTGCCGGGGGCTGCGGGGCCGCGGACCCTGCGGTGCGCCTGATTCCAACCAGCGGGGCCGAGCCGCGCCGCGGCCACCACGGGACCCCCGCGGCGGCCAGCAAAGCCTCCCATCAGCCGTGTGCCACCCGTCTCCCTACCCGCCACGGCCCCGATTCAACAAACTGAGCGTTTATTTTGGCACAAGAACCCCTTCACCCCCTACCAGGGAGCCCCCCCCTTCACCCTGCACTTGCAGTGGCTGCTAAGGATCGTTATAATCATTAAGGGTGGTTATAATCCATGGTTAACCTGCCACCACGAACTATTTAAAGACAATTGTAGGTGTCTCTGACCTGCACTGAACCTGGGCTGTGGCAGCACTCAGAGCTCCCCTCCTCCCTGGCCACTGCAGGATAATAGTTTTTATATTATTTATATATTTGCATATTATTTATAGATATTATTTATATTATGTATAAGTATATTATTTAATATGGGGCACAAGTCTTGCATTTGGGCATTTTTCCCCCTCTTTAAAGTTTTCTCATCCTACCCCAGCAACCAAATTATCCTTTACTCTATTAGGAAAGCCCTGGGAGTGAGCGCTGGTGGGCAAATGGAAACTGTTTGAAGGGGGGTATTATCCTGGAATGTGAATTATCCCAGAGCAATGAGGCCACGGCCGGCCCAGTCATGTTTGTCCATATCCAGCCGTGGGTGGGATGGACGGACAGCAGGATGGACAGAGAGGTCCCTGATTTGGGACAGTGGAAAAGTCCCAAATGAGCATCAACCCACTGCATTCTACGTATTTGATTTCTCCCTCTCCCTGTCAGTTACGATCCCAGGGCAGCAGCCGGGGCTGGCCGGGACCTGGGGATTAGGTGAGACCTGGGGATTATGAAATGCATCTGTCTGTGTCCGGCGTGGCCTGGGAATGCCACCGGCCTCACCAGGGCCAGGTCCTGTCCTCATCGCTCCCCCCCAGGTAATGCTGGGACATAAAATCGTGGAATATCCTGAGTGGGAAGGGCCCATTGGGATCACCCAGTCCAGCTCCTGGCCCTGCACAGACACCCCAACAACCCCACCCTGGGCATCCCTGGCAGCGGTGCCCAAACGCTCCTGGAGCTCTGGCAGCCTCGGAGCCGTGCCCATTCCCTGGGGAGCCTGGGCAGTGCTCAGCACCCTCTGGGGGAAGAACCTTTCCCTGATCTCCAGCCTGACCCTGCCCTGACACAGCTTCCTGTTATTCCCTCAGGATGGGACACTTGGGGACCGGCTGAGGAAAACACTGAACAGCAGAGGCGGTGGTGACCTGTCTGTCCAGCCACTGCTCCCCAGCCCTGAGCTGGGGCAGCCCACGGTGTTGGGCCTGGCAGGGTTGGGAACTCAGTGGCGGCTGGTGGCATCTCCAGCCAGAGCACCCATGTGACACGAATCGGGACACCTCGATGCCTGGGGGAGTGCAGCCGCCCCAGCCCCTGTCACCCACGCCGTGACGAAGAGCAGGGAGGGCCCGGCCGGGCGGGCGCGGGGCCCCGCGGCACCGGCAGCCGCCCAGGAGGCCGGGCCGTGCCCGGGGTGCTGCCCGAAGGCGCTGCTGCCGGGAGGGGGGGGAATTAGGGCTGATTCCGCTCGGCATCCTTTGCGAGTGACTGTGCGGGATGTGCCGGTGCCAAAATCCTTTTCACCTGTCGCCTCCCAGCCCGGTGACAGGTCCCCTGAGGAGGCACGGTCCTCCGCCCGGGACAGCCGCCACCACCTTGCCCCGACCCCCCCTTTAGGGTGCAGCTCTGCTTTAGGGGCCAGCCCTGCAACGCACCCCAGCCCAGGGCCCCCATCCATCGGGGCACCCCATGGTGCTTTTGGGGTGCGTTTGGGGCGCACGCCCTCCCCAGCCCAGCGATCCCGAGGGGTGCTGGTGTGGGGAGAGCCGCCCGCTCCCAGGGCTGTCGCAACGCGGGCCCGGGCGGTGCCGGGTGTGAGCCCGGGACTGGTTTGTGCCGCCGGGAGAGGACGGGCGCTGGGTTTGCCGAAACCGCGGGGAGCGGGCGGGCGCGGGGTGCCGGGTGCCGCGGCCGGCTCGGGGCTGGGCCGGCCTCTCCCAGTCTCACCGGGAGAGTCGGGATTGTCTAAGGCAGTGTCACCCCGCTCTGGGGCAGGACAGCACCCAGCAGCCGCGGGGACGGCGGGGCCGCCCTGAGCCTGCCCTGGTGCCACCGGTCCAGCTCTGCCGAGGCACCCGGGGCACTGGGGCATCATTTCCACCGCCCTCCCTGCAGCTGCCGGGAGCCTGCCGGGACACCCCGTGGATGTGTCCCCCTCTTGCCCGCAGCCCTGGGGGTCACAGCATCCCCCGAGGCGGGCTCTGGGGTGAATCACCGCGCCGTGCTGCGGGGCCAGGCGCTGCCGTGCCCTTTCCCCGCGAGTTTCCGCGCTGGCGGAAGTGGGGCATTATCTCCCTCGCCCATCGCAGGCAGCTGCCCCTGGGTGCGCTCCAGCTGCATATTTATAGAGATGCAAACATTACACCCCGGAAATTCCCAGTCTTTACATCACAGGCCAAACCCTGCAGTGAAGCCCTGACCTTTTTCTTCCTCTCAATGTGTTCTGGGGACAGTGACAGAGTGGTCCCAGCCGTGGGATGGCCCAGTCAGGACCGTGGGTGCTCGGGGCTGCAGCACCGTGCCACTGAGGGGCAGAGGGGACACCAGAGGAGCTGTGGATACCCCTGGAAATGTTCAGGGCCAGGCCGGACAGAGCTTGGGGCAAGCTGGTCAAGTGGAAGATGTCTTTAAGAAGAACTTAGAACATGTTCTTTAGATGAACTTTAAGTCCCTTCCAACCCAAAACCACTCTATGATGATTCTATGATGGCGATGACGATGATGATGACAACACCTGTGTGTCCCCACTGGGGATCTGGGACCCCATCCCTTCATGAGACAGGAGAATAAGGACCAAGAGAAGCTGCTGCTGTCTTGAATGCACATCGTGATCTTAAAATCCAGCCCAGTTTTACAGTGTCCAGCGCCATTCCAAAAGTCATGGCTGGGGACACAGGACAGGGACCTGCCAGGGTGGGTGTGTCCCCCCCGGTCACCCCCCCAGTTTGGTGCAGATGTCCCCATGAGTCCCCAGTGCCTGCTGTGTGCACCAGCACCCCAAAGCCGCCCCAGCGCCGCTGACAGCGCAGCCCTTCTGCTCCGCACCGTGCCGGGAGGATGAGGAAGAGCCAAACTTAATTTATTCCATGCTGCATTTTCATGCCAAATGAGTCAGAGCACCGGCCTCTCTCAGCCTTTGTTTTGCTTGGCTGCCTGCACCCGCTTTCGCTTGGTGTTTGTTCAATATTAACTCCCTTCATGGCACTTGGGCTCAAACCAGCAAGTGCAGCAGAAAGAGCCACTTCCCTGCTGGAACAGGAGCTTTCCCATCCTTCGGCATTGGGAGCCATGCACTTGTTTCATTCTATTTATTTCTTACAGCTTGAGGAACCCTGAGCTTCGTGCTTTGAGCCACCACATCCCACCAGACCCATCTAAAGCCATCGGGGCTGGCAGGGGCTGCGGGCTGGCTGCTGATTTCAGAGCAAAACCAGCCCTAAACGGAGCTGGGGGAGGTTTCGCCCGGCACAGGACCAGTTAGGAACGAGCACAGCCGCATTCCTGCGCACGTGGGAGCCGCCAGGAGGAAGCGGCAGCACGGAGGTGTTTCAGTGCCCTGCTTCCCTGCCGTGCGAGCAGGAACTCCCCTCCCCCCCAAACTCCTGCCATGGGGGCGAGCAGCTCAGCTGGGCCCTCCAGGGGCTGTCAAAAAGTCCCACCCAGAAAATAAGTGAGGTTTTGCTCATCTACTGCTGTTTGTGTTCCATCGAGCTTTTGGAAGAGATTTCCAAGTTGTTTTGCCTCAACCCCGCTCCATCAGAAGTCAAATCCAAAAATTCTTCATTGAGGAACACTGCTGCCAGGGCTGATCATCTCCATGCCTGGCTCCTCTGCTCTGGTGGGTCCCCAAAACCCCTCGGCACTGCCACGGTGCCTTTTGGGGCCCGCAGGGAAGGGGATGTCACCACCCCACTGCTGGCTTGACCCAGCCAGCCCTGGTGCCATCCTGAACTAGAATGGGCACTGTGGGGTGGGACGGTGGGACACAGTGGGATGGCCAAGCCCACGCCACAGGTGTCAGCAGGGAATGAGACCCCCGGAGCAGCAGGGTCAGCCTCGGCCGGGGTGCTGGGGCTGGCGCAGGGTGGAGCAGGGTGTGGGATGCCAGAGAAGGGCTGGCCAGGAAAATGTCATCTCGTTGCATAAAACGTGCTCCTCTCCCACTCCCCTCCCTCAGCAGCAGCAGCTCAAGAGCTTCTCACCCAGGTTAAGTCAATATTGCCACATTGCTGCCTCTGTCGAGGTGCTCGGGCCCGTGGAAGGAGTTCCGTGGGTGTTTTAAGGGCTGGAAAGGAGCCAAGGGGACACATCTGGGTGGGGATCCCCATGGGGTGCAGCACCTTGGGGCTCGGCATCCTCCCATGAGCCTCCCGGTGCCCTGCAGTGGGGCCCACACCTGCCTGGCAGCTCCCTGGGCACGGCGGGCTCCTGGCTGGCAGCACAGCCCGACTGCTCCACGCTCAAGAGGCTCCAAGGAGCTGGTGGCACCGGGTCTGGATACCGGCACGGGGTGCGCCAGGCCTGGCAGCAGCAGGAGATGGGAGGGCACGGAGCACAGCAGGGACCAGCTGCATCAGTAAAGCCACCAAAAGGCTCATTTGCAAAATAAATGCCACAAACCCAACGCTGGCAGGCCCCAGCCAAGGAGGGAACCTCAGCACGGGGTGTGCGGTGCACTGGGCAGGCACCAGAGCCTCAGCAAGAGCTGCCAGCACCCCCAAACCACAGGCCCCCAGGTCCCCAAAAGCACCCTGTGTACAGAGGCTTTGTGCAGTGCCTCTGATCCCAAGCCAAGGTAAAGGCAGAATACCTGGGCAGTTTACATAAGACAGAGTTTTCCACTACGCCGGAGTTTCTCTCCGCCTGGTGTTTCACCCAGCAGCTGCAATTTTGCTGCTCTCAAGGGCATTTGCACACAAAAATGAGCCACGCCAGAGATGCGGGGAGATTAGGAGGATTAAGGCTGCAGGACGGGCACAGGAGGAGGTGGAAAGCAAACCCCTCTGGTAGGCAGAGGCATTTCATCCCTAAACCTCTGCTCACCTCTGCACAGGGTTTAAGGAGGGGGGCTCTGGGATGGTTCTGGAAGCTGGAAGAGGAGCAACCGGTCCTTTGAGCATCCAGAACATGTTGCTGCTAGAGACTGGGGGGGATTTAAAAGCACAAAAACCAGAAAGCGTTTCTAGTGCTGAATAAAGACGTGCAGAATTTCACGCAGTGAAATAAAAAGCAGTCGGGCTGGGTTTGTCCCTCCTCACCCCCCCTTGTGTCGGGATCGAAGGGAGGATGAGGATGCAGGTGCTGCCTGGGCAGGTTCCTTCCTCTGAAGGAACCACAGCATCTGCAAAATCCTCCTCCCAAAAAAGTAGGGGAACGCCGTTCTGCTCCTCGGCACGGGCAGGAGCCTGGCACTGATGCGTGGCCACAGCAGGGAGCGTGCCAGGCTCCAGGCACTGCCAGCCCACAGGGATCCACGGCTCTCGGGGATCAGGTGAACAGTACCTACCCAGGGGATTCTCACAATCGATTTGGAAGTAAAAATGGAAGCTGGGCGCCACGACGACGAAGCCACACCCGCAGTTACAGTAAAAACGGAGCTGGTGCCGCGGCTGGTAACAGGGAGAGCCCAGAAAGGGCCCCAGCCAGAGCGGGGTCAGGCCCCAGCCCTGGTTCTGGTTCTGGGGGCGGCTGTGGGAGCGCTGCCGCTGCTGGGCTGCTCCGGCCTCACACCAGCACCCCCAGCCGCCAACAGGGTCCGAGTTACACCCCATGGGACTCAATCCCAGCAGGACCCTGCCACCCCACCCCCACCAGATCCACCTTCAGCACAACCTTGGGCTCCTGGGAGCGTTTTAAATCCATCCCCGCTCGCCAAAGGCTCCAAGGTGCTCGGCTGGATGAGACCAAGGCACACAAAGTGCTGCTGTTTTGGGGGGTGACAGCCCGGCCCCAAGCGGGTTTGAGGCTCTGTGGGGCACTGGCTGTGGGTTCCAGCCCCACAGCTCAGCTGGCTCCTGATCACCCCGAAGGGGCTGGCAGAGCCTGGCTGCACGGTCAGTGCCACAGGGCCTTCGGCGGGCTCTGCTCCCGCAGGGAAACCGCCTCTCACCCCCTAAAGCTGGCCAGGGGGGCAAACCAGGGGGGCAACTGCTGGGCTGGAGGAGACCCCACAAACACACACAGACAGACACACAGACAGACAGACAGACACAGACAGACAGACACACAGACAGACAGACAGACACAGACAGACAGACACACAGACAGACAGACAGACACAGACAGACAGACACACAGACAGACAGACAGACACAGACAGACAGACACACAGACAGACAGACAGACACAGACAGACAGACACACAGACAGACAGACAGACACAGACAGACAGACACACAGACAGACAGACAGACACAGACAGACAGACACACAGACAGACAGACAGACACAGACAGACAGACACACAGACAGACAGACAGACACAGACAGACAGACACACAGACAGACAGACAGACACAGACAGACAGACACACAGACAGACAGACAGACACAGACAGACAGACACACAGACAGACAGACAGACACAGACAGACAGACACACAGACAGACAGACAGACACAGACAGACAGACACACAGACAGACAGACAGACACAGACAGACAGACACACAGACAGACAGACAGACACAGACAGACAGACACACAGACAGACAGACAGACACAGACAGACAGACACACAGACAGACAGACAGACACAGACAGACAGACACACAGACAGACAGACAGACACAGACAGACAGACACACAGACAGACAGACAGACACAGACAGACAGACACACAGACAGACAGACAGACACAGACAGACAGACACACAGACAGACAGACAGACACAGACAGACAGACACACAGACAGACAGACAGACACAGACAGACAGACACACAGACAGACAGACAGACACAGACAGACAGACACACAGACAGACAGACAGACACAGACAGACAGACACACAGACAGACAGACAGACACAGACAGACAGACACACAGACAGACAGACAGACACAGACAGACAGACACACAGACAGACAGACAGACACAGACAGACAGACACACAGACAGACAGACAGACACACACAGACACACACAGACCCACACTTGCCTTGCGCTGTCGCTGCCGGGACCCGCAGCCTCCCCGCGCCCAGGCAGGCGCAGCCGGACCCAGGTGAGAGTGTCCGGCCGGCCGGAGGGCTCTGCGCTCCTTAAGGGCGCCCCAGAGCGCAGGAGATCCGGCACACGCAGGGGATCGGGATCAATAGGTCACAGCGTGCACTGAACTTGCCTCCAGAACAAAAATGGGCAGAGGATTTGGGGCTGGTGGGGAAGCTACAGTCAGGGCTTTAATCCTGCATGGGCACAAAATCCCAGGATAAAAAGGCCAGAGCTGGTCCTAATTGCTGACTGCTGTGTGCCTGGGTGAGCAAAACCTCTTAGGCTGCAGGGGGCCTGGCGGAGGCGTCTCAGTGCCTTATGGAGTCCTTTAGGTCAGAACAGATCTGTAAGATCATCAAGTCCAACCACTCTCCCAGCACCATCTAAATCGCCACTGACCCATGTCCCCAAATGCCACATCCACACAGCTTTTGAATCCACTTTTGAACTCCACCACTGCCCTGGGCAGCTGTGCCAGTACCTGATCTGTGAAGAAGTTTTCCCAAGATCCAACCTAAACCTCCCCTGGCCCAGCCTGAGGCCGTTCCCTCTCATCCTGTCCCTGTTCCCTGGAAGCAGAGCCCGACCCCCCCCCAGCTGCCCCCTCCTGTCAGGGAGCTGTGCAGAGCCACAAGGGCCCCCCTGAGCCTCCTTTTCTCCAGGCTGAGCCCCTTTCCCAGCTTCCTCAGCTGCTCCTGGTGCTCCAGCCCCTTCCCAGCTCTGTTCCCTTCCCTGGACACGCTCCAGCCCCTCAGTGTCTGCCTTGTGAAAGGCCCAGAAGTGAGGCCGGGACTGGAGGTGCCTCAGCAGTGCCGATGCACCTGGAAGGAGCAGCGATGCTCCGAGCACCCCTAAAGACAGAGCAGCTGGGAGGAGCTGCAGCCACCCCCGTGACTGCCCCTCCGTGCCCACCGCAGCCCCGCTGAGCCCAGGGACCCCTCGAGCTGCTCCCCACCCGCGCCCTGACTCCGGGGGGTATCAGGCTGACCCTGCACATCTGGGGGGGTCCAGCCCTGCCGGGGGCCCCTTTCGGGCAGGGCTGAAGCCGGGAGCGCGGGGCTGCACCGCGGCCAGGGGAGGATGCTGCGGGGTGGGGAGGGGCGGGCCGGGCAGCGGCGGGCAGGAGGCAGGAGGAGGCAGGAGGAGGCAGGAGGAGGCAGAGGCGGTGCAGCCCCGTCCCGCCTCCCGGCGGGGCCCGGCCCGGTGGCGGCGCAGAGGCTGCGGGCGGCGGCGGGGACGGGCAGGAGGAGCGCGGCGGGCGCCGTGCGGGGACGCGATGCACTCGCTCTTCAGGAAACGCAACAAAGGGAAATACAGCCCCTCCGTGCAGAAGAAGAGGTGAGTGACCCGGCCCCGGGCAGTGCCGCTCCTCCCGGGACGAGCAGAGCCGCCATCCCGGGGATCCCGTCCCGCAGCATCCCCCCCACTCCGCGCCGGGGCTTGGCGGAGCTGATCCCTCCCGAGGTGTGGGAACCCTCCCGAGGAGTGGGAATCTCCCGAGGAGTGGGAATCTCCCGAGGTGTGGGAACCCCCCGAGGAGTGGGAATCTCCCGAGGAGTGGGAATCTCCCGAGGTGTGGGAACCCCCCGAGGTGTGGAACCCCGAGCTGCCGGCACCTCCCAAGGAGTGGGTACCCCTGGAGGTGTGGGCACCACCCGAGGTGTGGACACCCTTAAGTGTGGGCACCCCCCGAGGAGGGGGCATTCCCGAGGTGAGGAAGTGTGACATCGTCGAGGTGTGGGCAGCCCCTGACGTGTGGGAACTCCGATGTTTGCCCCCTCCTGAAGTGTCAGCTCCTCCCCGAGCTGGGTCCGCATCTCCTGCGCCGGGTGTGGGCACGGAGGTTGTTTCTCCCAGTTCCCCTCCCATCGCAGCAGCAGCAGCTCCAGCGAGCAGGTTCCTTCGCTTCCCAGGTGTGTGTTAGGTAGATCTTAGGGAAAAACAGTCTGGTTGTTCTCCACCTTCGCCCCCTGTTCCCTCAGGACCAAGGATTTGGTCCAGCGTCGTTTCCTCGGCTCTCTCTGATGGGGTGGGGACGCGTTGCGGTTGTACTGGTTGTTTAAAAAAAAAAAAGCAGCGTGTTGATTGTGCCCTGTGAAAGGTCACTGATGAAAGGGAAAAGGCGTAAAAATCCCTCCCCAGGAAGGCTCAGCCTCTCGGGGCTGGACGGTGGACAGTCCGCAGCCCCTGCCTGCACCGGGATGTTTTTCCAAAGAGGTGGTTGTTGGGATTAATTCAGAAGCGTGTCCTGTGTTTCCCAGAGGAGCTGCAGGGGCTCTGGAGTGCTCCAGGATTCTGAGTGATTCAAGGATTCGAGATCCAAGCCCGTGGCTTGTTCATCCCCTTCCGTTCCTCTCCATCGCACCAGTCCTGCCTGGTGGACTCGGAGCAGCCACCCTACTCCCAAAAATCCTCCTTTGGGAAGGAAACTGGGGAGCTGGGGCTGGGGCTGAGGCGCCAGCAAGGGACCAGTCAGCCCAGAAGGCGCCGACATTTTCCAAGCAGGGAGCCCCTGGCTGCTCCCTGCCCACGGGAGCGGGGCTGTGGCGGTGGGAGGGTGTTCCCCGCCAGGGGAGGCTCTGCCCGCTGCTGCCCTGGCACAGGGGATTTGCTGAGCTCCCTCTGTTGGGGCTGAGGCTCCAGCTCCAGCCCTGGGCAAGGCTCCCCCGGCAGCCCGGCTGGCTCGGCAGGGCCGCCCAGGCTCCGGCTCCTAAAGCCCGGGGCACGCTCTGCTGCCAGATCCTGCCCCGGGGAGGGCAGGCAGGAGGAGACGGGGGTGGCACGGAGCCCTCTGAGGCTCCGCACCTCCCTGATGGCCCCGGCGTTCCCACGGGTGAAGGATGGTGCCGATACCCAGGCGCATTTCTGAGCTTCGGGGGTGTCGGTGGGCGGCTCGACAGGGAGAAACTCCGCGCCTGGGCTGGCAGCGCAGCACTCCGAGAGCATCAGGCTGCTGTGAAGCAGCAGGAGACAGACCTGCTGTGTGCGGGGTGCCCACCCTGGGGCTGTGGCCGGGGTCCCCCCGCTGCGCTCCGAGCGCTGCCAGCCCCGGGTACCCCGTGCTCTCGCCACCCGCCGGCGGATGGGCTCAGGAAGGAAGAAGTTTCCCTCCGCCGCCCCGCCTGGAGCCCAGCGGCCCTGGGCAGGTGCCAAAGCACCTCCGGAGGCTGCGGGCCAGGCTGAAACCTCTGTTTTTCTGGCTGGTGATGGCTGAGGAAGCAGCGCAGGGCTGTGCCCGGGGCTTCCCTCCCTCCCTCCCCGTGCCCCGGCTGTCCGCGCACACCTCGGGGAGAGCTGTGCTTATTAGCCCCAATTTGTTAATTCCTGCCTTGGAGTTTACAAACATCTGTGAATCCAGGGAACACTCCCGCCGTGTGGAAACAGCCCCACCATCAAGATGGGGAAGCCGGTGCCCGACCGGTTGAACAACTTGCTGGAGGAGGATTGCGAAGAAGCGAGGAGCTCCTGCCCCGTCCCCTGCTCCAGGCACTGCCAGGCTCCCAGGCGGCTCCCGCCCAGCTCTGCTGCCAAGAAAACAGAGCAACACTCCTAAAATCAGCCGCCCGCCCCCGCCGTCAGCAGGGACCGAGATTTCGACACCGCGTGAGCCCGGCCTCATCCTGCGCCCCGCGAGGCTGCGCAGGGGCTGCACCTTGGGCAGGGCTCGGTGCCAGGGTGCTGCCCGTGACGGAACCTCCAGAGCGCCGAGGGACAGGGCGAGAACCCAACACCGGTTTGGCAAGAGTGAGGGGCACTGGAGCGTGTCCTGCCAGCCCCGCCAGCCAGGGCCACGAGCTCAGCTGAGTGAGGCAGGGGCTGCCCGGAGAACATCGGCCGGCAGCAGGACAGAGCCTGGAAAGGAGCCGTGGGAGTCTCGGTGGCTTCCTCAGCCTTGGGACAAAGCCTGCCCAGGATGGGAACATCTCGCTGAGCAGCACTGGTAGCCAAGCCAGGTGCTGCAATCTCCCCACGAACGACTCTTTGTCCCCCTGGATGTGACAGCCACCCTGTCCCAACCCCAGAGCGGCCTCAACCTCCCATCCAGCAGCACCCAAGGCTCTCCTCAGGACTATCTGCTGCAGCTCTGTGGTCTGCCTGGGCTCATGGGCCCCAGGCTCAGTAGCCATCCCCATCCAGCCCTGGGCATCTCCCTGCCTTGGCTGGGGATCCTGGAGGATGATGGTGACATTTCTTTTGTCTCGTGGACTTGGTTGCTTTATTCTGCTCTCACCCCAGTACCGTAAGGCCCTGGGAGTTCAGCCATGACCACTGAGCTGTCACATGGATGTGTGTCCCTGGAAGGGGAGGCACAAGCCTTGAACAGAGCCATAGTGCAGGGGGAAATCATCAGCCTCCTTCCACATCACCTTCCTCAAACACTTGCCGTGCTTAGGAAACAGGAGGTTGGCTTCTTCTTTGGATAGTCCAGGCTTGGCAGGTAGAAAACAGAGAGGGTGCGGAGGCCCTGGCACAGGGCTGCCCCTGGATCCCTGGAAGTGTCCAAGGCCAGGTTGGAGGGGGCTTGGAGCAGCCTGGGACAGTGGAAGGTGTCCCTGCCCATCTAATTCAAACCATTTGATAATTTTATGATAAAAACCAGTTCAGCCTTCACAGCTGCTGCTGAAACTCTCCCTCCTGCCAGCAGGAAAGTTGTTCATCCTCGGGGTCCTTGGGGTGAGAGGACCCACCCAGGAGCACTCCCAGCCCCGGAGACCCTTACCAGTGTCACTGCCCATGTGAGAGGGGTGCAGGCAGCCGGGCCAGCTCTGCCTGCAGGGCTGGCACCCATTTCCAGAGGCTGTTTGGGAGGGCTGGAGTCAGCAGGTGAGTCAGGAGCTGCTCTGAGGGCGGAGCGAGCCTCCCATCGCCCGGCCTCTTTCTGCCCTCATTTCCATGCACATTACAATAAAATATCACCATTCCCATGAGGGAAGATAAAAACAGCTGGAACAGGCTGGGCTGAGCACAGCCACCCTGCTGTCCAGCTACACCCTGCCGTGGGCAGCCTGACAGAACTCTGCCCTGAGTTCTCAGCCAGATCCTAATCTCTCCCACACCTGAGTTACCTGGGCCAGAGCCCAGCCCTTGTGCCCTCTACCCTGCCACAGTTTCACTCCAGTGTCATTAAAAGCAGCATGAGAGAATTTCATGCAGTGGGAGCTGTGGCTCGGGAAGCTTTAAGGATGTTTATAGCTCTGTGCTGGGGCTTTCTGGAGGATTCGTGCCGTTTAATCCCTCCTAAAGTCCGGCCTCCAGCAGCAGGGCTGACACGGGAGAGTTTTTTATGCAATCTGTGTAAATGGACATTGCACGGGGATGGAATTGAGAGCAGCAGTGGGTGGCCACTGCCTCGTGTGCTGATTGTCCCTCCCAGTGGTGGGATGCAGTGAGCAGGACCAGGATCCGTGCTCAGACCCCATCCTCAACCAACTCCCCTGTCCCTGGGCAAGCCATCCCACCAGGAGAAGCCTCTGGGATGCGAAGGTTTCCCGACAGGAGAGCAGCATCCCCGAGCAGGACAGAGCCCTTCCCATTCACCCTCCCAGCAAGGATCAGGTTCATGGCACAAGCTCCCAGCAGGAGCCTTCCCAGGGACCTCGGTCAGAGCAGTCAAAACTTCAGGAGTGTCCGAACACCCTCCCTTGGAGGGATTAAGGAAACAGCCTGCTTGTTTGGAAAAAAGGAAACTGGAGAAATCAAAGGGATTTTCTACCACCTGCCAGCAAGCACAAGACCTTTGGACATCCTGGAGATATTGATCTCAGGGAGGTTTGCTCCAAAAACTGCTGTTACCAGTGAGGGTGCAACCTAATGAGAAGAGAGAAAGAAAAAGGAATAGAGGAAAAAAAGTCCCGTTTTTAGCAGCAAAGTTTTCACGTCACAATAATTATCATCATATTTGTCTGTTGAGAACCTCTCTTAATAAAAAAACTCCAACAAATCACAACTAAAATACTAAGACAAATCACCAAAACCCTAAGAAAACAGAAGACAGAAAAGCCTGAACCCTTAAAAACCCCCCTAAAGCCTTCAGAAATACCCGAACCCCTCTGAAACAAAGATCCTGAGGTCAGAATTGTGGTACATGGATGAAGTGCTCTCTGCCATGGAGCAGCTGCTTCCTTCTGCCCCCCCCAGCTGGGAGAAACCCCAAAAACCCCTCCCATTCCCCATGGGAAAGACCCGGGGTCCTTCACCCCGGCCGGGCAATGGCACTGACAAAAAACAACTCTTCTGCCGAGCACGGCTTTCCACAAGAGAGATCATTTTTTCCTTCCTGACCAGAGAATGTGAAAGTTCTCCAGAAATGGCAAAGCCAGTTTTTCCAGGCTTTTATTATTACTTTTTTTCATCTCTCAAACAAAGCCTTATCTATTCCAGCAGAGCAGCTCTGCATTTCCCCCCCGCCGCCGCTGCAGCCTCGCAGGGGCCGTGCCCTGGGCACCTTCGCTGCTGGCTCTGCTCAGCCTCGTGTGTGTCACCCATGCCAGCTGGGCGCTGGCCAACTCCTGCCCTTCTCCCTCCCCAGCTCTGCTCCATGCTCCAGCCATCCCCCCCAGCCTGCTTTTTTGGCCCTGGCTTCCCTTTGTCTTACCCTGCCAGCAGCTCTGCTCCAAGGTCTGGATGCATCCGTGGCTCTTCCTGGCAGCCTCCCGAAAGAGCCACGTCCCATTAATCCCATCCACACACTTTTCCTGGGACAGCTGAGGCTTCCTGGCTGCTTTGCCCATCCATTGGTGCTTCTCCTGCACAGAACCACGGAATGGGTTGGGTTGGAAGGGAGCTTCAAGCTCATCCCATCCCACCCCTGCCATGGGCAGGGACACCTCCCACTGTCCCAGGCTGCTCCAAGTCCCGTCCAACCTGGCCTTGGGCACTGCCAGGGATCCAGGGGCAGCCACAGCTTCTCTGGGCACCCTGTGCCAGGGCTTCCCCACCCTCCCAGGGAACAATTCCTTCCCAATATCCCATCTGTCCCTGCCCTCTGGCAGTGGGAAGCCATTCCCCCTTGTCCTGGCGCTCCAGCATCTTTCCCCTCACAGCAGATGAAGGGCACAGGGAAGCCAAACTCCTCCATCTCCCAGCACGGAGATTCCAGCCAGGCTTCAGCGTTCCCTGTCTGACATCCAGCTGGATGCAGGGACCGTGCTCCTCCCCTGGTTTATCCACACAGACCCAGCTGTGGAGGGACAGGCGGGTGACGGACAGGGCTGACGTTCTCACATCAGGGATGTCCAAGCTGGTTGATGAAGTGGCACCGAAGTGACAAGAATGAAGAAATAAATACACAAATAAGAGAGGTCTTCACGAGAGGTTCCCATTCGCTCTTATTTCTCTCTTTATTCCTGCACACCTGTGATCCCTGCATTCCCAGCAGCCGTGGGATGAGCAGAGCTCCCCGCTCAGGGCAGGATGGGGTGCACGGGAGCAGCTCCCTGATGCTGCAGGTTTGAGGTGCAGCTCCCCTGGGAGCTTTTATGAGAGTTCCCTGTCCCACAGCCTCAGCTGGTGACTCTCACATAAACCACAGAGGTGGAGAGAGCAAACAGCTTCTCTGGTGTGCGTCAGGAGGGCCGAGCCATGCCCACATCACATCCCAGCATGTCCTTGCTTGCTCCGAGCGAGGCTGCGCTTCTTTTCCCTGGTCACCCAGATACTGCCATGGGAGCAGCAGTTTCTGGGTTACCAGGCAAGCCAACACAGGGAATTCCATTCTCTGCCCCACCGTTCCCCCAGCCCCTCCCCTGCTCCCAGTCCCTGCAGTGATGGAGAAGGGATGTCACCGTCCCCGGGTGCCATGGGGCTGGAGGGTGGCTCTGCCCTGGCCCTGGGTTCCTGGAGCCATGGAGAGGGCAGGAGGTGGGGAGGGGTGTCCAGGGGCAGCACCCCTGGCTTGGGAAGGGGCTGGCAGGGCACAGGTGATGACAGGGCTGAGGAGAGCTTGTGGCTCCAGCCTCAGAGAAGGGGATGAGGGGCTCCTCCTTGTCCGGACACAACGTCCCCATCCCACCCCAGCCCGGCACAGCCGGTACCTGAGGGAGAGGGCCAGGGCCGGGGTGTTGCACTCGCTGCTCCCAGCACCCGAGATCACTTCTGCTGATGCCAAGTGAGCACAAAGGCTGGGCCGAGGCTCCAGGCTCAGCTCTGCCAGACCGGGCCGGCAGCAACAGCTCAGGAAGCCGTGGCTGAACCACAGCCACGGATCCAAAAAATCCCTGGCTTAGCTTTATTTCCTCCCTACAGTTTAGAGTCAAAACTAGAACTAGAAACACCCCAGACTTCTTCTGGGTTTTGGGATGGTCTTCCCATCCATGCTGTAGATCCACTGAAACCCTGAAGATCCGTCCTTGGACTTGCTGGAGTCACTGAGACCAAGGTAGGGCACAAGGAGAGGAGCCAGCAAGAGCTTCCAGCTCTTCCCCAGCGCGGTGCCAGTCCTCTCACAGCGAAGCATCCCAAGCTCCCACCTGGATAATGAGCCTCTCCCACCCTCTGAGCTCAGGTGGCCTCCAGGTCATGGGTGGGAGGTGAGGAAGGCTCCTTGGTGGCCGCAAACTCTGCCAGGATGCAGGAGATGTCAGCTTTGAGCAACCATCACCCGAAGACACCCAAACACGTGCAGCACGTGTGACGTGCAGCAGGGGTGACGTTTCAGTCACCCCCTCCAAACCACTGATTCCATCTGACGTTTGCCCTGGTTTCTGTGGGATGATGAAGGTTGGAAGAAACCCGTCTGTGGATTTTGTGGAGCTGCTTCCACCGCTGGAGCAGGACCCAGCCACCCACATCCCCTCTCCCAGTGCACCCTGCACCCTCCAGCCGTGATTATTGAACACAGAACGAGACTCATCCTTGGAATCACTGCAACCACGACTCCCAGCGACCCCTTCCGTGGCTCCTCTGTCCAAGAATGCCCACTGGGTTCATTGCTGCTGGTGCTGGAGGTGCCAGGCAGGCAGCAGGCACAGTGACGGGCACAAACCTCCGAGTACCATCCTGATGATGCAGCTTCTATAAAAAGAAAAAAATCAGTGTAAACCATGCCCATACCAGAACTTCCCTGGGAAGTGTGAACTTTCCTGGAGCTGTTGGATGCCACAAGGCTCCGGCAGCCTGAGGCAGGTTTGAGGTAGGGAGGAACAAGCCCAGAGCTCGGATTTGGTTTGTTCTGCTGCACTGAAACGACAGCACACGGGGCAGGCAGGAACAGGTCCTGAAACTCAGCACCAGAGTCCTGGGGGAGCTGCAGCTCCAGTCCTGGGGTCAGTTCCGGGCCCTCACAACACCGAGGGAACAGAGCTGGGAAGGGGCTGGAGCACCAGGAGCGGCTGAGGGAGCTGGGAAAGGGGCTCAGCCTGGAGAAAAGGAGGCTCAGGGGGGCCCTTGTGGCTCTGCACAGCTCCCTGACAGGAGGGGGCAGCTGGGGGGGGTCGGGCTCTGCTCCCAGGGAACAGGGACAGGATGAGAGAGAATGGCCTCAAGTTGTTCCAGGGGAGGTTTAGGTTGGATATTGGGAAAATTCCTTCATGGAAAGGGTGGTCAGGCACTGGCACAGCTGCCCAGGGCAGTGCTGGGGTCCCCATCCCTGGAGGGATTTAAAAACTGTGTGGATGTGGCACTTGGGGACACGGGTCAGTGGTGGCCTTTGCAGTGCTGGTTGGACTCGATGATCTTAGAGGGCTTTTCCAACCTTTACAATTCCATGGTTCTACCTGGGGCTGCAGGAACTCTCTGTGCCACGAGCCAGCACTGCTGGGATGCTGGTGCTCTCCCAGCCAGCGCTGCTGTCCCCAGCCAGCCCCGCTCCTCCTCTCCAGCTGCTCCAGCAGCAGGGGATGCTTCCAAGTGCCATATAAAGATTAATTCTGCCACCACATAACGAGGTCATTAAGGCTCATATTAAGGTGGTTGGGACTGGACTGAGCCAGCCCTTGGTCTAAGCCCAGATGGCAAAGCAGCACAGCTGGGACGCCCCAGCCTTGCCAGCAGCCTCAGCTCCCTCCGGCTGCAGGGATTTGGGGAGCACACCCTGCTCCTGCCTCTGGTCAGGGCTGGGAGAGCTGCGGGCAGTGCCTGGCCCCCAGAGCTGGCCCTGGCACGCTGCTCCTCTCCTTGCAGCCAAAGTGACAGCAAGGAGCTGAAATGTTTAAAATAACCCCAGCAATGCAGAAGCTGCGTCACGGGTTGTTCTGCCTCTGCTCCAGCTCCGCCATCCCTGAGCTCGGATGGGAATATTTGGGCTGGCCCTGCACCCTGCCAGCCTGGCCAGCGTCAGCCTGGGAGCAAAACCAGTGCCCAGCACGGGAGAAAGTACTGAGAGAAATGCAACACATGTGATCCCATCCCTGTCCTGGGTTTAAAGCGGGAATAACTCCCTGCAGAGAAGGAAGCCCTGAGCATGGCACAGAGGGGCACAGCAGGGCTGCAGGCAGGGGCTGCCCACGGGCAACAGCCTCAAACGGGCCACCTGCCCTGTGGGCATGGGGGGCCAGGGCCTCCCTGCTGCTCCAGCTCCTCTGTTTCCGCACTGGACCCCCCTTCTCCGGCCCGGGGTGGGATTGTTGGGGTGTCTGTGCAGGGCCAGGAGTTGATGATCCTTGCGAGTCCCTTCCAGCTGCGGATATTCTGTGATTCTCTCCCCGTCCCTGCAAACAGCTCTTTTCTGTCTTGCTCTGCAGCCGAGGGAGGCTCAGGCATCACTCCCATTTCCACCCGTGGGAGACACCGCATCCCTCACCCCCCACCCCGTCCTGGCCCAGCGGCCGAGTATTTTGGAAAGTGTTGGGAAGGCAGCAGTGAGTCACACGCAGCTGCAGTGCCTGGCGGGCTCGGCTGGCCCCCGGCCACCCCCGGGGTCACGGCACCCCGCGGGCACCCCCGGGAGCTGTGGCCGGCTTAGTGGGGTGACGAGCCCCCCTTTCTCTCCCCAGCATCTCCAGCAAAGAGCTGACCGAGCTCATCGAGCGCCTGCAGAAAAATGCTGACCAGGTGGAGAAAAACATCGTGGAGACCGACTCCCGAATGCAGAATGTAAGCGAGGCACGGTCCCGCGCTCACAGGCTCCCCCAGCAGCCCCGTCCCCCCTCTGCCTCTGCCCCAGCCCTTCGCGCTCCCCGGGGCTCCCCTCCTCTCCCACGGCACGTGTGGGTGGCTGCCCAGCCCTGCAAGGTGGGATGTCAGGGTCCCCCCGCTCGTGGGACGAGGGCGGGAGGGTGTAACAGGCAACAGGGCCCCAAAATTCCCCCCTACCCAGGCGGGTAGTACTGTGCAGAGCGGGGATGTGCACCCCAGCAGGGAGCTGGGATGGAGGAGGAGAGGTCTGAACCATCCTCCTCTTCCCAAAGGATGCATCCCAGGGTGATGCAGCTGCCCAGCCCTTCCTCAGGAGGCCAGGTTGGATGGGACTGGGAGCAACCTCGGCAGTGGAAGGTGTCCCTGCCCATGGCAAGGGAGTTGGAGCCAGATGGTCTTTAAGGTCTCTTCCAACCCAAACCATTCCACGATCCTGTGATAGGAGAGGGGAAAGTAAAACACATCCAGGGGGATGGGAGACAGCAGAGCTCCTGCCCATCTCCAGTGCCAAGGGAGAGCGGGGTGGGATGACCTCTCGGACACCACTTGTGTGACCCTTGCTCCTGTCCCCTCGGCGCAGGACCTGCACAAGATCAAGGCGTGCCAGCTGGCGCAGTACAAGGAGCTGACGGCACAGAAGCTCTCCGAGTCCGACAAGCTGCTCTACGTGCTGGATGGGGATGCGGCCGTGGCCCGGCACATGAAGCACCCCCAGGGGGACATGATCACAGAAGAGTGAGTGCCAGGGGGGACACCTGTCCCCAGAGCCCTTGCACGAGGGGGAGGCCTCTCCAGGGGCTCTGCTCAGCTGCTGCCTGCAGTGGGGGGGTCACCACGGGCTCGTCTGCATCCCGAGTCCCACTAGGGTGTGTGACCCCCACCATCCTGGGCACACGGAGTGTGAGATGCTGGCAGCGTGGCAGGGTGGCACCAGCCCGCTGTGCCCCACGCTCTGCCCCAGATCCTGCCCTGAGCTCGCAGCCACGAGAGCAGCCCCTGGCAGAGGACAGAGCACAGGAACCTCTGCTCTCTCCCTGCCCAGCCACTGCCCAGCCCAGCTGCTGCCAGCCCGCCTGGGCTCTCCCCTAAGGATAGCCCACCATCCAGGGGGGCCTGGCAGAGGATCACCTACACCCACCAATGCTAATGCCAGCCCATGCCCCGGTCCTGCATCCCACCCTCACCCTTCCCTTCCTGCAGCATCCGGCAGCTGAAGGAACGAGTGGCAAACCTGCGTGTGAAACACAACCAGATCTACAACTTCCCCCTGCAGCACATCGAGCCCCAGGTCAACTGGTCAACAGTGATCGAGGAGAAACAGGTACCAAGGGGGTCACCAGTGTCACTGCCTGGCCAGTAGCACCAGCTGGGCAGGAGCTCCCGCAGCTCCCATGGAGAAACTGGCTCTTGGAAAACTTCTGGGCAGCTCCATACCGGGAGTGGCAAACAGCTGGGTGGAAGGAGAGGGGCAGAGGTGATGGGACAAGGCCAGGAGCTGTGGCACCAGGAGTCAGTGCTCGAGGTGGCACCGGTCCTGGCCTCAGCGTCCCCAGTCACCGCCTGCTTTAGGCTCTACTCCACAGCCCTTATTTTTTATTTTATCCCACTCCCTGCACTCTTCCAGCCAGAGAAGGGTTAAACCCCCCAAACTGTTTTTCCCATGGCTGCCCTCCAGCACAGCCGATTTCACCCACACGCTCCTGGGGCGTCCATTCCCTGCAGACCCCGGAGCCCATCCAAGCCCAACTCCATGGCCACCTCCAGGAGGAGTTTCCGAGGTCTCGGCAGCCTCCCCCCACTGCCCCAGCTCTAACCCCAACTCCTGTGCACCCCAGGACGCGTTGAGCAGCAAAGGCTTTGGGACTGACCTGCCTCTGGTCAACAGCCAAGTAGAAGAGCACAACATCTTCCACAACGAGGTCATGGCCATCGGGCCACACATCGTCAAGGAAGGCAGCAAGGTCAGCTCTCCTGCCCCTCTCCTGCTGCCCTGCAGCGCCAGCCCTGCCCCGAGCTGTGGATAAAGGGCTGTCCCACCATCCAGGGTGCTGCAGCCCGGAGCAGGTTTGGGTGGGTGCCCGGATCCACTCCCAGCCTCAGAGCTCAGCATCGCCATCGGCTCTGGCTTTACAATGAGGCAGATCCCATAAACCCACATCCCCTTCCAGCCTAAACCCACATCCCTCTGCACTCTCGAGCCCCTGTCAGGCCACCACTCTCCAGACACCACTCCTAACCCTTGCCTTGCTTCTCCTCCAGGAAAACATGAGCGACTTCCAAGCCAAATACCAGAAGCTGCTGGTAAGAGCCTCTGGGGCCCTGGGGGAAGAACCCTCCTGGAGGGGTCCCTTGTTGGGGTGGCCGGGCACCCCTGGGGGACGCACAGAGAGGAGCTTTGGGCTGAGCTCTCCCTGTGCCCCCCGCAGGCCGGCTCCCAGCAGCGGCAGCAGGACCTGAACTCACTGCAGGACTACATGCAGCGCTGCACCAACAAGCTCTACTGGCTGGATCAGCAGGCCAAGGACAGGACCCATTATGACTGGAGCGACCACAACCTGGACTACCCCAGCCGGCGCCGCCAGTACGAGGTCCGTGCGCTCCCGGCAGCCTGGCCCCGCTCCGGCTGGTGCCGGGCAACAGGCAGCTGGGCACGGGGCCAGGGGAGCTGGATGGGGGCAGGAAATGTTCCTTCCCCCGTGCCTCATTCTCCCCCAGCCCATCATGAGGGGCTTTGAGATGTCCAGCTGATAGTACAGGGATAGTGAGGTTAGTCCTTACCTCTGCCAAAGATAACGTGATGGGAAGGCGTGTCAGCTCCCTCACCCTCCTGTCCCTTATCTCAGCGCTGG
Organism: Gymnorhina tibicen; assembly: GCA_013399875.1. NCBI lineage: Eukaryota > Metazoa > Chordata > Aves > Passeriformes > Artamidae > Gymnorhina > Gymnorhina tibicen. Next base: position 803,874 of record VXAZ01008606.1, read on the forward strand.
CTTGGCAGGAGTCACATCTTCAGCAACATCTGCAAGGGAAGGAAAAGTGAAAGCTGCGGTGGGGGAACATCACACTTTGCTTGTGGAGCTGCTCAGCCCCAGACTGCAGCCAGGGCACCCTCCCTGTGTGTGGGATCAATATCTCGTCTCTCCCCATCCAGAACTTCATCCACCGGAAGCTGGAGGAGAAGGAGGAGGCCATCAACAAGCTGCACGCCGATGGGGATCAGCTGCTGGCCCAGAACCACCCCGGGAAGAACGCCATCGAGGTGAGCACCAGGGATGGGTCCCAGCTCCCCACCCACCCTGGAGCTTGGGGGACTCGCCCAGCCCTTCTCCAGAGTGGGACCCGGTGCCAACACGACTCGTGGCTTTAGTTCCTGAGATGCCAAGGGGGAAAAAGCCTCCTTCACCTGCAGATGTGTAAACACCACTGGAGATGCGAAGATAAACCTAAGGAGATCTTCCTATCTTCCTCGTTCCTGTGGCAATTATCCTGTGCCCACCTAGAGAGGATAAATTATGGTGGAACCCTTCCCTGTTTGGTGGGAGGATGGCCAAATCCAAGGATTTGCCACCTCCACACAGCTGGGATCATCCCAGCCTTGGGTATTCCCATCCTAGATTCCCCCTGAGAGCATCGGGGTGGCTCCAGAGGCATCCTGCTCACTCAGGATGGCAACTGGGACTTCCTGGTGGGCAGTTCAGGCTTCCCCCTGCCACGGGGGTCCCGCTGATGTCCCCCTCCCTCCCCTGCATTGCAGGCTCACATCGAGGCCGTGCACGCCGACTGGAAGGAGTACCTGAACCTGCTGATCTGCGAGGAGAGCCACCTGAAGTTCATGGAGGACTTCCACAAGGTACCACATCCCTGGGGGCAGCGAGCTGTTGGAGCCCGGAGAGCGGGTGCTGGGTTGCAGGAGGTCCCAGAATACAAAAATTCCTGCTGTTCTGGAAATTGGGTAGGAGAGCTGGAGTGCTCTAAAACCAGGGCTGGAGTACTCTAAACCCAGGATTTTTAAGGCTAGGAGAGCACCTTGAGCTGATAGGACACAAGCCACAATTGCTCAGGCACCAAAGGTCAGTGATTGCTTGGCCAAAGCGTGACTTGCAGAAAGCTTCTGCTCCAGCACTGAGTTTCGTGAGCCACAGTCGGGGTGTCAGCATCCTCGTCCCCAGGACGGCAGAGATCCCTCACCCCCAAACACGGCATGGGGAGACCTTGCAAGCTCCACCGGGAAGCAGAACAGGTCCACATAGGAAATCACAGCTGCCACCAGCAGAGCTGCCCCCGGGGAGCCCGGCACAGGGGCTGAGTGTCCCAGCTGAGCAGGGCAGACAGATGTCTGCTGGATAAATGGCATCCGACAGCCAGGGAGGCTCTGCAGGGAGCAGGTCGGGCTGGATTCCTCTCCCACAGCCTGGGTGTGTTCACCGCCCCATGAGTCTCTTGCCAAAGCTGAGCTGTGGTGCCCAGCCCAGGCAGTGCCTTTCGTGGGCATCTGCCAGAACAGCTGCCCCAGGGGATGGTTTGTGTGTGGAAGGGCTTGGCTCTCCCTTCTCCTGGCGCTGGCAGTGGAGGCACCACACACTGCGGTGATGCTGTCCCGGTGAAACACAACCGAGGGCAGGGAAAGGTGGGACTTCACAACTCTGCATGGAATAAGCTGCTCCCGGTTGTTGTTTCCTTCGATCTGATGTCCTGAGCAAGGGAAATAGTGATCCCTTGCCTTTCTCCACATATTCTGGGTGTCCAGATGCCCAGAGCAGCTCCTGGTGGCCATGTGAAGACCATGGAGGGTCTGCTCCGTGTTTCAGCAGGACCCTCTCTCACAAGAGGCTTTCGCTTTCTGCAGTTTCAGAAGGACACTAAGGATGCTCAGGAGCTTTTGAAGAAGGTGGATACAGACCTGGACCAAAAATTCAGCCCGGAGTTCAAGGACAGATACCAGCTGGAGTCTCTCCTCCGGGAGCTGGATGTGAGTGTCTGCAGGCAGGGCTGCAGGGGAGGCAGCAGCAGGAACCGCTGTGCCCACGGCACTGGCACAGGGACGTCCCCGCCCGTGCGGGCACCTGGCCCAGCTTTCTCCAACGGGGAGCAGCAGGGCCGTGCTGCTGCTTCCCCGTGCCCGGCCTTCCCCCGGCTCTTCCTTCCCCCCTGGCTAGAGATTGCCTCTCCCCTAGCAACGTAATTGCTCACTGGGCTGGTTTTTATTTGTTCTCTCATTGAGTTAGTGCTCGTTAAGGGTGGGAGCATAATTAGACCTGCTGCCAGAGGAGGTTGTGGAACTCGCTGTGCTGCAGTGAGCTGGGCCGGAGATCACCCACTTGGAATGGGCTGTGCTGAGCCCGAGCCCGAGCCTAAGCCTAAATCCAAGCCCAAGCATGCTGCAGCAGGCCCAGCTGATGCAGGTGTCCCGGGACAGCTGGTAGCTCTTCCCAAGGGCTGTCCCCTCTCCTCCTGTGTGCTCCATCCCACTCAACATCTCGGGATCTCCACCTTCAGGGATAGAAATAGAGCAGCTGCCAGAGAGCCTTGTGACAGGGCTGGACTCAGAGCTGGGAGTGGGGCTGTCCACCAACACACAGCCACACAGGTGTGGGCCGTGCACCAGGGAACCCTGTCACTGCCCGCTGGCCTGGCAACCCCTGGGCACAGTCCCAGTCCTCAGCCTGGCTGCAGAAGGAGGCAGGAGAGTTCAGGAGCACCGGGAGCAGGGACACGGGGCTGCAGGAGGTGCCTTCAGTAGCACGAGCACAGGAGAAGCCGCAGTCTCTGTCCCGGCTGCGTGGGAACGAGCTCCCCCCTGGCTGCGAGAGCCCAGGAGTTCGTTCTGCCCATGTTTTCCTACCGGTTCTTGTTGTTGCCCCGCGCCAGGACCAGGAGAAGGCCTTGGACAAGTACGAGGCCGTGGTGAAGTCGCTGCAGGAGCGCAGCCAGCAGGTCCTGCCCCTGCGGTACCGCCGCGAGCCGCCGCCGCAGCCCGTCCCCGTGGAGGCTCTCTGCGAGTACGAGGGCGAGCAGGTAGCGCATCCCCCGGGGCGAGCACAGAGGTGCTGCCGGGACCTCCTCTCAGCGGGTGCGGGATGGAGGCGGCACTGCGGGGAGGAGCAGGCTTTTCCAAGCCGTGGAGGCTCCTGCGGGGGGAACAAGGCAAAGGTCGCCCTCGCCCCAGTGGGAAGAGCAGGTTTTGCAGCGGAGGAGCAGGAGGGGTCTGGGGCAAACGCGGCCTCCCTGCCTCACACACCCTCGGGACGTTGCGACAGCGCAGCTCTGTCCCGTTCCCACGCTCCCTGTGCTGATGTCCCGGCGTGTTCGTGGCCGAAGGGACACCGGCCCCGCCACCGGCCGTTCCCGGGCCACATCCCCGCATCGCCACCGCCACCGTGTCAGCCTTTGCAGGGCTGCCTGGCTGGCCAAAGGGATGGGACAGCAGAGCCGGCAGCCACCACGGGAGCGGCAGGGGTGGGACAGGAGCCAGCAGCTCCAGCTGACTCAGCCGCCAGCTTCTCCGAAAAGGAAAGCCGGAGCGCAACCCTGGAAACGCCTCCTCATCTCTGCCCGAGTGGGAATTCGCTCGCCGCGGCTGTCGCAAGAGGCACGGCTCGGTGCCTGGAGGCTGCGGGCAGGGAGGAGCAGGCACACGAGTTTCTGGCACGGGGCAGACTCTCGGAGAAGCCGGGAGGAGGGATCGGGGTGTGCCGGTGCTGCCTCCCCGCCGTTCCTGCCGTGCTGCTGTGACCGGTTCCTGTCCTCCAGGGCCAGATCAGCCGCGGAGCCCACTACACCCTGCAGAGGAACAGCGGAGACCTTTGGGAAGTGGCCGACAGCGCAGGAGATGCGATCAGCGCCCCCGGGGTCTGCTTCATGATCCCCCCGCCCGACCCCGAAGCGATAGCCCTGGCAGACCAGTACGTGCCCCCAGCCTTGGGCAGCACCGTCCCTCTGCCCCTCCGGCCTTTGCCTTCCCCGGCCCCGGGCCCTGCCTCCAGCGCTGCCGCCCCGTCTGGCTCCCCGGGGCTCCTGCCCCGATTCCCACAGCGAAGCCCTGCCTTCTGGAAGCCTCAGGCTTCCTCCAGAACGGATTCCTGCCCCTTCCTGCTTGCCCACAAGATCCCACCTGGCAAAGGGGGACCGGCTCAGAGCCACCCAGGTCCCCCTTGCTCTGGGGGGCCATTGTGGCAGGGGAGCTGCCCACCCGTCCCTCAGCAGGCACGTACCTGCCTGGCTGCGTCTCCCCTGTTCTAATGAAGACACTGCTCTACCCCAGCACGGGGTGAAGGTGCCTTCTCCCCCACCTGCTTCTTCATGGCTGCCTCGAGGGGGCAGCCCCACAAGCCCTCCAGAGCTGGAGCTGCTTCCTGGAGCAGCGCCGGGATGGTGACGGGGTGATGGAGAGGCTGAGGGTCTGACTGACCTCCTGCTGTCCCGTTTTGCAGAATTGCCAAGCGCTACGTGACCGTGAAGGAGAAGACCAGCAACTGCAAGAACGTCCTGCAGCAGCGCTATGAGGGGCTGAAGGCAGACAGCATCGGAGGTGTGGGGCGGGAGGGCAGCCTGGGGCACAGAAAGGCTTGAGCTTAGGTGGTGGAGCATCCTATGGGGATGTCCCCATCTCCTGAGGGTCCTGGGGACGACAGTGCTGGATGGGTGCAGGGACAGAGCAGGCTGGGCTCGGGGAGTGCAGCGGGATGAGGGTTTGGCACTCACCAGTGGGACTGAGGCCACACCCAGCTTCCAGCCAGCTTTAATCTGGTCTCCTCTTGTTTTCCAGATGCTGCATCAGTTCGGGGACGCCAGCTCCTGGCAGGGCTGGAGAAAGTCAACAGTGACCTGGACAAGCAGGAGAAAGCGATCACGGCAAACCTCCGGCCGCCGCTGGAGCAGAGCCGGGCAGTGCAGGACAGCACCGAGCGCTCCAAGGACCTCAAGGCAGGGGCTGTGGAGCTGAGGGACGGTGCCTTACATGGACCGTGCTCCCAAAGGGTCTCCAGCATGGTTCCCAAAAACCGGGGGTGCTTAAAGTGCTCCCTGAGCCCGGGAAATGGGGGGTGGAGTGATGCTCACAGCTTCCTCCAGTAGAGATGGGGAGCAGCCCTATGAGCAGCCTCAGAAGCCCAAAACCTTTGCCCTGCTTCTGGCCCTGCTCAGTTGAATGGGAAAAAGGTGCTGGCTGCAGGTGGTGGCTGTGAGGATGAGAGGGGAGCCCTGAGGTTTTGATCCTGCCCATAATCTGAGCACAGCAGGGACATTAACTTTGCCACCATTCCCACCAGCTCAGAGAGGAACAGGAAAACCCTTGTGGTCCGAGGCAGTTTCTCCTTGTGGATGTGCTCCTCCACGCTCCAGTGCCAGCAGCATCCAGCTCCTTTCCTCTCCTTCAGACCCTTAATTAAGCCAGGCTCCGTGCCACAAACCTCCCTTGGTTTGGGAGGAAGTTCAGGTCCTGGTTACAGCACTTGCCCAGGGCTGTGTCAGAATCCAGGTGCCACCACAAGTGAAAGCAAATTGCCCCAACTGCCTGCAGCGCTTTGATGTCCAGGCACGGATCCATCTGTCAGAGCCCAACGGCCTGGATGAATCCAGCGTGTCCCTGACAGAACTAGAGCTGCTGGGAACCACTCCCCAGCTGGAGTTTCCTTGCTAAGGAGAGACAGGTTAAAAGAAAGTCAGCCAAAAATATCCTTCTATGCCTTGCAGGGCTGAAAGGCACTTTCCTCCCAACACAAATCCTCAGCCCTGGCCTCCTTCCTCACCCTGGACAGCCAAGGGTGCCTCCTCTGGAGCCACCAGGTCCTGGCTCAGCTGCTCTAAAGGCTTTGTTCCTCCTGCAGAACATCACCAACGAGGTCCGTCGGATTGAGCCTGAGAAAACGAGGAAGATCCAGGAGTGCGAGGCCTTCATCGAATCCGTGCCCAACACGGGCAGCGCGACCCTGGTGAGGAACAAGGTGGACAACACCAACAAGAAGTACGAGCGCGTGGTGCAGCTGCTCAGTGCTGCCCAGGAGAAGTAAGTCGTGGCTTAAATCCCGGCTTGGGCCTGGCCTAACGCAGGATCCTGCAGGAGGAGGGTGCAGGTGTGCTTAAACACCTTCCTCTCGTGTCTCTACAGAGTTGAGGTGGCCACTAACCTGGAGAGGAGCCTCCAGCAAGGCCGAGACCTGCTGTCAACCTATGAGAACAAGCTGGTCATAGATGACACGGTACCGGAGGACTTGAAGGTGGTGGACAGGAAGAAGGAAGAGCTGCTGGTGAGTTTCCTGCCCTGTTCACGTGCTGCACATGCAAAACCACTTTCTACAAGCCGTGGTGACTCCTGCTCAACTCACAAGCTTGGTTCTGTTGGTGACAGGATGGCCTCCCCCAGCTGGGGGTGAGAGCTCACCTTGACCGCAGTGATCCCCACCTGCTTCAAACACAAACACCTCCCATCCCCAAATCCAATCCAGTCCAATCCAATCCAATCCAATCCAATCCAATCCAATCCAATCCAGTTCCACTTGAAGTCCTGTGATTTGACAAAAGGACTAATGCAGACTGATTCCCTCTCTACCCTGCCCTTGTGAGATGCTCCCACAGCAGTGCTGTGTCCAGGTCTGGAGTCCTCAGCACAAGAAAGACATGGACCTGTTGGAGCAGGTCCAGGGAAGATGCTCTGAGGGCTGGAGCCCCTCTGCTCTGCAGCCAGGCTGGGAGAGCTGGGGGTGTTCACCTGGAGAAGAGAAGGCTCCAGGGACACCTCTGAACCCCTTCCAGTGCCTAAAAGAGGCTTATAAGAAAGAGGGAGAGAGGCTTTTTACACAGGCAGATATTGACACAACAAAGGGAATTGTTTTAAACTAAAAGAGAAAAGATTTAAATGAGATATTAGGAAGAAATTCTGCTCTGTGAGGGTGCTGAGGCCCTGGCACAGGGTGCCCAGAGAAGCTGTNGCTGAGGCCCTGGCACAGGATGCCCAGAGAAGCTGTGGCTGCCCATGGATCCCTGGAAGTGTCCAAGGCCGGGTTGGACAGGGCTTGGAGCAGCCTGGGATAGTGGGAGGTGTCCCTGCCATGGTAGGGTGTGGAATGGGTTGAGCTTTAAGCTTTTTCCAAACTGAAATCTTGTGTGATTCTTAGAGGAGTGAAGGATAAAATGGTCAGGGAAATGCAACACGGTGGCCTGATACTGGAAAGATGGACCTGGCAGGGCTTTGAGAACAGTTATTGCTAGGAAAAACTACCCAAACTGGCAATTCTTCTGCTATAGAAAGACCAAGAACTGGCTAGGCCAGAATTTTCTGCCTTCTTCAACTTTTCCATGAAATCCCAGGTTCAGACGATGGAAGAGCTTTCACTGCTCCTTCCAGAGCTGCTGCACTGGCAAGAACAGGATCTAAGCCTTGCATGAGGAGCAGCAGCTATTTTGCACATCATACGGTTACTTTTAAAGGTCAGCAGGTCGAGGAGGGAGTAAGAGGTGGCTTTTCTCCCTGTCAGGTTTACCGGGTGGTTCTCCTTACCATGCAAGCCTTGAACTTGGTTTTTTCCACGACTGGTGGCACTGCTGCAGCTCAGCCCTGCAGATCCAGTGCAGTTGCTGGAGTTGATGTGGGTGACGACAGTGACAAGAGCCTGGCTTGCGTGAAACCCCAGAGAATCCCTGTTTCCTGCTTTTTTTCCACAGGCCATGGGCACCGAGCTCCAGTCCAAGAAGTTCCTGCTGAGTGAAGCCGAGCAGAACCTGCAGAGGACCAAGACGTGCTCCAACACCCTGGCCAGCAAGTTCCAGGAGCACTGCCCCGACATCGAGCGCCAGGAGGCAGAGCTCTACAAGCTCAACCAGCGCTTCAACAACCTCAGCAAGCAGATCGACCACAGGTGAGACTGCGGGGCAGGATCGGCCTGGAGAGACGGGATACCGGCTGTGGAGTTGGAACCACGCTGAGATTGGAGGAGGCACAACACCATCCTGGGAAGGAGGAGTTGCAGAAGGGCTTCCAGGGAGGTCTGAGGAGGAAGAGGGAGAGGTTGCTGGCATGCACTGGCTGGGTAGAGCTGGGGAAACTTTAGGATTAAGTTCTCTTGCAACAGCAGTAGCAAGAGAACAACTCTGGCTGGAATCCATGTCTTTAGGGAGCAGGGGAAGTGGGACGGGTTAAGAGGTGCCTGCAGCAGGCACAGGAGACGTGACAGGACTGAAGCTGAGCTGATTTCCCCCACAGAACGCAGACCCTGCAGAAAGCAAAAAGTGCCTACTCCAACTACCGCACCAACTACGACAAGGTGAACCAGTTCCTGTGCAACATCCCCAACTACGAGCCCCAGGAGACTGACAACATCCAGCAAGTGGAGATGAAGCTGAAGAGCCAAGCGGTAACTCCCAGAGCAGCCCGGGCTCCACAGGGAGAGGAGAGGGAGCAATGCTTAAAGGAACAGAACTTAGATGGCTCCTGAACATCAAATAGAAAAATTTAAATATTTATTAGATTTATTCTTGTGCTCTAAGGTCCCACTGTCCTCCTGTACCTTGTTTACACATAGCAGGGCTGCTTGAGGAGGCTGGAATTCTCAGGGTTGTGATTTTAGTGGTAACCCCCAAAAAGGCTGAAGGATGAGTTTGGGTGTTGTGCTCCCTCTGACCCATATCTCTGTGCACCCAGGCACTGCTCAGTGACATTGCAAGCAAGGAACAGGAGGTGCAGAAGGTCTCTGCCACAGCTCAGCAGTACCAGCAGGCAGTGAAGGTAAGGACTGAAATTCTGCCTGCGAGAGAACAGAGAAACAGAGTATTTGTGTTAGGAGGGACCCTAAAGCCCATCCCATCCCACCCCTGCCATGGGCAGGGACCCCTCCCACGGTCCCAGGCTGCTCCAAGCCACGTCCAGCCTGGCCTTGGACACTGCCAGGGATCCAGGGGCAGCCACAGCTGCTGTGGGCACCCTGTGCCAGGGCCTCGGCACCCTCCCAGGGAACAATTCCTTCCCAATATCCCATCTATCCCTGCCCTCTGGCAGTGGGAAGCCATTCCCTGTGTCCTGTCCCTCCATCCCTTGTCCCCAGTCCCTCTCCAGCTCTCCTGGAGCCCCTTGAGGCCCTGGAAGGGGCTCTGAGGTGTCCAGGTGAACACCCCCGGCTCTCCCAGCCTGGCTCCAGAGCAGAGGGTGGGGTTTTGTGGCCTTCCCAAAAAACAGGTGAAGTTGTTAAAGCCAGGGCAGCTTAGGAGGAGCCTGTGCAAGAAGGGGACCCAGTAATTTCCTGTTTCTCCTGGGAATATCCTCCCACAGGACTACGAGTTGGAAGCTGAGAAGCTGCGGTCCATCCTGGACCTGGAGAACGGCCGGAATGGCTACACGAGCAAGAAGCCCAGGCTGCAGTCCCCAGCTGCAAAAGTGAAAGAGGAGGTAGGCAAGGGGCAGCCAGAGCAGAGCTAAAGCAGAGGCAGCTCATGGGAGCACTGGGGGTTTGCAAACACCTCCGTTTACTGGGGGGACCTTGGTCCCACAAGGGACCGCAGGGAAGGGCAGAGAATCAGGAGAAAAGGAATTTTCATCATTTTTTCGGACTGGGCTGGCCAGAATGAGGGAGGGAAAATGCTGGATTTAACACTTTTGGAAGGGAAGAAGGAGGAGAAAAGCCAGAAACCTGGAAGTTTTTCCCTCCTCTGGACTTTCAGAGAGATTTCACCACCAAAGATAGAAATACTTACAGCAAGAGGAGGCCACTAGCTACTTATTTATGCAGGATCTGTTTGCTACCTGCCTCCAACTCATCCTGCCTATGGAGGCAGGCAGAAGTGTCCACCTGGTTCTCCCTCAGCTTCCTCACCTGGTTCTTCCTCCACCTCTTTTTGCTTGTCTTGAGTAGGAGAACCACAGTATGACCATGAGCGTGTCTGCTCATGAGAATCCCTCTCCCCACCCCCAAAACTCGGCAGTTCACCGCTGTAGGTTTTTAGAGGAGCACCCAGAGCTACCTCTTTAGGGCGTGTTGCTTCTGGCCTTCTCGAGCTCTTCCCAACACGTTTTTGTCCTGCAGGAAGCTGTTCTGGCAGCCAAATACACGGAAGTGAACGCTGTGAACAAGCAGAGGCTGCAGAACCTGGAGTTCGCCCAGAGCCTCCTGCGGCAGGTGAGTGATCACAGGAGCGAGGCGGTGATGGAGGGACACACGTGTTGGACCCAAGGACACGTGTGAATGACACACGTGGGGCTCTGCCAATACAAGCTGAACTGGGAACAAGTCTAGCGGGTGTTTTGTCCCCCTAAATCATTGATCAGCAGACACTTAAATGGGACAGACTACCCCCCAGTCCCATTTGCCACTCATCCTAGGAAGCTCGAAATAATTTTTAACACTCTTTTTGCCATTCTGTGGCAGAATTAGTGTCCCTTGTGGCTCCAAGCTTTGTTCTGACAGCAGCAGGCATTGCAGAAAGGTTTTCTCAGGCTGGGAACCCACAGAGAAATCTATTTGCAAATGCTCCCTGCTCAGAGCTTGCCATAGCTCAAGTCCCTCCTGTTGTTTTGTTGGAGGCACCAATATCCTGGCCTGGGTCAGGAATGGTGTGGCAGGACCAGGGCAGTGATTGTCCCTCTGTGCTGGCACTGCTGAGGCACCCTGAGTTCTGTGTCCAGTTCTGGGCCCCTCATGACAAGAGACATTGAGGGGCTGGAGCGTGTCCAGGGAAGGGAACAGAGCTGGGAANGTTGTACATCAGGAGAAATTTCTTCACTGAAAGGGTGGTCAGGCCTTGGAAAGGGCTGCCCAGGGAGGTGGTGGATGTGTTCCACCATTCCTGGAGGTGTCCAGGGAAGGCCTGGACGTGGCACTCAGTGCTCTGGGCTGGGTGACAAGGTGGGGATCAGTCACAGGTTGGACTCGATGATCTTGGAGATCTTTTCCAACCTCAGTGATTCTGCGATTCTATGATGACAAGCACCAAAAGTGTGATTAACTGGATTTTTTTGACTGATTTTTTTGGATCCATTTTCCAACAACAGCAGCCGGAGATTCAGGTGACACAAGACTTTGCCCAGACCAAAAAGTCTGTAAGGCCTGTGGAAGAAGTCTGGAAGTTGAAGAAAGAGCTGGAGGATGAGACTCAGCGTCGGCAACAGCTCGAAGCGGAGATCAAAGCCATTCAGAACAACATTGTCCACCTGCAAAACCAGAAGCCCCAAGAAACTGTGGTGAAGAAAGAATTGGTGAAGAAGGTGCCTGACCCCCAGCTGGAGGAGAACTTCCACAGACTGCAGCAAAACCTGGCAGAGGAGCAGCGCAAGAACCAGGTGCTCCAGGATGAGCTGGAGGCTCTTAAAATCCGGCTGCGTGTCCTGGAGCACGAGAAGAGGGAAGGAGGGCAGGAGTACATAGTGAAAGAGGTGCTGAGGATTGAACAAGATAAGGCTCAAGCTGATGAAATCCTGAAGCTCAAAGAGGAACTGGAAGAGCTGAGGAGGCAGGAAGGGACCAGGGAGAATGAAGTCATCCTCTTACGCCAACAAATTGCTGTGCTGTCCAGCGAGAAGAACAAAGAGCAGGAGAAGGTAACGGAGAAGGAGGTGCTAAAGCTGCAGAACGATCCCCAGCTGGAGATGGAATTCCGGATGTTGCAAGAGACCAAGGAGAGGGAGAGCGCCCTTCGGCAGAAGCACGAGGAAGAGCTCAACTTCCTCCAGGACAAGCTCAAGCGTCTGGAGAAGGAACGGGCCATTGCCGAGGGCAAAATCACCGTCAAGGAGGTGCTGAAGGTGGAGAAGGACTTGGTCATTGAGAGGGAGGTGAACGAGCTCCGGCGCCAGTACGAAGATGAGAAGTCCAAGGGCCGCTCCAGCGAGCGGGAAAAGGCTGAACTGCTCAGGAAGATCCAGCTGCTGGAGGAGGAGAACTCCAAGGTGGTTGTTCAGGAGAAAGTGCGTGAGATTGTGCGCCCAGACCCCAAGGCTGAGAATGAAGTTGCAAACCTTCGCTTGGAGCTGGTAGAGCAGGAGAGGAGGTACCGTGGTGGGGACGAACAGCTGAAGAGCTGCCAGAACGAGCTGGCTGCTCTGAAGAGCAGAGGGCCCCTGGTAGAAGTCAAAGAAGTCATTAAGGAGGTCATTAAGTACAAGAATGATCCAGAAACCGAAAAGGAGCTGCAGCGACTCCGGGAGGAAATCATAGAGAGGACTGGAGCCATTGAGAGAGCTGACCTGGAGATCTACCAGCTGAAACAAGAGATACAAGCTTTGAAAGAAACCAAACCTCAAGTGCAAATGAAGGAAGTTGTTCAAGAAATCCTCCAGTTTCGGGAAGACCCCAAGACTAGAGAGGAGGTAGAGTCGCTGCGAGTGCAGCTGGCAGACGAACAAATGAAGCACATTGACCTGGAGAGGGAGCGGCTTCTCCAAGAAGAAAAAGTAAGACAGAAGGAGGAAGAACTTTCCCAGGTGAAGGAGAAAGTGGTCCAGCAGGAAGTAGTGAAGTATGAGCAGGATCCTGCCTTGAAAGCTGAGGTGAACTCCTTCTCCCAGAGCATCGAGAGCGAGCTGAAGCAGATCGATGGCCTCCGCGAGGAGCTGCGCAAGCTGCAGAGGAGACGCTCCGAGCTGGAGCGGCAGCTCGAGGAGCTGGAGAAGGAGAGACAGGCCCGCAGGGAGGCCGAGCTGGAGGTGCAGAGGCTCAGGATCCGGCTGAACGAGCTGGAAGAACAGGAAAGAGAAACGACAGAACGAGTGACTGTGAAACAGAAAGTGATCCTTCAGCAAGATCCCCAGCAGGAGAAGGAGCACTCCCTCCTCAAGCTGGAGTTAGAAGAAGAGAAGCACCGCAGACAAGTCCTGCAAACCGAGCTAGAAGCCCTGAGAAAGAAGCTCCTTTCTTTGGAGAAGATGGAGGTCAAGGAGAAAGTGGTCTTTTCAGAGAGCGTCCAAGTGGACAAAGGAGACACAGAGTACGAGATTCAAAAGCTGAAGAGCAACCTGGAGGAAGAAAGTAGGCGCAAGAGGGAGCTGGATGCAGATATCAACCGCCTGGAAACCAGGCTGTCGGAGGTGGAATTCAACAACTCCAAGTCATCAAAGGAGCTAGACTTGTTAAGGGAGGAAAACCACAAGCTACACCTCGAGAAACAGAACCTGCTGATGGAAACAAGGAGACTGCAGTCAGAGATTGAACTCACCGCAACAGAAGCTCAGGATTTGAGAAACATGACCCACGTGGACAGTGGAATAAACCTGGACTCCAGGTTCCAAGCTTTGGAAAGAGAGTTAGAGGATCTGAAGCAGTTATCCAGAGAAAAAGATGCAGAGATTGAGCAGCTCCAGAATCGCCTGAAGACGGTGGCTATCAAGAGGGAGCAAAGAGAGAACCACCTGAGGCGCTCCATCGTGGTCATTGACCCCGACACAGGAAAAGAGATGTCTCCAGAGGAAGCTCACGTGTTCGGCCTCATTGAATGGAGCCTGTTTGTCAAACTGAAGAGCCAGGAATGTGACTGGGAGGAGATCTCAATAAAGGGTCCCAACGGGGAATCATCCGTGATCCTCGACAGGAAGTCTGGCAGGGAGTTCTCCATCGAGGACGCCCTGAAGAGCGGCAGGCTCACCATGGCCCAGTACGACAGTTACCTCAACAAGGAGATGTCTATCCAGGAGCTGGCAGTCTTGGTGTCCGGAAGCAACTACACAGCGCTCGCTCCACTTTAGAAACTCCACTTCAAGAGCAGCCAGTCAGAGCTGCAGCACCTTGTAGACACCCAGATCACTGCAAAGCCTCGCCCTCCTTCGCGTCTTCCAAACTGCTACAGCCTCTGCCCCGGCCATGCTACGCAGCCACACCGCTTGCTGTCACACACTGCAGAAAACACCACCAGTAGTGGAAAACATCTGCCAAACCTTCTCCCCCTCTTCCTCCTTGCCTACCAGAAAACAACAGAAAGCCTTAAGACAGTGAAGTGCCTCAAGTCCAAAGACTCGGTAGAACCTGCAGTTTCCTCAACTTCTACTCACGTAGTCGTGCACGAAGCTGTGTCAGGAGAGAGACTGAAGGTCCAGGTGACTCCGAGGTGACCAGCAGGAGCTGGTTACATCAGCTGCATGTTGATAAGCCAGACAGTCTCACTGTGGACAACTGGCTCAATGATGGGCTCATCCTCTGAGAAAACCAGCTCTGTGGAAGCCAAGGTTTCAGTCCAGAATCACCACGTCAAGACCCACCACCACCTTTTGTTCACCTCTGTGCCTGTGCCGCTGGGGAAGAGTGAAGGTGTACTTTGATGGCACCAGCCAGTGATCCAGGAGGAGCATTCACACACCACAGAGGTAAAGGAAAAGGACATGAAGAGATGGCAGAACCACCAGACACAAGGGGTTGTGCACAGCATGCAAGGGAACCCAACGCAGAGGGCCTCCCACAGACAGCTCCTTCCCTCGTGGTTAAAAGCTGTTTGTGCTGGTGTTTTCCTGGATGGAGTTACATGCAGCTACATGATTCATTTACTTGTGTAAGGGAATGGGGAGTAGAGGGGAATTCTATTTATAGTACAAAATAAAAATGCAGTGGTTCCAATCAGAACGTGGTTGGTCTTTATTAATTACGGCAGCCTCTTGATCTTTGGCTGCACAAGAAGTTGCCATTTTGGAGTCAGAATTAAAACACTAAGATTATTCATCTTAGCTGTTGGCTCTTTTCCAAGGGGGAAACTGCTGGAGCAGCACTGGAGCTGGGAGTAATTACCAGCACTGGATGGGAGTGAAGTGCACTGAAGAGTGGGACTGACTGCAGGTGCAGGAGAACAGGGGATTACACTGGGATGGTACCAGAGCCCATTCACTTCCTTTTTCCCAAATTTCAGCTAATACCCAAACCCCAGTGAGCTCTGATGTCCACAAAAGCAGTCATAAGCACTCCCTGCTTATCCCTCCTGGCCCTGGGGATTAACACCACTGTTTTACCTTGGTGAACAAAGGGATCAGGGAGGATCACACTGGTGCTCCGGGGTCTGAGCCCCACACGTCCTTTCCAGCAGAGGCCAACTTCAAGCACCAGCAGGAGCACAGGGAATGAGAAGAAACATTCCTACCCCTACAGCAGCTGTGACAGAGCTGCCATTCACTCACCACACAGGAGACTTTAAAACAGTCAGTAATGCATTACTCGCTCAAGACACAGATGAGCGCCCAAGCTGCAACAGAAATTCTTGGAAACAAAGTCAGGGAGCTAGAGGTAAGGAGACGGGGAAAAAAAAAAGCATTTTGGAAAGTTTGAAACAATTTATTCAGTTGTTCTGTACAAGATTAACAGTTTTCATACCACCCCCACCATCGTCAGCAAGACAGTCCCAACACACACAAAAAAAAAATAAAATAGTAAACTGCAGCTCTTACACCCAAAAGGAACTGCCATCCCCAAGTAAGTGCCCTGGGAGCCTTCCCTCCCCACTCCATCCTGGAAGCTGCTGCAAGTTGCCTCACCGAGGCAGAGGTGCCAGCCTGGCTCCCCATCAGCTGCTCTGCGTGGGCCTGCCTTGCTGCCACTCTGCTCCACACCACTCACTCATTCATTATCGCATGTAAAGAAAAAATATCCCACAGAATTTCCACCACATAAACATTTCCCTGAGGCAAGAGGCTTCGCTAAATTCCTAGGAGGAGGGCGTTCTGCTCCGGCCGCGCACACGGGGGCTTCTCAGCAGAAGCATTCAAGTGAAAGCAAAGAGAGGGAGGAGAACCAGTACCTCGAGTCACTCGCTGAGAGCCCCTATCCTGCCAGGTGTCCCAAGCTTTCAGCTCCCAGGGGAAGGCGAAGGTGCCAAGCACCCCTCAGGATGAGGCCTTCAACAGGAACCACGCGACATCCGCTGCTCAGAGTCCGCCGAGAAATGCCGTGCTTCGTTCTACCCACGCGAGTTCTGTCTTTGGCTCTTTTGCTACAACCTAGGTATTTTCTGTAAACAGACTTGAAATCTGAGCTGTATCCATTGATTTGAAATACAATCAACTCACTGAGCTTGGGCAGTTACGTATCAGCTCAAATGGAAAACAGTCTTTCTCAGAGCTTAACAAAAACCAGGGAAACTAAAGCAGACTTTTGCTGGTATCCTGGGGTCAGCGTCCTTCCCCAAAGCTCAGGGAGGAAGCTACAAGCTTTTCCTCGGAATACCAGTAAATTCTACGTGGATCAGCACTACCACTGCACAACTGGGACGTGGCTGTGGGGGCCTGAGAGAAGACAGACTGGGCAGAGCAGGAAACCAAACCTCAGAAAGCTTAGGTGGAGCCTCAGCCTGCCCTTAGCCTGAAAGGGGGTGCTCAGGGGGAGTATTTAGGTCTAGAAGTTAAAAAAATGAACAAGAAAAGACACCCCCCAACTGTAGATGGTCCCTGTTCCTGCAGCTGTGCTGAGCACATGATCCTGGCGCAGGTATCACTGAGGAGAGCAGTGTTTCTCTCTGGAATTCATTTGACAGGTAGTGACCTCGGTTCATCTCGCTCATTCCCTCTGCCCACCAAACTGATCCTAACTCACAAGCCTAGGAAAGAATGGCTTTAGGGGAGGGCCTGGAACCCAACTGCACGTACTGGGATGAGAACTGGTGCTCCTGCTGGATTTGGGACTGTGCTCAGTCACCAGGCCACCACTGAAGTCCAGACAGTGCAGCTTGTTTTTTTTCTTTTTCTTTTTCTTTTTCTTTTTCTTTTTCTTTTTTTTGATGTGCAACCATAAAAAGCTCTATTAAATAAACCAGAATACATTTTAAATACAGAATGATTAAAAAAGGGTTGAGGAGCACACAAAATAGGGCTGAAATGTGTGTCACTAGTCCATTCTTGCTCCACCATAAAAGGCACTGGAATTATGTCTTCCGATCCATGTGACATGCTAAGAAGTGTCCCATTCAATCCAATGCATTCGATGGCAATGAGGATAAAACTGAGCAGGAAAAAAGCATCCCTTTGGAGGGAAAAAAAAATCCAAGAACTCAAAAGCAGTCGCACTCTAAAAGTCGATGACTGCATCTAAAAATGTCTCTCTAAAGAGTCTTCCTTCTCCTCCAGAGGGGAACATCAGGTGGTTCCTCAGATTCACCACACAGGAAATGTTAAATCCTCCAATTAAGTGTAGCACAGTTTTATAGTACAATTGGAAAGTTACTCAAATGTCTTCGAGAAAGCACTGGCAGTGCTAGAATCATCCAAGTAAATCCAAAGCAGGAGAAAGAAGCACCTTTCATACCCTCCACGGGGAGACCAAGGAGGTAACTGGACTTGGAGGTACTTGGCAGCTACAGACACAGGTGGGTGGGAATCCACGGCAGGACCACCCAAGCCTCCCTGCGAGTTCCAGCTCCTGCCAGTGCCAGGGAATGCAGGAAGGGCAGCAGCAATAAAACAGTGCTACAAAAGGCTCCTCTCATCAGGGCATGGCTCAAGGTGGCCCCGTGTGTGGGGCTCAGCTCTGAAAGCCTCTGAGCAGACGCCCCAATGAGTTCCTCGTTGCAGTTCAGTCTCTCCAGTTGTCGTAAAAAGAAAAGAAATAGAAAAAAAAAAAGAAATCAAAAGACACAGCTGGTATCCAAAGTCCTGTTCCTCTGGGTTTTATCCTATGGGTGCTGGAGCTCCCCTCCTCGCAGGCGTCACAACTTGCGCTGCTGTGCATTGGACCCTTTGCCGTGAAGCTGAGAAGCATCTGGAAGAAAATAAAACCAGCTGGGAAGTGGGTTCAGCACCAGCCCGTGGGCGGTGGGCAGCTGGGGCAGCCAGGCCTCTCTGCACAGAGGGAAAGACCCACTTTTCCTTCCCAGCACCGAGGAATCAGGAGGAAGAGGATGTGCTTGGAGACATCTCCCCACTGGGAACAGCCCAGCCTCGGAGGGAGGGACAAGGGAAGCACTGAGGGTCCCCTGGGGGCTCCCAGCAAGAGCCCCACGGCACAGTTCCCACTGCCAGGGGACTCCTTAGCCTGTGCCCTTCTCTAAAGCCACCCTGCCACATGTCCCCCACCAGGAAACCCGAAACACGTGGTGTGGCTGCCTTGCACCTACAGGTGGTTGGAAGGAACCTGTTGTACATTTTTGCTGTTGTAATCACACAATCACTGAGGTTGGAAAAGACCTCCAAGGCCATGGAGTCCAACTTGTGACCCATCCCCACCTTGTCCCCAGCCCAGAGCACCGAGTGCCACATCCAGGCATTCCTTGGACACCTCCAGGGATGGGGACTCCAAATCTCCCTGGGCAGCCCCTGCCAATGCCTGACCACCCCTTCCATTGAGAAATTCCTCCTGATGTCCAACCTAAACTTCCCTTGGCACAGCTTCAGGCTGTTTCCTCTTGTCCTGTCACTGGTTGAGTGGGAGAAGAGGCCAACCCCTACAAACTCCTTTCAGGTAGGGCTTTAGGTGCTTTATTATTGATTTTAAAAAATTATTTAATTAGGTGCTTTTTAAATGAAGGCTTTAGGTGCCCAGTGATAGCAACAGGAACCATAGGAATCTCACCACTGATGGAACAGAAAGGAATGGATGTGGAGGAAAAGAGAAAATGCACTGAAGAGAGAAGAAGGGAGGAAGTTTAAGGAAGCAAAAGTTTTCCAGGAGCAATTAAAACCACTTCAGACTGCGATGAACAAATGGGAGTCTTGAGACGTGCAGCTAAGCAGCAGTGGCACCGAGCAGGGCAGCAGCAGCTTCTCCTCCAGGCCAGGAACAGCTCATTGCATGCAAGAGCTCAGCCCAGCACACCCCATTTCCACAGATCCAGCACCACATTCCCAGCCCCAGCACAAGGCACCTCCACCAGCAACGACCACACACAGGCAAGCACCGGATGCTCTTTGCTCAGAGGCTTTTGGATGAACGTGGATATAAAAGCACTTTTATTTAAGGCAGCAACATTCCCTTGCATTTGCAGCAACCTCCCACGCACCTCGCAGCGTTCCCACAGCAATGCAGCTGTGGGCAGATGTTGGCACAGCCCAACACAGCCTGTGCCACAAAACACAGGAATTCATTTTAAGGTTATGGGGGTCACTTAAATATCCCCTGTGTTCTTCCAAAAAACACCAAAATTGGGAATGTTCCGGGAGATGGCAGCGCTCGGCTCCATCTCCGATCTTTAAGTGCAAACACCAAGTGAGAAAGCAGGTCCTTGCTGGAGCTGTGTCCATGGTCAGTTTTCCTTCACTTATTCCCAGTGATCTTTTGTCTTCTGGCACTACATCCTGCTGAAGAGTCCATCAAAAAATTATTCTGTTATAAACCCTATGAACAACTGTGAAGTAACCACTGTGAATTCCCTCAGCTGAAGGGACACAGAGCTGCTCCTCAGTGACATGGAACATATTCCACAAGCCACGTTCCAAGTGCAATCCCTGATCTCACTCCCCGGGAAGGGTGATTTACCAACAGGAAGGAAGGGTCTGTCACACCGCTAGAACCTCCTTCAGCTCTACCACGCCAGCGTGGCACAACCCACCTCACACTCCAGCAAAGGAAGCAAACCCAACCAGTGCTTTGCATTTTCTCGAGTGCACAGCGCACTCTCCTTTCTTCAGCAAACAAGCACCGTGCTCAGCACTCGGGGGCGTTTTATTCCATGACTCCTCCAGGAGGCTACATGGTTATCCATGCACACAGCCACAGGATCGGGCTAGCACTCCTAAATCAGGCTCACATTGCCCAGGAAGACCATCCCAACAGGAGCAGGTACTAAGACAGGGGCATTGAACTGCACCCAAGTGCTAAAGAACACGCCTGAGAAAGCAGAAATAGGAGTTACCAGGGGAATAAGCAGCTCTCTGAAGCAGGTAAGCCCGATCTGCTAGCTCTGAATTTCAATTTTCCTTACTTCTCTCCTTCTTTGGAAAACTCCTGTTTTATGCATCACTTCTGCAGGCATCAAACTGGGGCAGGAACAGGCTTAACTGCCAAATGCTCACGTTGTGAGCAGCAAGTGGAGCAATCTGCATTTACACTACAAACTTGTGAAGGAGATGCTGGCAATTAACTCAGTGCACAGACACAAGATAGTCTGGTCTGACACATTTTATGTAGGTCACCAGGAACAAAAC
This sequence comes from Gymnorhina tibicen, assembly GCA_013399875.1. Taxonomy (NCBI): domain Eukaryota; kingdom Metazoa; phylum Chordata; class Aves; order Passeriformes; family Artamidae; genus Gymnorhina; species Gymnorhina tibicen. Next base: position 823,907 of record VXAZ01008606.1, read on the forward strand.
TCCCCAGAGCTGGAATATTCATTCCAGGGCAGTCCTGGCAGGCTGTGCACAAACAGGCACAGCTTTTATCCTGGCAGGATAATTCCGAGTATCTCCAGGAACTAACACTTGCTGTAGCACTGAGGACTCATAGTTCCAGAAATCACAGAATCCCAGAGTGGTTTGATTGGAAAGGACCTTAAAGTCCATCCCATTCCACCCCCTGCCATGGGCAGGGACACCTTCCACTGTCCCAGGCTGCTCCAAGCCCTGTCCAACCTGGCCTTGGACACTTCCAGGGATCCAGGGGCAGCCACAGCTTCTCTGGGCACCCTGTGCCAGGGCCTCCCCACCCTCACAGCCAAGAATTCCTTCCTAATCATGGAATGGTTTGGGTTGGAAGAGACCTTAAAGCCTGTTCCACCCCCTGCCATGGGCAGGGACAGCTTCCGCCAGACCAAGTTGCTCCCAGCCCCTCACTCTGCACCTCAGAGAGGCTTTAGTGACAACCACACAGCTGGAAAACATGGACAATCCCTTTGGTTCCAGCCCTGAAGGAAGCATCTGCTGAGATAGAGGGAGACTCACGAGGCAGAAGACAAACACGAGCGTCTGACAAGTTACCTGGCAAACTCTGTGGTAAATGAGTGGACAGGGCAGAGTGTGGGAGTGGCGCTGCATGGTGGGGGCTGGAGTGCAAACCAGCCAGAAGACCTAGAGAGAAAAACAAAGAGAGGAGAGGGAAAAAAGGAACAAATACACATCCAAGACAGAAATGAGCAGAGGAGCTGCAGCAGTTAGCTCAGAGCTCGGGTTCCAGCTATTGGCACTTCTGGGTGAGCTCTAGGAATGTGCCCAAGGTTCTCCAAAAGCAACTGCTGGAGATACAAAAGCAGGGACCACAGCATGAAGCAACAGCCAGAGAGATGGGCTGGTGTGCAATGGGCCAGCCCAGCAGAGCACTGATGTTCTATGGGACAGCACAGGCACAAGGGACACACACGTGACCAGCGGGATACTCACTGTGCCCAAGGCCGTGGTGGAAAGTTCCCGGAGCAGGTCCCGTAACTATTGCATCCTTGGAAACTCCTGCTTTTGGGGAGGAGTCGGAACTGAAGGAGATGACATGGAGAGGGAAAGAATGAATAGGAGAGATAATACCTAACGGGGTGGAGCTCAGGGCAGCTGGCAGCTTTGGGTTGTTGGACTTGTAGGATGGAGCCAGTACACTTAAGGAGGAAGAACTCGTTAGCAGCACAGCTCCACTAGTTCCTTTCTGCAAAGCAATGGAAAAGGTCAGTCAGGAGAGGGAGAACCAAGGCACAGCATCATTCACGCTTACACGTCTGCAAAACACGGAACGCTCAAGAATTCCCCCTTGGAAAATGCACCCTCCCAGCCAGGGCCCAAGAGATGCCAACACACGTGGCCATCTGCAGATGGACGTTGGCAGCCAGCTCTTCTGAACGTGGCCGCGCTGGATTTGCCTCCATGACTCCCTTGCTCTGGAATTGTGCCTCCATTGGGCAAAGGAAAAGTTTCCACACTGCCTGTGAGTTGCAGGGGGAATGCTTCCTACTCACTTACGGCAGCACGCTCTGCTGACAACTCCAGGCACCGAGGTTTGGCACCCAAGGCAGCCTGGGATGTTATTTAGGATCTCTCTCATGGAGCCAGGCACCACTGGGGAGTGCTTCCCAGCTCTCTAGCTCAGTAACAGACAAGGCACATAAGCTGAGCAGTACATGGTTTCCATTTAAATGTACTCATTGAATTTCCCAGCTCTTTCCATGGGCCACGAAGGAAGGCAGGGATGAGCAGCCAACAACAAATGAATACAACATTAGGAACTACTACTTCTTTGCTATAGATAAAGATTAGGCCCCTTATACCATTAAGTAATAAAATATTTTAATAACACAAGTCTGTTCTGACAGCCCAGGAGTCTTTCCTGAGATGTTCTATCCCAACAAATATTGGGAAAATTTCTTCTTCATGGAAAGGGTGGTCAGGCACTGGCACAGCTGCCCAGGGCAGTGCTGGGGTCACCATATCCAGAAGGATTTAAAAGCCATGTGGCACCTGGGGACATGGGTTAGAGGTGGCCTTGGCAGTGCTGGGGGAACGGCTGGACTCGATGATCTTAGAGGGCTTTTCCAACCTGAATGATTCCATGGTTCTATGACCACAGGTTATTTATTCTATGGGCCAGTCGTGACAAAAGTGGCAATAACACCAAAATAACCTGCAATAATTTAAAGAAGGCTAAGTTTGTAGATCTAATTAATGACAAATTCATCATTATACTTTCAGTTTATGCAATGGATTTTACCTCTTGTGATAAATTACCTTACTGCACTTTCTCTTAATCCAAATGGGAGCCCTACTGTCCCCATAACTCACAGGGCCAGGGCAGGACCATGATGTAGCCTGGGCAAAAACTGCCCTTTGGAAGGCAGCACAGTATTCAACTTAGTGGTTACTTTAAGCTGAAAACGAAAGCTGGAATTCAGGAGGGCAAGCCCAGGGCAAAGGCCAGAACTTTCTAGACTAAAGCAGCCAAACTCCAGACAGTCATTCAGGAACTTCAGAAACTGCTTTTGAAGTGCCCCCTTTAGGGCAGTTGTGAACAAGGCCAGCACTCCCAGCACTGCCCCCTTACCGGCACAGAGGTAGAGGCTGCAGTGCTGCTGACCACAGCTGGCTTTAGGGACGAGGTCAGCAACTTGGCCACCCCCTGGGTGCCCCCGCTGGAATCTCCGTTGGAGCCTCCGGGCGGTGCCACCAGGGTCAGCTTCTGGGAAACGGGAGTTTTCTTCACGGAGGAGCCGGAGGCCGGGCGGCTGGAGGCCGAGCCCGGGGAAGGAGCCGGAACGCTGGGAAGCAAAGTCCCAGAGGAGCTGCCCTGGTTTGCAGAAGCTCCAGAGGAGGAGCTGCTGGAGGAAGCCCCGTGCTTGGAGAGGGACCCAGCGACGAAAGGCGATTTGTAAGATTGTCCTGAAGAGCCGGAGCCACTCGAGTGCTTCCCGGCGTAGCTGAGAGACGACGAGGACGAGCCTTGGCTCTTGTGGGAACTGCTGGAGTTTTGGGTGCTGCTTGGGGACGTGGAGGAATGGAAGCTCTGAGCTTTGGTTGATGACTTGACCTGCTGGAGGAGGGAGCGTTGGGGCAGAGGGGTGGAGGACTTGGGATTCTGCAGTTTGACAAAGGGAGCTGGGGAGGTGAAGGTTTTCTGGAGCTGAGCACCAGGGTGGAACACCTTCACCTGAGAGCCCGGCACCGGCACCGAGGCCGGGGGCCCGTGGCCTGGCCTGACCAGGCTGTGGTGCTTCTGTTTAGCCTGGTGGGCATCAGGAAGGATTTTGCTGGGGGAGGCTTGGCAGGAATGCTCTTTGTAATTAGAGTTCTCTGTCTTTTTGTCTTGAGAAGACTGGCCCAACGCCAGGGCCTGCTCAGCCAGGAAGTTTAGAGGAGACTGGAGGGAACCAGAAGATGATGTAGGGGCAGGGTTGGGCTTTGGAAATGTCCTCTTCTCCTCTGAGGATGCAAGAGTTGGGATCTTCTCTGGTGGAGCTTTTGGAGCTGCAGGAAGAGTAAAGTCAGGGCTCCCTCCCGCCCTGCTGTTCAGCACAGCCAGTTCCTTGGACACTGCTTCCAGGGAGGAGGTGGGGTTGTGAATCAAGTCCTCATCCAAGGAGTCATCCTTGAAGGTGGCAGGAGCGGCAGTGCTGCTGGCAGCTTGGGCTGTCCCAAGGGACAAGAGTTCCCTGGTTTGGGCACTGATGCCCAGGGCTCCTCCCTGGGGCTCCGAGGACAGGGCCAAGGTGCTGCTCGAGTGCAGGGAAGGGACGGACACTGACAGCTTCTTGTCTGGCTTGCAGGAGGAGTCCTGGGAACATCACAGGAGAAGGCACAGTCAGAAGAGAGACAGGGTTTACTGCTGACAAGGGGAGGGAAGGTTCACAATTTGGGCATAAAAGGCAGGATACACACATTCTGTGCCTGTAAGCCCCCACTCTTCCCTCCCAACTGCCACTGCCATCAATTTTAGCTGCTGTTCCAGTTGTTTTTTCCAAGCCAAATACTGAGCAGAGCCATTTCACAGTAACTGATGTATGAATACAAAGCTCAAACACAGGATTCAGGATGGCAGACACTTGGCTTTTGGCACATACCAACTGTGAGAACCAGAAAACAGAACTCACCTTCACTTTCACCTTAGCAGGAGCTATAACTTTCTTCTTTGCCCTGTATGGAGGAAGACAAGAGAAACGTGGCTCAGTGAATGCCCCCAGGGAAGGAGCCAGCTGGGGAGCACGCCTGGGCCCTGTTAGTGATGATCCACTGAGTCTTTGCAGGGAACAGAGGCAGCATCTCAGGTTGCTAGGATTCAAAACCACATGACATTTGGTTGCTGCTCTTGGAAGCCCCAACTCGCACACAGGGAGCGGATTAGGGAGCGGAGCAGAGTCTCGGAATGGCAGCAGAGCAGTGAAACACCCACACACACACAGCCTGCATCAGCTGCAGGACCCCACTGCCACCCTCCTACAGCAACGCCCAGAGAGAAACTGGCACAGAGACTGTCCTGCAGAAGTTACGCCTTTCTTTTGGGTTCCCAGAAGAAGCCAAGGATGCAAAAGCATCTGCCAAACTCCCCGAGAATAGATCTGGTCAGATGCAGTCTCTGGTACAAGACATCCCTGAGCTGCTGGGTGGTGTGGCTGAGGGAAGGATGACTCTACACCCTATTCCACTTCCCCTCACTCATCCAGTGCCAAGAACAGGACTGTGCCCGACAGACACCAGCTTAAATCCATGTCCTCATCTATTATCAACCACCAGCAAGATCCATGAGACCCTTTGGATTAAAGCCCCTGCCCAGCTGGATTCTGATGGCTCTTGGTTTGCCACCCACCAGCCTGTTGCACCCACCTTCACCAGTCTGAGCTCGCTGCGTCCCTCCTTGAACCAGGCAACAAGAAAGAGGGAATCCAGAATCCAGTGAGGACCAACTGAACAGGCTGCAACAGTCACACTCCACTTCACCTCCCTGTGCCTGCCAGGCCCAGCACAGAGGCCTGACTCCAGGCTGTTGAACCAGGGGGCAACCTGGCTTCAAAGTTCTGATTTTTGAGCTTACTGAAGGCTAAAGCACCTCAGGAAAGTGTTGGGAGATGTCACACACAAACAGCTGCTCTCCCTAGACCTCCCCAAAGGAAGCAGCGCCGATGTACGCGGGGGGAGCCAAGCAAGCTCAGGTGCTCCTGCACGATCCCCCCAGGCCCCAGGGAATGGAGATCACCAGTTTTCACTCCAGAGGAATGCTGTGATACTCACAGGACTGATGTGAGGTGTCCGTGTACACGCCTGCTCTCCTTAAACAGTGTCCTAAGAAGGGAAGAGAGCAATGAGAAGTGATATCCAGCAAGACCCAGTAGAGCAGCTGGGATCACTGGAGACAGAGCTGCACAGTACAGCAGGGGACTCGGTGAAATTGAAACCACAGAGAGCAAACAAATATTGAGCCCTTTTCCAGGAAGATCCTCCTGAGCTGCCCCACACAATTCTCTCTCTGGGGAGCAATGCTGGTAGGCCAGTGGAAAGGCCATTAAGGCAGTGGTTGGACAGTACCTAAGGAAAAAGCTCTGCCAGCTTAAAAAGCCAACTGGAGAGGCAGGATCATCACTCAGGGCATTCCTGCTGCCAGAGATCATCCAAGAGCTCTTCAGCTTCCAGGGAGAAAGGTTCCCTTCCTGTGCCTGTCACACAGCAATGAAGGAGAGAGGGGTCTGTGTTGCCTTCGTGTCCCCAGCCAAGAGCTGAGGTGACTCTGGACATCACAACCCTTTTTGGAAGGACTGACTAAGCACAGACTGAGCTTCATCCAAAGCCCTGCACTACTGAGGGTGAACCAGAGTCTCCCACAAACATTCTCTGACCCAAACCAGCTGCCACTCAGCTGCCTTCTTACATGTCAGGGAGGAGTTAGAAACATTCCTTCAGTACTGGCACATGGAATGTGATTCCTGGCTGGTATTAACAGACTTTTGTCATCCTTTTTCTCTTAAAAAGCCAGCTTATGTTAACCTAATATTCTGTTAATCACCTCTTAGTGTTAATGGAGGAAACAGACTCACGGCAGGGCCCCCTCTAACTCATACACGAGATTGCTGCTCTGTCCATCTTCAAGTTCCTCTTACAGGTGGACTTCTGAGATCATGATGACAGCAAATCAAGATGACTTACCCATAAAATTGTCACAGTTTTCCTAGAGCCACCAATCCCTCCCTGTGGCTGTCACTCTACCCTCTGCCTTTAAACCACCCAGCCAGAGAATATCTTGAGTTGGATGGGATCCAGAAAGATCAAGTCCAACTCCAAGTCCCAGCAGGAGAAACCATTGTCCTTGAGCCATCAGAAAGCAATCAGGAAACCCACTTTTACTGAGTCATTCTGTACTGAATTCCACTGGAAGTGCCTCCTATGCTGAGTCTTGGCCACCTGAATGCCCAACAACAGTTTGACCATCAAACTCGGAGTCAAAGATTTTAATTTCCTTTTACTCAAAGAAAAGTTTTTAAAACTTGGCAAGCTAAGACCCTTAGGCTGAGTGTATCTTCATTAACTAAGTAGGAATCTTCCCCCACCTCCTAATGCCATCTTTCAGCTCCTGCACCACCTCACTACAACCATGCTCAGCTCGGAGCTTCCTGTGCACGTGCAACTGCAACAAACAGCCATGGACCTTTCCGAGTGGATCTGTGATGTGCTGCTCCTGCTTACTGCTCTTAGGAACTGCCACCTGCACCTTCCTTTATCCCCCCGACACCCAGAAAGCAAACTCAGCAGAGAGAAGACAGCACTGCCCAGCTCATGAAATGCAGAGACAGATCATGGAACAGCTTGGCTTGGAAGGAACCTTAAAGATTCCAGAAGGAAGACTGCAGAGTTGTCCTTTCTTTAAAAGTACCGAGCAAAACAAAGCAGGCCAGAAGGTGCTGACAGTCCCAGCAGAAGGACTCTGCCATTTGTGTGGCTCTCTGCCACTGCCAGCTCAAGGGCAGGGATGATGGAGAGTGGGAAAGAGCAGGAGACAGCAGTGAAGGTACAGAAACCACACCAAATTCTACTGACTCTAATAAGCCCCTGAAACTTTTCTGCTTTGCCTTCTTTTGGGAATACTCCAGAGAAGACTTCCCAAAGTGTCTGGAAAATGTATCCTTTGTGATTATAAAGTGATCCTTTGTAATTCAGAGCCAAGAAAGCACAGATTGGCCTGTGGGCCTGACCTCAGTGCCAGTTCCCCCTGCCAGTGGCATGTCTGACATCAACACAGGACCAAGGCTGCTCAGCACTGCCATTTACAGTCCTGACTGCACTCAGGATGTTTGTGAGGTGAGAAGGGACAGAGGGAGAGGGGAGAATATGCTGGAGGGCAGGGCTGCCATTCACAGGGCCCTTCCTAGGCTGGAGAAAGGGACCAACACAAACCTTGTGAAGCTCAGTGAAATCCAGCACCAAGTCCTGCAGCTGGGATGGAATAACCCTGGGCAGCAGCCCTGTGGGAAAGGACTGGGGGTCCTGGGGGCAAGTTGAAGGGCAGCCACTGCTGCAAAGGTGCCCTGCTGAGAGCAAACTATCCCCCTGTTCAGCACCTGGGAGGGCACGTCTGGGATCCAGTTTCAGGGTCCAGTTTCAGGGTCCAGTTTCAGGGTCCCCACAATACAAGAAAGATGCCAACAAACTGGAGAGAGCCCGAGGAACAGGGACACGTGACAGCCACGGAGAGGTGGAGGGGACTGGGTTTGCTCAGCCTGGAAAAGGAGAAGCCCCAGGAGGAGTCTGATGGCAGTTTTCCACTACCTAAAGAGTGGTGGGGACAGGGAGACGCGAACAAGATGGAGCCAGACCTTTCTCAAAGGGGCACAGTGAAAAACAAAAGCAGGGAATATTCAGTTCAGTGCAGCAAGGGGAATTCTTATTGGAAATAAGGAGGAAAGATTTCATGAAGAGCGATCAAGTACCAGAACAGGAGCCCAGAGATGCTGTGGTAGTCTCCATCCTTGGGAATTTCCAAAATTCCACGTGCCAAAGCCCTGAGCACTCTGGTCTAACTCTGAAGCCAGCCATTCCCTGAGCAAGGGCAGGACTATCGACCTTCCCAGGTCCCTTGGGACAAGGAATCCCTTGATTCTTGCTCACCTGGCCTGCATCCAGCCTTTTGGCCAAAGGGGCTTCACCTCTCCTTCTAGGAAGGTCTTCACATAATCCTCTAGAGACTGAGCCTTATTCTTGTCAAGGTCATAACCATCCAACTTAATCTTCACCAAGTGGCAAAGCAGCTCCCTGAGGAACAGGAAGATTTCAGATACAGTTACGCAGATTGACCTTTCCCACTTGGAGATCATTCTCTTTATCCAGGCTGGATAAACACACCGAGACACACCTGGCTCTTGCTCATACAGCCCTGCACTGCCTCCCCAAGAACGGGGAAGGGAAAGGCACATTCCGTGCTCTGTGGGCACACACATGGATGCAGCAGGGAGAAAAGTCTTGTTACCCCTTCCCAGTGTAATCTCCTGAAACAGCTGAGGTAGCACACCAGTGCCAGAGCCACAGGCACCAGTAACAACCACAGAACTGAACCTCTCAGCAAGGAGAAGGCAGGACGCAAAGCTGGCTGTGTCCTAAATGAATCAGCAGCACAAACTGACTTGTTCCACAATAAGAAGAAAAAGACAGCAGGACTGATTTTCCTTTTCCCCTTTGTCACTCTCCCTGTTCTCAGCACTCCCTTCTCTGTCAGCTCCCCGAGTGCCAGGGGCAGCAAAACCCAACAGCTTCAACTGCTTCCACAACCAGAACCTGGACGTGTTAAGAGTCTGGGCTGTAGGATGTCAGCAATTCAGCTGAATCCCTTCTGTTCCCAAAGATCTGACTCTCTCTTTTGGACTCTGCACAGAGGCTTCTCAGCACTTCTCTCAGAGTTAGCCTGGCCCTGAAATCAGTTCAGGGTGAGATGTAATAAATGCAGTAGTGGCTTCCATACACAGCACCATGTGCCACGAGCCTCCAAGCTGACTGTTCCTACAGGTGATCAGCACTGCTCTGAAAACAAGACATAGGCACCAAAATGCTTCACTGCCAACTGCAAAGAGTGAGACAGGTCATGGGTTTGCTTAATATCTGAGTTATTCAAACCTGATTTCATCATTCCACTGGAATTTCTTCCGCGGGCCCACGACGCGCTTCCCTCCCTTTTCTTCATCCTCATCATCATCAGAACAAACTCGCTGCTCTTTGTCCTTTTCCTCTTCCAGCATCCTAAAATGGAGACAGGAAACGTGGAAGTGATTCCACAGGTTCCTGCAGGTTCAAGGGGAGGATTAAGTATCTCTGAACAGCACTGGTCAGAGGTCTCAATATCAGCAAGTTCTGGCTTAGGGTGCAAGCTGAGCTATGGGCTCAAGGTTAAGAAATCTCCCAATATTTTGTAATAGAGATCATGGGACTAATCCAGCCCGACTGTTCCCAGGCTGCCACGTTCGTGAGGACACGCCTGCACACGCAAAACCCCTCAGCCAAGCTCTGGTCCCAACAGTGCTGCTGTAGCTGGCATCGCCACAGACAGCACAAAGAACACACACAGATCAATCAGGCCAATCCATGCCCATCAGCAAATTTAGCCTATGGAACAAAAAGAGGTGGTAAACTTCAGGAGAGCAGCCTCCAGGCCACAGGGAGCCTGCTGGGGAACGAGCAAACGAGGAGCTTACTTGGCAAACTTGGCCTGAGTATGGGCTTGGCATTCCTCCTGGTACTTGGCCACCTGCTCTGGCATGGCCCTTCCAATGGCTTCCTTCAGCTTCTGCAGAGGCTCCTTCAGTCGGCCACCCTGGAGCAAGCACAGAGCACCCTGAAGCACCACAAGGCTGGGACACCAAAATCCAGCCAGTTCCAAAGGCAGCCCCAGCCCGTGGAGGACACGGCCCGTGCGGGGACAGCGGCCACGCCGGGCACACCGGGGGCACCGCACACACGGGGCTGGGCTGCCAAGTTCCCTCACCTGCTCGTAGAGGTAGAGCCGGCGGGCTCGCTTGAGCAGGGTGTCCTTGCTGCAGGGGAAGAAGGCGGCCAGGTGAGCGTAGACCCCCGAGCGCACCTGGCTGCTGAGCTCCCGCGTCTGCAGCTCGATGCTGGGGACACAAACACAGCGTTAGCAGGGCCTGCCGGCGATCCTCTGAGCAACCAGGGCACCTCTGAGGGGAGCAGGAGGCAGGGAGGGAGGCACAAAGGACGAGGCACGCTGCGTGAAGGTTCTTTGGGTTCTAGGATCAACAGATTTTATGCCAAGCTATGCTTTGAATCTGAGAGGGAGAGCTGAGAGGAGCTGGAGAAGGAACAACAGCAAGTCAGCAGTCTCATCTGTTCTGCAGCTCTCCCTGGCAGCTGAAGGCACGAGGGTCAGGCAATGAGATGGGAAGTGCACACCGGTTATGTCAGAGGCTATGGCAGTGGAATTCAGGACAATACAAAATCAAACTTCATCCCTTGGGTTTCAACTTCCAAGTGAGGAGATGAGAGAGATCAGAGTGTGCCAAACCCATCTACATGGTTAAATAGAACTTAGGAGCCTGGCTTTTTAAGCCAATTCTAGGTGTCAGAAAGTGTAAAAAACCCCAAGTGATTCATCATCACCATCATCAAAGTGACAGAATGCTTTGGGTTGGGAGGGAGTTTAAAGCCCATCTCATTCCACCCCTGCCATGGCTGGGACACCTTCCACTATCCCAGGCTGCTCCAAGCCCCGTCCAGCCTGGCCTTGGACACTGCCAGGGATCCAGGGGCAGCCACAGCTTCTCTGGGCACCCTGTGCCAGGGCCTCCCCACCCTCCCAGGGAACAATTCCTTCCCAATATCCCATCCATCCCTGCCCTCTGGCAGTGGGAACCTCTTGTCCTATCATTCCATCCCTTGTCCCCAGTCCCTCTGCAGCTCTCCTGGAGCCCCTTTAGGCCCTGGAAGGGGCTCTGAGGTCTCCCTGGAGCCTTTTCTTCTCCAGGTGAGCACCCCCAGCTCTCCCAGCCTGGCTCCAGAGCAGAGGGGCTCCAGCCCTTGGAGCATCTCCATGGCCTCCTCTGGACTGGCTCCAGCAGCTCCACGTCCTCGTGCTGTTGGCCCAGGGCTGGAGGCAGTTCTGCAGGTGGGGTCTCACCCGAGGGGGCAGAATCCCCCCTCCCCTGCTGCCCACGTGGGGGCTCAGCCCAGCACAGGGGGCTTTCTGGGTGCTCACAGCGGGGAGCATGTCCAGCCTCTCACCCACCAACACCCCAAGTCCTTCTCCCAGGGCTGCTCTCAGCAAGTTCTTCTCTCAGTCTATATTCATGTCCGGGGCTGCCCCGACCCAAATTGTACAGCAAAGTTGTACAAATCTGTCTAAATTTCCTTTGAATGAGGCTGAAGTGACCAGTCTGACATCAGACAGGGACTGTTTGTACAGCCAGCACTGGAATGCTGGAAGGTGGTAATCAGCCCTGGAAATGAGAGGGAAACAGAGTCCCAAACCTCCCCTTGGCAGTTCCCTGCAAGTGCCTGGATAAACCTTAATGAAATTAAAGCCTGGGTGTCAGTGTTATTGCACTGATCACAAAGCCCTGAGCATTCACCAGTCCTCTCCAGGCACTGGCAGAAGAATGAAGCCATTATCTGCAGCTGCCTGAGCAACACTGGCACTCTGTAATTTGGGGCCTCAAAAACACAGAGCAGGAATGGAATTCCTCCAGTTTTCCCAGAGAACCAGTTGAACACAGTAGCCTTATCCCAGTTCTAAACAATTCTATATAGCGTGTAAGTTAAGTAGCAGAAACCTGCCTGACATCTCTCACAGGGAGAGATTTACTGGTCTTGCATCAAGCTAAACTCACAGGTCAAGTGACCAAATTTAGGCAAATAAATATCAGGTAGCATCTTGAGAACAGGAGGCCTGGATACATCCCCTCCAACATTCTCCTACCTCATCATATTTCGGCTGAAAGCCATTTCTAGGAGACTTTCATGTTATTCTGGGCATGTTCTGCCTGGAAGACCTGTACAAGGACAACCCCACAGTTCCTGCAAAACCTGCTCCTGAATTTACCAAAAATGCTCTGCTTAATGCTCTCCTGTCCCACACCTCTGCTGGCAGAACTTACTCCAGTATGATGTTGTTGATGTCCTGAGTGAAGAATCTCTGCTTGCCTTCTCCCTCGGCAGCTCTGGCAGCCTGCAAGTCAGGAAATAACACAAATCAGCAGCAGCTCACAGCTGGCACAAGCAACCAAGTGGCTTCTAAACCAGCATGGAATTACTGCAAAACAAGGCACAGTTTTATTACATCAACTCTGTCACAGCAGAGGTGAGATCGTGCCCTGTCCTCTCACACCTCCCCGGTAACACCATGTCCTGCACACCTTGGGACCTCCCCAGCCTGGATTCTCCCCTCCCGATGCCCTGGAGTCACCGCTCTGGAGTGAAGATTCCTCTGTTTAATGGGACAAAGGACATGGCTTGGTAGCTTCTTTGGCAAACTTGCCACGGGGAGAACAACAGCTTCAGGGCCTGGTTTTAACTTCTCAGTAGATTGAGGAATATGAGCACAGAGCTTGTCCCTGGACCAGGAAAGCTCATCCTAACCCCATCTAAGGAAGGTTGAGGAGACTTATCACCAGGTTTTCTAGATCAATCTGGAAACTAAGCCAAGAAACCAACAGAGAAGAGTCCCAGCCACAGGGGATGTGTTATTCCCAGTCAACACCATGGAAACAAAAAAAAAGTTCTGCTCAGGAAGCTTCCTGAGCTATGACTGCAGCTCACAAAGTGCTGCCCAAAAACATCACACCCATGAAAAATATGTCCAGCAGGAAAATAATTCCAAGAGATGAATGAGATAGTAGCAAATTGCCAGGAGCTTTCAGTTTTTTCTGAGTGGGGACATAAACAAAGCTGGGATTTGGCACAAGGCACCACAGTGAGTTAGTGATTCCTTGCACGGGAAAGGAGGCCGGGAGAGGATTTTGAAATCCCAATGATTTACTACTCCAAAGTTGAGGCAGGTAAGCAATTAATTTATGCCCAGAAGGTGAACATTCCTCCCTGCCAGCAGCAGGTCACAGACAGCTGGTGATATCAAAGGAGAGGGCTCGATGCTAAGGAGAATCCTCAACAGGAAAATTATTTAGGAAGGAGAGAGTCAAATTCAAAGCAGTTCAAGTAGAAGAGGAAATGCCTGAAGGCTCCATTTAACTCAGGAGGTGCTCCCACCTCTGGGATGCAGAGACTTGGCTCTCAGGCACCTCCTCATTCCCACCTGAGTCCACATCCCAAAATCCTAACTGACCCAGAGGCTTCAGTTTGTTTCTTTCCTTAACATCCACAATGCAGCAACAGGAGACGCAGCAGCAGGAAAATCTAAGCAGGAGAACCACTGGGGACTCTGCTATTAAACTGTTTCACAACACCATCACAATTAACCTGGTATCGTGGAACTTCCAAAATATTCTTTAACTCAGAGTCAGAAACAGCTATTTCAGTGTTTTCTGAAACAGAAACATCCACCAAGAGCCCATTATTTTTATCAGCTGTGGCAATACTTTCTTCAATTCCTCCTCCCCTCCCATCTGCTCACCCCCACTGCACAACTCAGCAGAACAGTTCTCTAAGAGCAGCTTATCTTTAGTAACAGCAGTTACTCAGCATCTCTTACTTTAGTAAGAGGTGCTCTAAACTGAAGTGCCCCAGGAGGCAGAACCACCACAGAGCTCCAAGGCCACGTTTATGATTTAAAATCAGTGTTTAAAACCACACTAGCAGCAGGAACAAAACCTCCCAGCACTTGTTGACAGGCTGATGGTGACAGCCCTCACATCACGAGGCTGAATGCATATTTGGACATGCCAGGAAGGGATCCCTGACCAGCACCCAGCGTTTTCCTTCTCCAAAACAGACTGGAGCTTCCCGAAGCGCACCACATTTTGGAGAAGATGGGTGAGTCCCACAGGAGTCCAGCTGCAGGAGGAGCTACTGGTGAAAACACACAGGACCATCTTTCTAGAAATTAATATATTCTAAATGGTACCCTGACAACGAGATGTTAAAAATGGGTAAAGGACTCAAATTGCCAAATTGGTGCAGCTGCAGTGTGGTACCCAAGCTTCAGTGAAGGATCTGCCTGTGTATGACATGGAAATGGTTCTAGCAAATCCTCAAGCCCCATCTACAGGGCTTTCCAGGCCTTCTCACACTGTGGAACTGTGGCAGTGCTTTCCAGCTGCACCCTCTGATTTCACACACAGACAGGGCTGTGCAGCCCTCCCCTGTCCTGACCAGCACAGCACGTTAAAAATATTATGGTGGAATTTGTCCTTGTCGTGGTTTAACCCCAGCCTGCAACTCAGCCCCACACAGCAGCTTGCTCCCTCATCCAGGTGGGATGGGGCAGGAAATGGCAAGGGGGAAAGTGAGAACACTGGTGGGCTGAGACAAACACAGTGTAACAGGGAAAGCAAAAGCCATACAAGCAAAGCGAAACAAGGAATTCATTCCCCACTTCCCACAGCCAGGCAGGTGTTCAGCCATGCCCAGGACAGCAGGGCTCCATCACATGTAACAGCTCCTTGGGAAAATAGATGCCATCACTCCAAACATCCCCCTCTTCCTTCTTCTTCCCCCAGCTTTCTATACTGAGCATGACCCGCCATGGTCTGGGATACCCCTGCTGGGATCAGCTGTGCTGGCTGTGTCCCCTCCCAGCTCCTCGTGCCCCCCAGCCCCTCGCTGGCAGTGTGGGGTGAAGAGCAGCAAAGGCCTTGGCACTGGGTGAGCGCTCCCTGCTCAGCGTAACAAAAACATCCCTGGGTTATCAGTTCTCTTTACAGCACAATCCCAAAACAGCCCCATACCAGCCACTGTGGGGAAAATTAACTCCATCCCAGCCCAAACCAGCCCTCCAGCCTCACTAATTCACATTTCAGTTCATTCATGTCAAGCTGACTTTGGAAATTACTTCTTGCATCAGGTCCATACTTTGCCGAGAGGGGTAAAGGAGGAATCCTGATCAGGTGTGATCCTGAGTGTTACATTCAGTGGGTAACAAGGGCCAGGACTTGGACATCACCTGACATCCGGACCTTCAAGGAAATTACTTAGAGGAAACCGGGTGACACCAAGGTGTGATCCCCGTGGCACTGAGAAACTCCCCCACCAGAATGTGCTCTGTCCCTGGGTGCTGCCACACGTGCCTAGCAGAGCTGTCCCCCCTGCAGTGACCACCTGCCCCACTGCCCCCAGGAGCTGCTGTACCTGAGCCAGTTCCTTGATCCGTTTCTCCAGCGGGGCTGGCAGCCCTTCCGGGAGGGATGGTGGCTGCTTGAACTCCTGCTCCAAGCCCGTGCCACCAGGGTCGCTGCCATCCTCCACCTCAGGGAAGGGGCTGCCCTCCGGGGACTCGCTGAGGAGCCGCTCCAGGTCCAGCTCACTCAGGGAGTCCATGGCTGTGGCTGCCTGGAGCAGGTCACTGTCACTGGCATGGCCAAAGAGCGAGAGCAGAGGGTCGGCCATGGCCTCTGCCTCCCTTGGGGCTGCAGGGTCTGCTGGGGAAGGAGTCACCGCTTTCTGCTCTTCATCTTTTTTCTTCTGAGCATCCTTCTCCTTCTGAAACTTCTTCAGCATCTCCTTGACACTGAGAGCTCCAGAGTATTTCTTCTTCTTCTTCTCCTTACTTGCGTTTAACGCTGTGAAGCTGCAAACGAAGCGTGGAGGGGGAAAGGGAACTGAATACAAGATCGAGGAGCAGAGAGGGCCCCTTCCCCCCAGTTCACTTCAGGCACAATTCCCTGGAAAGTCTTAGCCCCTCAACCAATCACACCAGAAAAAGTATTTTACAGCTTCTGAAAGTCTTAAGGTTCTGCCTGTTCATCTCAGCTCCCAGAAGGCTGTCCCGAGTCACTGCAGAGGAGTGCTGGGGCTTAAACCACCTCCAAAGAGCTCTGCTTTCACTTAGCTACATGATATTATTGATATTCCAGCAAGGAAGGTTGGGAAATGCACAATTAGTACAGAGGAACTGAGGCAGGACAGAGTTAGTGTGAAGCCTTCTGCTGTGTTAAAACCAGGAAAGCAAATTCCTTTCCTTGCTCACTTGGAAGGGATCACACACTGATGATCCCATGTCAGACACATGGTTTGCTGTTGCCCAAAAGCAGATCCATGCAGGAAAAAATATATTACAAAGAATAGTTAAAGGAAGAAGGAAAAAACTTAGGAGGAAAATATAGGAAATGAGTGAAAAGCAACAGATAGAGATACTGAAAGAGACAGGCCAGGCAGACCAAAGCAAGGACAGAGCTACAGCACAAGATGACTCAGAACAAAAAGAAAAATCACTCCATTTTACAGCCCAAAAGCTATAAAAGAGCTGAGCACTCATCCAAGAAATACTTTGGGCAGGAGTACAAAGGATTGCCCAGAGAGAGCAGTAACACAGCCTGCCTTGTAACCTCTCCCTCCCTGCCAGCCTGACACTCATGCAGTCCCGAGTCCAAGCCCTTCCCACCTGCCATTCCTCCCACAGCTTTGTCCCAGCAGTTGTTGTTTTTCTCTCTACTCCCCATATCTGTTCCCACTGTCAGTGCCTAAACAGAGCTCCAAAAACACCACTCCTGCAGCCAGCTGTGCCCCCCGTTAGACACTGCTGCTGTGGAGCCGTGCTCCTTCCCTGATCATCCCCTGCCTTTCTGTCCCACTTTGGAAGCAACAGGGCTTTTCCTGCTGGTGTTTGCCGTGTGCATGGAGCCACCCCACACTGCAACAGGTCCCTGCTGTAGCCACCTGGAACCCTGAAACAAGATGCTGAGCAGCAAGAATTCCCCCCTCCCCTCCTTACCCAGCTTTTGGAAACTTGGACTTCTTTGATTTCTTTTCCTTGTCGTAAGAATCATCCTTCTTCTTCTTCTTTATTTTTTCACCCCCATCTTTCAACTTCCGCTTCTGCAGAGGGTTAAAAACGAGTCACAATCAGAGAGTTTCCCACAACATCACCAGCACTCCCAGAGCCACTTTGGGACCTCTCCCAAGAACGTGAAAACACAGGGCTCATTAACCCAACCCCCCCTACATCCTTCACTGCGGTTCTGGCACGTGTTGCCTTCAGCATTTCACAGCACCCCCATAATGCTGTGACTTCCAGGGTGACAGGGAGCTGCTGTCACCTCTGCTCCAGGAACCAGGTAACCCCACCAGAGTTTTATCCATGCCAGACACGCTTCATTTTATTAAGAAATGTTAGGACATAGTGGGATTTCAAGTGCTCATCCCTGTTCTGTCCACACCAAGTCACGAATCTCTCCCACTCTGGATGTCAACACACTTTCATGCAGCAAGCTCTGAGCTGCAACAGAGGGAATAACTGAGAAAGCTGCCTTGCTGACCTTGGGACACTTCTTCTTCTTCTCTTTGACATAGTCATCCTCAGACTCAGAGGCCTGCCGGAACTGCAGCGTTCCCGAGTTGATGTAAAACCCTCCGTACTTTGTAGTGAGAGAAGCAGGAACCAGCTCATCGTACTGGAAGTAAGAGAGAACAGTTTATTGGCACTGGGAGCTTGGCTACTTCATTCCATAGTTCAGCTGCTTGGAAAATGCAGTGAGATTCACAGAATCACAAAATATGCTGAGTTGGAAGAGACCCATCAGGATTGAGTCCAACTCCTGGCCCTGCACAGACACCCCAACAATCCCAACCTGGATTTGGACAGCATTGTCCAAATGCTTCTTGAGCTCACACAGGCTTGGTGTTGTGACTGCTTCCCTAAGAAAGCTGTTCAGTGCCTGACAACCCTCTGGGGGAAGAACCTTTTCCCGCTATCCCACCTAAAACCTCCCTGACAGCTCCAGCCATTGCCTCAAGTCCTGTCACTGCTCACGAGAATGAGTAGATTGTGCTCCCCCAAGAACAGCCTGCAATGCCTACCAGCATCTCCTGCCATGCAGCTGCCCCAGGAGCTCTCACTCCCTGGCTCTGGCACCCTCCTGGCTCACTCCCAGCCCAGGTTAGCCCCCCGGGCAGCCACCTTTAGCCACTCTCACACCCCCCAGCACTCACAGCTTCCGAGTTGTCGATGAAGGAGTCGGACTCATCATAGCCATACCCCATATCAATCAAATCCTGAATCCGGTCCTTCCTGCGCCTCTTGCCACCCTGAACAAGGAAACATGGACACTGTGATCACTTTCCTCTTCCAGCACCACAGAGATACCCTGACACAGGACAGCAACGCTGGCTCCAGGACAGAAAAGCTACAGCAGAACCAAACCAGGGTTGGCTCCCATCACACTGTACTCGCAGGGTGTGGTAAGGCCAGCTTGAAGCCTTGTCATACAGAAACAAAACAGTGCAGCCAAATGAAAAACTGCCAGCCAGACTCCACACTGAACTGGGTCTGCACCCCTTCAACATTCCTGCCAGGGCTCTCTTCCACAGGGCTTGCTCTTCCCCGAGTGCTGCCGTGGGTACACGCTCAGTGCTACAGACATCAAACACACACAGACTGTGTCAGGGTGACCCACGGGCCAAATCTGGCTCAGGAAACAACACACAACTTGCTACCCCAGAGTGCCAGAGGTAAAACACAGCGTGGTTTTACTGCCAACTACAGAAATAATGCAAAAGGAAGAACAGAAAGGAACAGGTAAGACAGATCCATGCAGCGGTGTCCTGAGGGCAGTGGACTCATCACAGCCCCATGCTCAGAGACTTGGCAGATTCCATCCTGCCGCAGCAACAAGGCCTAGAAATTAATTTTTGCTTAAGGAAATTCAATTTTATCAATAACAGTAAGTGATCTGCCGCTCACTTTAGTTCATGTCATTCACTTTAATCAGACTCACCTGATTTAAGAATGAATCTGAACTATTTTTGCAGCCCTGAGACAAAAAAAGAACATAAAAACCAGGCACGTGGCAGCCAGGATAAAGGACTGGGGGAAAATAGGAACTCGAGAGCCAGTGAGCATTAAAAGCACTGCCTGAGAGCTGAACAGCACTGCCCAGCCCAAGGAATAACATCACTTAAAGAAGAAACACTTACATATTTTTCTTCAAACTTCCTAGCAAGAGCCTCCACTTTATGCCTTTCCTTTTCCTCATCATTGAAGGGATCAGCCGGGTCTTTCTTCTGTAGAAACAGAAGGGGTGAAACCATGACAGTCAATCCTGTCACACTGCCACCAAAACCCCAGGAATTAAGCCCATCCTGACTGGAGCCGCTGGGCAGAAGCTCAGATAAATAAACCTTTAGGACAGTGCTGGTCAATATCTTCATCAGTGCCATGGACAGCGGCATCAGGGCACTCTCAGCATGCCTGGGGTGACACCCAGCTGGGTGGTGTGGCTGACACACCTCAGGGGTGGGAGGCCACCCAGAGGGACCCGGACAGGCTGGAGAGGTGGGACCATGGGAACCTCACGAGGTTCAACACAGCCAAGTGCTGGTGCTGCACCTGGGCCAGGGAAGCCACGGGATCAATCCAGGCTGGGGGATGAAGGGATGCAGAGCAGCCCTGGGAGAATTTAGGGTGTTGGGGGGCGACCGCTGGACTTGCCCTGGCCGTGAGCACCCAGAAACTCCCCTGTGCTGGGCTGAGCCCCCAGTGTGGGCAGCAGGGGAGGGAGGATTCTGCCCCCTCAGGTGAGACCCCACCTGCAGAGCTGCCTCCAGCCCTGGGGCCCAGCACACGAAGGACGTGGAGCTGCTGGAGCCAGTCCAGAGAAAGCCATGGAGATGCTCCAAGGGCTGGAGCCCCTCTGCTCTGGAGCCAGGCTGGGAGAGCTGGGGGTGTTCACCTGGAGAAGAGAAGGCTCCAGGGAGACCTCAGAGCCCCTTCCAGGAGAGCTGGAGAGGGACTCAGGACAAGAGATGGAGGGACAGGACACAGGGCAGGGATAGATGGGATATTGGGAAGGAATTGTTCCCTGGGAGGGTGCTGAGGCCCTGGCACAGGGTGCCCAGAGAAGCTGTGGCTGCCCCTGGATCCCTGGCAGTGCCCAAGGCCAGGCTGGACAGGGCTTGGAGCAGCCTGGAATAGTGGAAGGTGTCCCTGCCATGGCAGGGGTGGATGAGATGAGCTTTAAGGCCCTTTCCAAGCCAAACTATGCTGGGGTTCTGAGAGTGTCTCTGTGGTTTGGGTGCTCTCTCAGCTAGTTTTGTACCTGCCTCTGCTTCTCCCCTCAAAAAAAAAAAACCCCAAAAGTTAAGCAGCATAAAACCTCAACTGACTGCTAACAGTTCTGAAGGGAAACAGTACAAGGAATAGAATCCAATAAGTTTCTTTACATAGACAAACCCTCCTTATTCAAAGTTTAGATGCTACAGGAGTTTTCATTCATGTCTCCTTTGGTGCTCTTTGGAAAACAGCTCCTTATCAGTGCCAGACACCCAGGTACCAAAACTCAGTTTAGATCCAGCCATTCCAAACTAAACGAGGATCACATCCCACACCTGCCACCAGCACAACACCTTCCCAACACGAAATTCCAGCCAAGGCAACGGAGTGACACAGCGTGGCCTGACAACAAGAACCCCAGCCTGGGGGCCAGTTCTCCTGCCTGCAGGATGTTCAACCACCCTCCTCCCACCTTGCAGCACCTCACAGCAAACACAGGCCCAACTCTCAAAACCACGATGCTGAGACAGCCTTTGAGACCTTCAGCTACAACACGGGTTCCCAGAAGCCCCCAGGGACACTCACCTTGTCACCTGAAGAACTCCCTTTTACTTTCCCTCGACAGCTCTTGAGGAGATCTGGGTAGAAGAACTCCGGGCAGCGTTTGTGGTCCGGCTCGAAGAGGGTCAGAGTGATCCGAACGGCCGTGGCCGCTGGCTCGGGCTCCGGGGGCTGCTCTCCATCGTCCTTCCGAGACCTTTTCAGGAAGCTGCTGCTCAGTGGCCCATGCAGAGTGGTGAACGAAACCCTGTGGGGCTCTGTCATGGCTATGGCCAAGTCTTACCAGGCCTCACGGCATCGTTCCCATTGCATTAGGAAAGGTCTGTCGGGCTGCACTGATGGATTTCACCACGGAGAATGGAGGGCGTTGGCAGTAGAACAAGTGCTTTGCTTTCGGAGTTTTCTTGGGAAATGACAAAGGGCCGTGCTGCGAGCGCTTGCTGCAATCATTAGAGAGAAAGAAAGAAAGAAGTCAGTCCTTGTACCAGACTTCCCTCCAACACTGGCAGTTCCCCGTTATCCCTGCAGTCCATCGCAGGTCTCTCTCCTCACACCACGCCATGCCATTTGTAAGGGCTGAAGGAAATCCTGCTGCTGGGGAAACAAAACGACCCCGCCAGACTCGTTTTGACGCGGCCCAGGAGCCCTGGGCACAAACACCAGGCTGGGCTGCACCTCCCGGGGCCGGGGCTGCAGCTCCTGAGCCAGGTCTGCACTCCTCGGGGCCGGGGCTGGGCTCCGGCCGCCTGATCTCCCGCTGCACGGAGGCCCGGCCACCACGGTCCCAGGGACAGCGGCCCCGGCGGGGGCTGAGCGGGGCCCAGAGCTGAGCGGGACTCGGGGGCTCAGCGGGGCCCAGGGCTGAGCGGGGCGCGGAGTGGCAGCGCCACCGGAGGGAGCGCGGCCCGCGGGGCTGAGGGGAGGAGCGAGGCCGTGGTGCCGGGGCCGGCCGGGCCCGCCCGCCCTCACTCACCGCCGGCGGGACGCGGCCGCCGNCACGCCTCGCACTGCGACCAATCAGCGGCCGCCGCCTCGGCCACACCTCGCGGGAACGGCCCCCGGACGGCGGCCCCGGGCCACGTGATCCAGGCGGGCCAATCCCCGCCGCCGGCACCGCCCCGTCCCGGTGGCCCGCGCGCGGCGGAGGGAGGGAGAGAGGGGCAGCAAGATGGCGGCGGCCCCTGAGGGAGTCGCGGAGGTCCACCGGGGATCCGCGTCCTGCGCTCTGGACATGGCCCGGGAGTGGCGCAGGGCGGCAGCGGCGGCTGTCGGTGCTCTCGGAGCGGCTGCCCACGTCCTCTTCACTCACCGATTAGCGTTTGGTGGAGCCTCGTAGGAATCAGTGGCCTGAAGCCTCCAGGAAGCTGCGTTCGTCCTGCCCCTCGTGTCCCTTAAACAAGCTCAGGTTTCTTCCATAGAATGAAGTGCAACTTAGGGAATGTGTGTAACGATAAGGGGCAACAGAGTAATATAATATATCTAAACATTGACTGTTGTGGAGAAGGCTGCAGGCCTGTGCTTGACTGGAGATGACAAACTCCCCGCAGACCCCTCCAGCTGGATGGGACACGATGGGATCCATCCCAGGGTACCGATAGAGCTGGCTGATGTCATCGTGGGACCTCTCTCCATTATTTTTCAGCGGTTTGGGGAGTCTGGAGAGGTCTCTGTTGAGTGGAAGGTGAACAATGTCCCAGTTCTCAAGCAGACTAAGGAGGAAGACCCTGCAACCTACAGGCCTGTCAGTCCCACTTCAGTGCCTGTTAAAATCCTGGAGAAGGTTATTTAGGGAGTTGCTGAAAAACGCTTGAGAGACAACGCAGTCATCAGCCACAGCCAGTGTGGGTTCACAGGGGGAAGGTCCTGCTTAATTCCCATTTGTCAGAAGCTCAGGCATCGATTCCCCAGAGTCACAGAATGGTTCAGGTTGGAAGGGACCACAGTGGCTCATCTGGTGCCACCTCCCTGCTCAGGCAGGGTCAGCCCAGAGCACAGGGCACAGGGCTGTGTCCAGACAGTCCTGGAATATCTCCAGTGACAGACACCCCGCTCCTTCTCTGTTCCAGTGTACAAGAAAACTTTTCATCGTGTTCATTTGGAACTCCTGGGCTCAGTCCCTGCCCGTCCCTCTGGTGCCACTGCTGGGCCCTGGAGCAGAGCCTGGGCCCTGCCCTGAGCCCTCCCTGCAGCCAGGGACACCCAGGGCTGAGGGCCCCTCTCAGCCGGGGCTCCTCTCGAGGCTGAGCAGCCCCAGCTCCCTCAGCCCTTCCTGGGCACGGAGATGCTCCAGGCCCTTCAGCCTCCACTGGACTCCACTGCTCCAGGAGTTCCATGTCCCTCCTGTCGTGAGAAGCCCAGAACTGGACACAGCACTCCAGATGTGCCTCACAAGCTGAGCAGAGGGGCAGGATCCCCTCACTCACACCCCCCAGGAACCCCCACATTGGCCCCAGGGCACACGGCTGGTCAGGAACAGTTGGTGTCACCCTCTTCTCTGCAGAGCTGCTGCCCAGCAGGGCAGCCCCAGCCCGGGCTGGTGCCTGGGCTTGTTCCTCCCCAGATGCAGGACCCTGCTCTGGCCTGTGTTGAATTTCAGAAGGTTCCTCTCTGTCCCTCTCCCATTGTCGAGGTCCCACTGAAGGGCCACACCACCCTCTGAGGCATCAGCCACTCCTCCCAGCCTCCGTGTCAATCATCTTTGTGTTGACCGAGGGAAGACAGTAGATGCGGTGGTTTGTGGTTTTTAGCAAAGCGTTTGATACCATCTCTCACGCTCTCTTGGATAAACTGTCCCTCACACAGCTCCACAGGACCCCTTTACATGGGTGAGCAGCTGGTGACGGGTCAAGCTCAGAGTTACAGTAAATAAATGGAGCCACATCAGGACAGCCACCAGTGGGGTTACCCAGGGCTCTATCCGAGGGCTGGTGCTCTTAAATGTTTTAATAAATCATCCAGATTCAGGAATTTAACGTACATTAAGTAGGTTTGCCAACAGCAGTGAACTGGGAGGGGCTGTGGAGTCCCCAGAGGGCCCTTCCAGGGAGCTGGGCAGTCACAACCCGTGTGAAACTCAACAGCAGCGAGTGCTGGATTCTGCACCTGGGACAGGGTTGTACGCACAGTTTGGGGGATGAGAGGCTGGAGAGCAGCCCAGCAAACAGACCTGGGGGCTGATGGCAAGTTCAGTAGGAGCCATCAGTGGCATCCTGAGGTAGGGCTGGGCTGAGGGAGGGGATTGTCCTGCTCTGCACTGGGGCTGGAGCTTTGTGTTCCCACTAACAGTGCTGGGAGCAAAACTATGGAGAGAACAGGTCAAAAGCCATTTCCCAGCCCATAAAAATGTTAACCCTCCTCCACTTTCAAATACTCTTTCTTTGTGTTTGGCTGACGCCACCAGCTCAGACCTAACTCCTCAGCAAATGCACTGCTCAAAATCCAGGGCAAAGCCTCAGGAGCAGAAACCAGGGTCTGGCATGGGGTTGGCATCCAGCCAAGAGGATGGTGCAGGGCTCTTTCCAGTGGTACCCAGCAACAGGATGAGGACCAACAGCCAGAAACTAAAACACAGGAAGTCCCACCTCAACAAGAGGAAGAATTTCTTTACACTGAGGGTGGCAAAGCACAGGAGCAGGTGCCCAGGGAGGGCGTGGAGTCTCCTGCTCTGGAGACGTTCCAAACCCACCTGGACACATTCCTGTGACAGCTGCTCCAGGTGACTCTGCTGTGACAGGGAACTGGATGATCTCCAGAGGTCCTTTCCAACCCCAACTATTCTGGGATTTTGTGAGTCCTACAGGAGCACAGACCCTGCTGGTTCTGCTACCACGAGTGTGTGGTGCTGCAGCAGCAGCTTGGCTCCACTGAACATCACCCCAGCCACTGCTTTGGTGGGAAGCACAAGAGCCCTGCACAGGGCAGAGACAACAGATCTCTGCTGCCTTCACCTCCTCCAGCCCTGACACACAACTGCTGCAGCCAAAACCTCCCCTCCATGCTGCTGCCCAGGCTATTTTTGACAAGCACCTGCAGCCTCCTGCCTTCAAAGGCCCCAAGAGGAACAACACAGAGCTTCTACTTTTATTATTACAGTTTAACACAGTCTTGGACAGAGGAGAAGCAGCAGGAACCAACATGCAAAGCAATTCAAAGTCCCCAGGGGCTCGAGGAAGACCACCCACAGCTCAGCTCCTGTACCTGCTCCCAG
This sequence comes from Gymnorhina tibicen, assembly GCA_013399875.1. NCBI lineage: Eukaryota > Metazoa > Chordata > Aves > Passeriformes > Artamidae > Gymnorhina > Gymnorhina tibicen. The sequence goes on from VXAZ01008606.1 coordinate 848,851, forward strand.
CAGTGTCTCTGGGGGCCCTTTCCCTCCAGCTGCTGCTCTGTCGTGCCCCAGAGCGGGACGAGGTCATGGCAGGCACCAAACCTACACGCACAGAGAGGAAAGGACTGGCGTGGGATTGTGTCTCGATGAGTCAGGTCCATTGTCTGACTGGAGTTCAGTGCGCTTTGAAACTGGGAAGGCAAATTAAATCTCATCCATGTAGAGAGGGAGAAGAGGGATCCTTCAGGAAGAGGCAACGGCAGGAGATGAAGCTCAGGTATTTGGCCAGAGTTTTCCCGTGTCAGAGCTGGCAGCTCTGGGCGCCAACAGCTCTTCTCAATGCATCTATTAAACAACAAATGTGTCCTTCCTCCTCCTCGCTTCATGCCTTGGTCTTCACCAGCGTCTTCTGCAGCCCTGCTGCAGCCAGACTCCCAGTTCAGCCAAGTGGACAAGCTCCAGGAAGAAACGGCATCTGTCAGGTATTTAGAGCTGGACACAGGTGCCTGGAGAAGGCCCCAAGGCAGGAGGAGCCTTGGCTGAGGCAGCTGGGCAGCTGGGGAAAGCCCCACCCCTGCCCCGCTCAGCCCCACCACCCTGGGGCCAGCATGGAGCAGGACTGGGGGTGACTTCACTCTGCCCCCCAAGAGCTGCCCTCACTGCCCAGCACCTACAAAGCTGAGGACCCAGAGGGACAGGCTCTTAGGGCACAGGTAAAACCCATCCTGCACACAGGAAAGCCCTGGGGATCTTGTTCCCTCGGTTTAACCATGTCCCTGTTCATGGCAGGATTCCGTGTCACTGTCCCTGTCCTTATGCTCTGGTGAGGCTGCACAGGGAGCTCAGACACAGCACAGCTCTGAGGAGCTGGGTGGCCCAGGGACAGCTCACAGGTGGTGTCCAGCCCATTACAAACTGGTTTCCAGATACCATCCCAGCAGAAAAGCTCCACTGGAAGCTCTCAGGGGGACAAAGAAGATCTCGGGATCTCCCAGAGCTCAGTGCCAGGACTCCACAGCCTGTGCTGTGCACAAGAGAGAACTAAATACTCCCCTAAATCGTTCTTCCTGAGCCCCAGATCCACAAATCCTTCCCTGCCTCTCTCTCCTCCTTCTATTCCTGTGGCTGCCCCAGTGCTGCTGCTTCACGTCAGTCACCACGGAGGGACAGTGGGGTGTCAGGCTGGATCAGGGCTGTGCAGCCCCAGAGAACCAGAGCAGACCTGCAGGAGCTGCTTCCCACAGCCCAGGAACCACAGCCCGAGGAATTGTGTATTTAACAGCATTTGGAGAATCTTCCTTCCATGGACTCACTCATCACGTCTGAAACTGGGTGAGATTGTGCCAGCCCCAGCATGCAGAGCTCCCACCGAGGGAGAGAAAATTGTCCCATCCTTCATTCCTTGTCTTGGAATGAGCTCTAAAATGAGAATTTTCCCCCTTATCCTACAGCAGCCCAATTCTTTAAAAGCCTTTGGTGAAAAGCCTTCTAATGCAGGTAAATTGTCAAGCCCATCACCTGGAGAGTGACCAGCACCTCTCCCAGCAGCAAGGAAAACGCATTCCCCTGCTCCAGGCAGGGATGAGAACACCCAGGAGTGGGCCAAGAGCCCAAGTTTTACTTCAGTGAATCAGCTTGAGCTACTTGGGATTTAAGATGCTGCAGCAAACAGAGCAACAATACCAACTACTTACTAGAGCAGAGAGAGAAAAAAAGAAACAGCTCCCCTTGGCAGGAGCTGAACCACAGAGTTCCACACACAGCCCAGCTCCCAAGAATCCCACAGCAGCATCTGCAGCCAGCCCCAGCAGCTGCCATGAAATGGATGGACATGTCCCGTGTCCCAGCAGGAAGATGTACTTCCCTTGGGATCCCTCCTCACTCGTAGATCCAGTGTGCAGCTGTGTCCTCCCAGCACGGCAGCTCCTCCGGGCGGAACCACAGCGCGATCTCCTGCTGGGCGCTCTCCACCGAGTCACTGCCGTGGATCACGTTCCTGTGGGCAAGGAGAAGGGAGCAGCTGGCACCAAGCTGAGAAAGGTGGGAGAGGGATGCTGCAGTCTGGAAAATTCCCCCTTGACCAATTTAATTAAAGCAATGGAGCCAGTCCTACCCCACAGTATCCCTTCCTATCACAAACCCTTCATCCTTCCAGAGGTGCCAGTTCCCAGCACTCCTTCCCCGCATGCTGAGGAGCCATTTGTTTGCTACAGGAGGAGCTGCAAGCAGCTGTAGGTCTGGGATTTGCAGTTTTTATGTCAGTGATTCCAGCTGTGCCTTCAGATTTTCCCCCTTCCATCAAGCAGGTTTGGTATCAGACACCAGGGAACAGAGATCTGAGGCAGAATGCTTCAGTAAGAGCCATGTCTACCACAAGCCAGGCTGGGGCCACCCAAGGTCACCACCCATGGGTATTCACCTACTCCCACCAAAGGACTGAGTGGGCACCTCCCTCTTCACAGCCTGACAGTCCCCATTACCAGAGGAAAACAGGCAAACCCCATCTGCTTCCAACAGAGGACTCAGGAGGAAGGGAAGACACAACCCAGGCTCTTCCTCCTACTAAAGCCAACCCTGGGAAGCAGAGCTCAGCTCTGGTCTGGCACAAAAGGGAGAACTTCTGCTCTGGAAATGCAGACTCAGGTGGCTCGGGCAGGCCTGGCACAGGAATGCATGGACAGAACACCCTGAAACACTGAGGGAAAAAAAGTCAAAGCTCTCACTTGCTGACTTCAACACAGAAGTCCCCTCGGATGGTGCCAGGCCTGGATTCAGCTGGATTGGTCTCCCCAATCATGGTGCGAACTGTCTTCACCACATCCAGGCCCTGCCACACCTACGGGAGAGCAAAGCCAGGATCAGCTTCCATAAGTGCCCCAGCAGGTCACATCTGTGCTCTCAATTCCCCACTGGATCCACCCAGGTGAGAGACAGGAAAGAGTCTCTCCAAATTATTCCTCCAAAGTTGATTTTGGAAAATAATCCAGTTTGTCTGTGGATTTCTCCCCATCCCTGGAAGCGCTCAGGGCCAGGCTGGACAGGGCTGGGAGCAACCTGGGATAGTGGAAGATGTCCCTGCCCATGGCAGGGGGTGCGATGAGACATTTAAGGTCCCTTCCAACCCAAACCATTCCATGATTTAATTCACCACAGAAAACATCCCTGCAGTTCAGTACAACTTCAAGAGACCCTCTGAGGGGAGATACCACCTTGTTTCCACTGTGCCAACAGCCACTGCTGCTCACACCTTGCACTTCATCCCCGTTCCTTGGTGCAGGGGCGCTGGCCAGCACTCACCATGGCCACGATGGGCCCGGAGCTCATGTACTTCACCAGGCGGCCGTAGAAGGGACGGTCCCGCAGGGCGATGTAGTGTTCCTTCAGCAGCTCCTCCGAGGCCTGCACAGAGCACAGAGCTTAGTCTGCTCCCACACACGGGGATCTGGGCAAGGGCTGCACCTCAGGGATGCAGGGAATTAAGAGAATTAAGCTCTTGCACAGATGCTCAGTTCCAGGAGTGAAACAGTGGGAGGCTGACACAGACAGGAGTTTCCGGGTCAGAGCAGCAACACCTGCCAGCTTACAGTGACAGCCCTGGAGCACGGGCACAGCCAAGGGCAGACATGCTCCCCCCAGCTGGAATCACCCCTCCTAGTGCCACCACTCCTCCGAGCTGTGCGGATTTGGTGCTGGGATGACACCGGCAGGCTGTACAAGCCGGACGACAGGCAGAACCCCCGGCAGTTACCAGCACAGCCGGGGCCTGGGGGGCTGCAGGGGCTCCTCGGCTCCAGGGCCCGGCCGCTCACCTGCAGCAGCTTCATCCCCACCAACTGCAGCCCTTTCCTCTCGAAACGCCGGATGATCTCCCCGACCAGGTGCCGCTGGACCCCGTCCGGTTTGATGGCCACGAAGGTTCGTTCATTGACCCCGCCGAAGGCTGCAGGGAGAGGGCAGAGGTCTGAGGGGGGGAGGAGACGCCTCCGGGCCTTCAGCCAGGCGGGCACAGGGGGTCCCAGGCCCTCAGCCGTGGGGACACAGGGGGTTCCCAGGATCCTGCAGAGGAGAGCAGGGCGGGTCCTGGCCGCGGCCCCCGGGCGCAGAGGCCACGGAGATATGGAGGGCCCTGGCCTAGGCCTTCAGCCGCGGGGTCTCTCCCGGGGAAGGGAGGTCCTTGGCCCTCAGGCACAAGGGAAGTGGGGGTCCTCAGACACAGGGCCGGGGGTCCCGTCCCGTTCCGTACCACTGTGGAAGAGGCCGGCGAAGAGCCCCAGCACCAGGCAGATCATGGCGGCGCCGCTCTTAAAGGGGAAGTGTTCCCCCCGCGCTGTCACCGCCCCCCGCGGAACCATCGTGCCGGGGCCGCGGAGCGGCGGGACCGAGACACCGGGACACCGAGTACGGCGCGTTCCCATGGCAACGAGCGGGGCCTGGTGCCCGCCGGGGCCGGGGGGTCCCGGGGGACCGATGGAGGCGGGAGGGGGACCAGGCTCCACGTGTGCGAGGTGTCCCAGCCGCGGCTTCCTTGCTGCCGCCTCTGAGCTCCCCTGTGCCGCTGGCCCGGCGACAGCGTCCCGGGTGTTTATGAGACGGTTTTGCCTTCGCTATCTCTGTCGTTGCGGTCGTGACTGCACACTAGTCGTGGTTAGACTAGTCCGGTTACTGGGAGCTGCTGTGGTACCTGACCAGCCCCTCTAGCTCGGGCAGGCCCAGGCTGGCACCTCTGGAAGAGGAGCTCTGAGCTCCCCCGGGCCGTGCTGCAAGAGCAGAAGGGCAGAGCTGCAGCCCCGCAGCGCTGGGAGCTCCTCTGTACAGAGCACACGTTGCTGATTTAATTTTGGGGTGCAAGATCCCGGCTGCTAACGCGCTCTCACCCTCAGGGGGCGTTACGAAGGGAAAGGTGGAACTCCGGGGCTCCGTTTCCTGCTCTCAGGAACTCACCTGTCGGTTCAGCTGCCTCCAAGATCAACCGCTGCAAATACCAGCACATGAAATACCTTCTCCAGGTGCCCTGTGGAGGGCTGGATTTGCTCTCAGAGCTGTTCCGGCTGCCTCGTGGAGTGCTGGGTCTGCTTCCAACCCGCTTCTCTTGTTCAGAGACAGTGTTGTGCTCGCTCAGGTCTTGGCTGGGACAAGCAAGGATCTGTCTCCGAACAGCAGGGATCCAGCTGCTTTATCCAACATCGTTTTGAGTAATTTATTCCCGCGTTTGTACCAATAAATAATTAGCGGTTGCATCCTGTAGGTCCAGAGCGTGGCTTTGCCCGAGGAAAGTTGTCCCTGTTTGCTCCAGCGCAGTCGTGCCGCGGTGGTGATCACTGTGCGGGTGGCAAGGTCTTCGCAGGACAAGCACTGCCCGTCGCGGCGCGGTGGGCACGGCTCGGGAGGTGAGGCGGTGCCAGAGGCCTCTCCCCGCTGCTCCGGGAGCGCTGGTGCCGGCAGAGGGAGCGCAGGCAGCGCGGAGGAGCTCCCAGCCTTCAGCCGGCCCTCGGCAGCCCAAAGCCCGTCCCGTCCCGTCCCGGGCACTCCCGCTGGCGACGCTCCCCTGAAACAATTTTAAGGTGGACGAGCAGCGCGTTGTCAGCCCTCCCCTTGCGTTCTTAGGGACAGCCGGGCGATTTGTTGGAACATCTCAAACAAATCCCGTCTGGAGCGGGTGTCTGTGAAAGGAAAGAGCCCTCACATGGTTTGGAAAGGTTGCAGAGTGCTCTGAGGAAGGTGCCCAGTAGATGGTGTCAGCTCTCATTAGTTACTCACAGAGCCGCTCATTAAGAGCACGTTCTCCGTGTGCTCCCGCTGACATCTGTGTGCGTCCAGCCTGGTGTGCACAGGGATGATGGGAGTGGGGCTGAAGGGAGTGTGGCGGTGGTGAAACCCAGCTTCCTAACTCCAGCCTGATGGCTGATCGCAGTCTTCCTTCACGGAGAGCCATTTCAAAAATAATGATGTTCCTGACAATTTAATAAGATTTATTCTAGGACACTTTTCAAGGTGCCTGCAGAGGTGTCAGTGATGAAGTCAACAACTCAGTCCCCACCCCAGCCAGCACCTGTGTGTGCTGCAGGCAGCCAGAGTTCCACACAGGCAGAATCCCTCATTCCACACTTGTTTTATTTTTGTTGTTTATTAATGCTGATGAAACACCTCTTTTTCTCATACCAGGGTTGTTCTGTTGTTCTCCACAGGTCTCCTCAAAGATCCCAGTGCAGGCATTTGGGTGAAGGTTTTCATTTCCTTGGACTGTAAATGTTCTTTTGAGCCTCAGGCAGTTCCCTGCAGCAGAACTCGGAGGAGAACCATGCCAGACACTCTCCACTTGGGTGAGTCCTTCTCATCTTCTCTGGCGATGATGGGCTGTGGGGAGAAAGCTTTCACTTCCCTCTCTAGGAGCCCCAGAAATGCGGATTCCTGCTGACCAGGTAGCTTGGGAAATGGAGCTGGGCCTGATTGCCAGGCAGATTATTCCTGAGCCAGTGTCTTTTAGGCACAGTTTTAGGCAGGTGCATTAAGCTGCCAGGAAGCTGCAGTAAGCAAGAATGAGACCACAAATCCTCCCTACAGAGGTTTCACTTGGGTGCTCAGCATTCCCAGCCCAGATGTGTGCATGGAATGGTGCCACGGGCAACAGCTGCACATCTGGAAGAGGCTGAACAAATTTGCTGCCTCGTTTGGAAAGCCCAGTGATCGCTTTTTAAACCCCTCACCGGGAACCTGAAAGGCCAGGTACCTTCTGGCACCAAATATCTTCTCATTTCAGTGGGAAGGTTCAGTGTGGAAGGATCCCAGCGTGGCAGGGGAGGCTGGGGGGGGCTGTTCCCGTGCTCGCCCCCACTGCAGGAATTTCAGGAGGAGGCAGAACTCTATTTTTGCTCTTGCTGGGTAGAACATTGCAGATACTGTGGTTATGTAAGAGACTCCAGAGCATGTAGGTGCAGATAATGTGGCCATCCAGCACCGTGCAGGGCAGACAAAAGCTTTTTGTCTCCTTTCATCACACTTAGCAACTTTTGCAGTTGCCACTGCCTTCCTTCTCAGGCTTCTTTTGCACCTTTTTGCTTGTTTGGGGAGGATTTTCACCTTTCAGTTCAGCCATGGTCTTTCACCAGCATAGCATTGACACAGCCTGGAGTGTTGGTGCCTTTTACAGTGTGGGCTCTGCAGAGGTGCAGACCTGTCTCCTTTCATACTGCACCACTGATCCTGCTGGAAATATTCCACCTTTTAGGATAAAGAGGGGTTGGTAGAGCCAGAAGATTTCCTTAAGCACCTTTTGCTGGACCCGGGGGATACAGATGTCAGAACCAGAGCTCCACAAAGTGCTCTACAGCAGGGTCACTTTCCAAGAGAACATGGAACAGACAAGAGGATCCATTCAAAACTGCCATTGCTCCACCCTGGAACAAAGCTCTGATACAGAGGGGGGTGCTCTGAAAACTGGGAATAGCTGAGTACAGCAGGAGGTCTCCAGGGATACACCTTTAACCCTAGGACAGGTGCTGCTTCCTCAGAGGGAACTGCCCAGGCCAGACTTGCCTTTCCTTGCATTCGGCTTTTCTATTCTCATGGAGTCCATAAAAGATTTCCTTGAAAGAAACATTCCAAGTACACAGCCCAGGGAAACACTTGCATTCTGAAGCAGAGGTTTGTGTTAGTTCTCACTTCTGTGCAGTGCTACAGCATTTTATTTATACCTGTCTGGGCAGCCTGTGCTTCTTCCCTGAGAAATTCCCAGTCCATCCAGTCCCATCCAAGACTAGAGAAGAACAGGCTGGAACAGGCAGTGCCAGTGAGGAGGTCAGTGCTGGTGCTCTGGAGGGTGAGCCAGGAGGGCAGCAGGGCACTGGCTGCTGTTCAGTGCCCTGAGAGATGTGCAGGGCCTGGAGCCCTTGTCTTGTGCCCTGAGTGTGTCACTCGTGTGCTGCTCCCAGTCCTGGGTCCTTCCTGTCCTTGTAGGTGCACAGCAGAGGAGTCTCCTCTGTGCTGATGGTGGGATCCCATCCAAGATTCCTGCACAGATGCAGCTACAGTAGCTTGGTCTGTCCTGTTCTGTCTGCAGTATTTCACAGAATCCCAGAATGGTTTGGATTGGAAGGAACCGTAAAGCCCATCCCTCTCCACCCCTGCCATTGGCAGGGACTCCTCCCACTATCCCAGGTTGCTCCAAGCCCTGTCCAACCTTGGACACTGCCAGGGATCCAGGAGCAGCCACAGCTTCTCTGGGCACCCTGTGCCAGGGCCTCCCCACCCTCCCAGGGAACAATTCCTTCCCAATATCCCATCTATCCCTGCCCGCCAGCAGTGGGAAGCCATTCCCCCTTTCTCCGACTCTTGTCCCAAGTCCTTCTCCAGCTCTCCTGGAGCCCCTTTAGGCCCTGGAAGGGGCTCTGAGCTCTCCCTGGAGCCTTCTCTTCTCCAGGTGAACACACCCAGCTCTCCCAGCCTGGCTCCAGAGCAAAGGGGCTCCAGCCCTTGGAGCATCAGGGATGATTTCTCAGGGACAGCCTCTGTCTCACCACCTCCTCAGCTCCTTCTCACTTAAGCCTGTGTGGATAAATTTTTTTGTAAAAAAACCCAGCTGTGGCCTGTGGAGTTCTGCCAGCAAAGGCAACCAGTGGCTCTCACCCTGATTTGGGGTCTCCTCTCACTCTCAGGGGAGCTGCTGCCACACCTTTATCTCCAGCTCTGAGTCAGACCAGAAGTGGCAGATGTGGGACTAAGCCTGACCTTTCCCTCTCTACATTGTGGGGCTCCTGCATGACCCCTGTGCCTAGAGCAGGGCAGGCAGCAGCCCCTGAGCCTGGGAATGCAGAGCCCCAGCTCCCAGGAAGCTTCCTGTGCCTCACGAGGGGACACTGGAGGTAAAACTTACAGTCCTTGAAGTTTTCTGTCACTTGGGTTGAGCTGATGGCAAAGTCCCACGTGTGTGAGTTCTGTGAAGGAATGCTTTGCCAAGGAACTGGTGACTGGCTTGGATCAGGTTTACACCTTCACCCCGGCTGGCAGTGGGATGGAGGAGGGACTGCAAACCTTGAGGCCTTTTGGAGCCCTTTGTTCTTAGGACCCTGGTTCAGAGGGGCCTGAATGCAGCCTCCCCTGCCCAACTCCACCACCAGCTGCCCAGCTGTGAAAGGGGCTGTTGGTTCTCCCTCAGTTTCCTGCCTCGCAGGGCCCGTCCCCCCAGCAGCGCTCCTTGTGATGCCACAGCAGTCACAAAGTAGGTCAAACACCATCTAAACCCTGGCTTGATATCCCTTGAACTAAATTCCTGCCCTGCCGGAATGCGTCCCAAAGAGGGTTAGGACTCGCGGCTTACGGGGAGCTAAGAAGGATGAGCAGCTTTGCTGTAGCTGAGTAAATAGAGCCGCGGCTCTGGGCAGCCCGGCTCCCTCCCTGCCGGCCCAGGTCCCTCCCCTGCCGGCCCAGCCCGGCCTCACCCCGCCCAGGGATGTGTCCAACCCGTGTGCTTTCAGAGAATCATTAAGGTTGGAAAAGACCTCCAAGATCAAGTCCAACCCTTGCCCAAACACCCCACTAAGCCATATCGGGAAGTGCCACATCCAGTGGTTTTTGACCACTCCCATGGATGGTGACTCCAGCGCTGCCCTGCTGCTCTCACCAGGTGTCTTTGGTGACACCAGCGCTAGAAGGGGGGAAGAGGGTGAGGAGCTCGGGCTATCCTGGCTCACCTGAGCCTTGGTCGGTGCGTTACATGTTTCACCTCTGTCACTCCTCCTCTGGGTGCTGCGGCCACAGGGTAACACCACAGTGCTGTCCCTCGACGTGTGGCAGGAATTTGGCCACCTCTCTGACAAGGGCGAGAACAAAACACCTGGACAAGCGAGTCATTCCCTCACATCCCAAGCCCAGAGCTTTGGGAAACCTCAGTGAAAGTTACAGGAACATTTGTCAGTGGCTGCCAGCCTGTCCTTGATGCTGTCAGTGGAAGGGCCCAGATTATTTGCGTGTCTCAAGATCCTTTTGAGTCTCTGCAGATGAAAATCTGTTCTCGTGGTGAATGCAGTGGTGACTCAGCACTAGGGAAGGAGAGAAGACGACCTTAGGAAAATCTTTTCACCCCTGTGCTCTGGAGATGTCCAGGAAAGAAAAGAAGATTGAGTGGGAAAAAAATATTAGCCCTTGGCAGAAAGAGGCTTTAGAAGAAGCCCAGAGTTTAATGCCAGGGGAGGGCTGCAGGGTCTGGGGTCTGGGCACACACGAGCCTCAGGCCTTGCCCCCAGCTCTTTCTGCAGGAGAAGGCTGGAGCTGCAGGAGTTTCCTTCCTGCCCTTCCAGGGCCTGTGTCAGGGGTTGTAAGCAGAGAAGGACAGCCCAGGACTCTGGTATGTGTGGAAGTGACAATTCCAGCAATAGAACAGAGTCAGCCCTGCAGCAGCAGCAGCTGCAGCAGAAGCAACCCAACCCCTGTTACAGGTAAGCCCTCAAAGCCCTCTGTGGCCTGTTACAGCTTGGGCAGGGAGGGCTGTCATGGGCATCCCCACTAAAAGTTCTGTGCTGATGGAGCAAACAAGCCCTGAATGTGCCACCAGCTGCCCAGGGAAGCGAGGCTTGTCTCTGGGTGAGTGTGTGATTAAACCAGAGCCTTGTTCCAGCAGTGTCTGCTCGCCCCCCTGTTGGCCCTCCCAGGCTCTTGCCGTGGTCTCACTTCCCAGGACCTACTCAGATCATCCTGGCACGTTCCCCTGGTGATACCTCTGGTTGCCCACCCAGCCAGGGCAGCTCAGGGGGTGGCCCCCACGGTCTGTCCCTCAGCTCTGGATTTGTGTGCCCTGGGTGATGGCCCAGTGGCTGCTGCTGCAGTGACAGCTACAGCCCCTCAGGCAGAAAATGTGTCACCCCAGAACTGTGAGGGCTTTCCACAGGACACCAAGCTCTCCTCGTGGTTTACCCCACACTTTTCTTGCTCTTCTGCTGTCTGAGCCTTCAGGGAGCCTTTAGCTCACCGAGAGCTCCCTCCCCCCACACCCCTGAGCTTTCTGCTGTTCCTGACTGAGAGTGGCAGGAGCAGGATTAGACTGGGATGCTCTGACCCTTCTGACAGCAGCTCAGCCACTGGATGAAGGCACATTTTTATCATCAAGTGCTTGTTTTTGTGAACATTAATCATATAAAACTTCTACTAGGTGAGGAACTCTGACAAAACTTTTTTTTCTATAATCTCATGTAGTCAAATACTCTCCTGTCCTTTTCCTTCCCCTGGAGCTTTGGTCTCTGTCCTCAGCACAGCCTCTTTGGAAGATGTGTTTCTTCCCACTGCCAAAGGGCAGGGATAGATGGGATATTGGGAAGGAATTGTTCCCTGGGAGGGTGGGCAGGCCCTGGCACAGGGTGCCCAGAGAAGCTGTGGCTGCCCCTGGATCCCTGGCAGTGTCCAAGGCCAGGTTGGACGGGGCTTGGAGCAGCCTGGGACAGTGGAAAGTGTCCCTGCCCATGGCAGGGGGTGGGACAAGATGGGCTTTAAGGTCCCTCCCAATCCAGGATTTGATGAAGTGGCTTTACAGCTCTCTCTGGAGAGACTGCACACAACTGAGTGTGTGCAAGGTCTGTTTCCAAGTGATAGATAGTGTTTCTTCTGAGCTTTATCCCCTGACATGTTTGGAGGAAGGCTCAGTCATGGATCCTCACTGTAACAATGGGATTGAGTCCTGCAGGGAAGACTGAGGTCTTGAAGAGCATCTGTGCTAACTGCTCCTCCTGTGCTCAAAAGCCTATGGAGAATGCAGCACAGAAGGTGACAAATGACACCCTCTGAGCAGCCCAGTGACATGGGACATCGGTGGCAAAGACAGCGTGTTGGGGCAAAGTGACCCTGCCACCTCTCTAAGCCCAACCTTGTTCTGGTTCTGTCCTGGTCCCCACAGAGGGACTGTGGGTGGTGCTGGTCACTCCTTTTGTCTGCCAGTGCTCGGCTGTGGCTGAGCTGCAGCTGGGAGCCCGGCCAGGGGAAGCAGCTGATTCTCCTTCAGAACAGAGACTTGCACATCAATAAACGTCTCGTTACAGATGCTTTCTTCAGCCTCTTGGCTCTCATTTCCTCTTTTAGCTCCCCCAGCTTTTTATCCCACTGGCTGGAAAGCTGTCTGTCTCCTGTGAGAGCTAAGGCATGTTGGAACAGGGGCTGGGTGCAGCTCTGTCCTTGCAGGTGAGGTGTCGGACAAGCCATGTGTTTTCTTCAGGGTGTCTTGGCTTTGCACATCCTGCTCTGGCTCTTTGGGGGATCTGGTACTGTGGATCCTGCTGTGGCTTCCAGGGACAGGTGGGTCCTGTTTGAGTCACTTTGGAAAACACTTGCCAACTGTCAAAACCAGCTGGCTGGAGAGGAACCACTTCCTTGGGGTAACACAGCTCAGGGCAGAGCAGGGGAGTTTGTTCACTGAACTCCCAGCACAAGAAAATGGCTGGATAAGCTCCAGAAAATCCATGGGAAATGGTGGGTTAGGTGGCTTCTCTTTTCCCAAAGCAAATGCTCCACTATTACTCAGAAATAGCCACAGCCAGGATAGGGGTGGGTCAGGGCTCCCCCAGTGCCTGCTGAGGTTTGGGATTGTTCACTGGGGCTTTCCACAGTGACACAGAACCCCTGAACTTCCTCCCTTGGAACTTGGAGCAACCTCCCTGCCCGGGATTCCTCTGCCTCCAGCTGCTGCTGCCTGAATCAGTTTCTGGGGAAGAGCAAACCAGGCAAGCTTGTTCTGGCTGCAGCACGGATCCAGAGGCACGGACAGAGCCTGACCTGCTGCAGTAAGGTTCTCATTCAAAGCCTGGCCCCAGAGGAGCAAGAGCCATCTTCACTTCAGGATTTGGGAACAAGCCCAGCAGGGAGTAAGTGCACACAGTGCAAGTTTTACCTGACCCTATGGGGGTCTGTGATGGGAGCAGAGGAAAAGGCAGCAGCTGGAACTTATAGGGAGGAAACCCACAGAGAGAATTGGTTAAAAGCCATTTCCCATCCATGTTCCCCTTTCCAATGCCCGTTGCAAGACTGACAGCACCAGCTCCGCCCTGAATCCTCAGCTGTCCACCAGAGGAGAGCTCACAGGCTGGGGAAAAGCCCCATGGGCTGACCACAGGCCCTGCAGGGACTGGCCTGGGGCTGGCACCAGTCCTGTGGGAGCACAGAGCCCGTTCCCTGGCAGTGGCACGAGGCCACGACACAATCAGTCGCTTGTCCAGATCCTAATCCAGCATTTCCTCTCAGCACGACCACAAAGTCTTGGAGGGGCGGCTCTGATGGCCAGGCTCTGGGGTGGGGCTTTGGGGTGCTTGTCCCAGCCTGACCTGCCAGAGGACAGGCACTATAAACCCTGCAGCCTCCCTTCCCGTGCACAGCCACAGGCATCGGCCTGGCTCCACTGAACTTCACCCCAGCCAGACTTCTGGTTCAGTGGGAAGCACAAGAGCCCTGCACAGGGCAGAGACAACAGATCTCTGCTGCCTTCACCTCCTCCAGCCCTGACACACAACTGCTGCAGCCAAAACCTCCCCTCCATGCTGCTGCCCAGGCTATTTTTGACAAGCACCTGCAGCCTCCTGCCTTCAAGGGCCCCAAGAGGAACAACACAGAGCTTCTACTTTTATTATTACAGCTTAACAGAGTCTTGGACAGAGGAGAAGCAGCAGGAACCAACATGCAAAGCAATTCAAAGTCCCCAGGGGCTCGAGGAAGACCACCCACAGCTCAGCTCCTGTACCTGCTCCCAGCAGTGTCTCTGGGGGCCCTTTCCCTCCAGCTGCTGCTCTGTCGTGCCCCAGAGCGGGACGAGGTCATGGCAGGCACCAAACCTACACGCACAGAGAGGAAAGGACTGGCGTGGGATTGTGTCTCGATGAGTCAGGTCCATTGTCTGACTGGAATCCAGTACACTCCAACCAGGAGGCTGCCTTAATCATCACAATATCCTGAACTGGAAGGGAGCCACGAAGATTATCAAGTCCAACTCCTGTCATCAAGTCCAATTTCTTAAACGTTGTCTGTGCCAACAGGGAGAAGAGAGATCCTTCAGGAAAAGGTGCTGGCCTCCAGAGCAAATCAGGAGATGAAGCTCAGATATTTCACCACCATTTTCTGTGTCAGAATTGGCACCTCTTGGAGCCAGCAACTCTTCCAAATGCCTGTGATGGATGTCGAGGCCAAAGATTTCCACAGCACTGCAGAAATCTTTGCCAACACGTAGAAATGGATGTCCCCATGAAGGAAGAGGTGCATCAGGCTTGGCTGGCCCTTGCAGACAACACAACAAACCCCCACCCACCTGGTTTGCAGAGCCATTATGTCCTCCTGCACCTCTTCCTTTGGCAGGCCTCCGCATCCGAGCCGCACGAGCTGTCCGAGTCGCTCCCCGAGGACGAGGAGGAGGAAGGCTTCGACGTGCTATAGTTCATGCTCAAGACCCAGCCCAGTTTGTTGTGCAGCACCTGCTTGAGTCCCGGGGGCAGGGGCAGCACCTCCAGCGTGTCCACGTAGTCGGGCAGGAGCTGGCGCAGGCGGAAGCAGCACAGGTACTGCAGGGACGTGCAGCTGGCGCAGGACCGGATCACCTTCATGCTGCTCTTGGCCGCCGTCGAGCACACCATGGGGTAAAACTTCTTGTTCTGCAGCTTCGTGGCTGCCACCCCTGCCAGGGCACAGCACCAGGGAGGGCATGTCAGTTTAGACAGAGGGATCTCCCCCCTCCCACCCACCCCGAACCCATTAACTGCAAAGCTGTTGGGAAAAGCTTTCGGAAATCCCAATCTATTAAACAACAAATGTGACCTTCCTCCTGCTCGCTTCACACCTTGGTTTTCTGCTTTCCCAGTGTTTTCTGCTGCAGCCAGACTCGAGTTCCTCGCACCCCATCCCTGGCTCTCACCTATGCACTTGCGGTTCTTGAAGAACGTGAGCGTCCCGTGCCACGTGTCCAAATGCACGCCAATAATGGAGCCTTGGCCAAACCTCGAGGAGAAGTTTGTTTTGTCTCCCTTGTGATGCAGCAGTCCTGAAAACATACCCAAAAAATGGCATTCTGTGGAAAACTGGCACTCCAGGAATTCATCCCAACTCCCATGCTGCTGGTACAGCCTCGCTCAGTGCCAAAAACATGCCTGCATTCCCTGATCCCTGCCCTCTCATCTCAGAGCTGGTGAAGAGGGGAAAGTTGAGGTTTTACAACTCCAGGGCGCAGGGAGCAGCACTGAAACCCCAAAGTGGTGATGTGACAGTAGCACCCTGGTGACCTGGAGGGTCCCACACCAGCTCTAAGAGCTCTGCAAAACGTGGGCCAGGAGAGATGCTCCGAGGGCTGCGAGCTGCCGGCAGCTGCTCTGGTGTCCTTAAGGAAGGGATTCACAGGTCTGGGGACACCTCTTGTGCCACTGCTGCCCATCCAGCCACCCTGTCCCTGTTACCTGTGTAAGAGAGTCCCCAGCTGTCCTCGTCCTTGCCCAGCAGGCTGCAGAAGGTGTGGCGGTACTTGTCCAGGTTCACATCCGACGTCCCAATTCCCACCATCTGGGAGGCAAAGCAGGGAGTAAGAACACAGGTCAGAGTCTTTTCAAGCAACTAAACAACCAGATTCCACCTCCAGTTCTTCCCTCCTCTTTTTGGCTCAGCCCAAAACACTCAGAGGGGTTGGTGAAGCCAAGTCAGAGGTTTCAGGGTGGAGCTGAAGGCTCCCAACTCCAATTTCCTTTCCTAAGTGAGGAGGCCCAGCTGAACTGCTAGAGAAGGTCACTGTCCTGTTCACAGAGTAATGGAATGGTCTGAGCTGGAAGGGACTGTAAAGCTCATCCCATTCCACCCCATGCCATGGGCAGGGACACTTTCCACTATCCCAGGCTGCTCCAAGCCCCATCCAATCTGGCCTTGGACACTTCCAGAGATCCAGGGGCAGCCACAGCTGCTCTGGGCACCCTGTGCCAGGGCCTCCTCCCACCCTCCCAGGGAACAATTCCTTCCCAGTATCCCATCTATCCCTGCCCTCTCGCAGTGGGAAGCCATTCCCTGTGTCCTGTCCCTCCATCCCTTGTCCCAAGTCCCTCTCCAGCTCTCCTGGAGCCCCTTTAGGCCCTGGAAGAGGCTCTGAGGTCTCCCTGGAGCCTTCTCCTCTCCAGGTGAACATCCCCAGCTCTCCCAGCCTGGCTCCAGAGCAGAGGGGCTCCAGCCCTTGGAGCATCTCCACGTCCTCCTGCTGTTGGCCCCCAGATCTGGAGGCAGCCCTGCAGGTGGGGTCTCACCTGAGTGGGGCAGAATCCCCCCTCCCCTGCTGCCGACGCTGGGGGCTCAGCCCAGGGCATGGGGGGGGTTATGGGTGCTCACAGCCAGGGCACGTCCAGTTCTCATCCTCCAACACTCCATGTCCTTCTCCCAGTGCTGCTCTTGATCCATTCTCTGCCCAGCCTGGACTGGTGCTTGGGATTGCCCTGACCCAGGTGCAGCACTGGCACTTGGCCTTGTTGAAATTTTTCCCATGGCCCCATCTCTCCCCTCCAGGGTGTCACCTCCCCACACAGCTGGGTGTCAGCTCCAGCCTGGCCGAGCATGCCCTGATCCCACTGTCCATGTCCCCAGCAGAGATGTGAAACAATACTGGCCCCAATGCCAGCCCCTGAGCAATGTCACTTTTCACTGGTCTCTCTCGACTCCAGCTCTTTGCATGTGACCATCCAGACAATTCCATGTCCACCAAGTGGTCCCTCTGTCAAATCCATGTCTCTCCAGGTTAGAGATGCCATGCAAGGCAGCAATAAATGCTTTGCACAAATCCAGGTAGATGAGATCAGTTCCTCTTCCCTCATCCATCAACACTACAACCCCATCACAGAAGGCCACTGAATTTGTTAGGCAGGAGTTGCCCTTAGCGAAGCCCTGATGGCTGCCATCAACCACCTCCACTTTTTCCATGTACCTTTGCATAGTTTCCAAAAGGATCTGCTCCATGACTGCCAGGCACAAAGATGAGACTGGTCAGCCTGTACTTCCCCAGATCTTCCTTATTTCCCTTTTTAAAAATGGGGGTTATGTTTCCTCTTTTCCAGTCACTGGGAACTTCACCAGACTGCCATGGCTTCTCAAATGTGACGGATGGTGGCTACGCCACTTCATCCCCCAGTTCCCTCAGATCCCAAGGATGCTTCTCATCAGGTCCCCAGGGACTTGTGCACTTCCAGACGGCCTCAAACCTGATCTGCTGCGGTGGAACCTCATTCTGCCAGCTCCTGTCCAAAACCCTGGGCATTTCTGTGTGCCCCACACGTACCATGTCAGTGCCGTACACCGGGGAGGTCATCTTGATCTCCCAGAAGTGCTGCCCGTCTGCCAGCTCCTTGTTGCCGCGGATGGCGGCCGTGCCACAGCTGTACTCCATGTGGAAGTTCACCTTGCGGTTGTCACACGTCAGCAGGGTGGCCGTTGACTTGTTCAGGTCGTCCCACACCCAGTCAAAATCTGTTGAGGAAGCACAAAAGGGACAAGGATGGGCAAAGACCCTCAGGGAATGGCCCCCAAGACAAAGCACAAGCAGACATTTGTTTTGAAGGCCTGTTGGTGGGTTTGTTTATATTTCTCTTATTGTTTAAGAGGGTAAATCTTAGGCTGTGCACATCAGAGAACTGCTTGAGGCCTGAACTACTCCACAGTGCCCCGCCAGGGATGGATCAGTGCTCCGAAGCTGTCAGCATTCACCAGGCCCAATTTTGGCTGACACCAGGCAGAGCCTCCCTTCTCCCCGCACTCCTCACGGGATCAAGGGGTGGTGGCTCTGCCATGCCACAGGCTCTCCCAGCCAGCCCAAGCCCACCCAGTGCTCCGAGCCTGGCACCCCGCCAGCCATTCCGGGGATCAGGAGGGCCCTAAGCACCGGCTCTGTTTCACTGGAGGCCTAAGCCGGATCGGAAAGCAGGTCCCAGAGGTGAGCGCTGATGCCGTCACAGCTTCAGCCCTGAGTCCTGGCAACATGACAGCAGGCACGGGCTGGCAATCCTCCTACAGCCTCAGGATGTAAACAAAGGAATGCCGGGACAGGGACGGGACACTGCAGGGGTCCCCCCGTCCTGAGCCCCAAGGGAGCCCCTTACACTCATCCTCCTCGCCGCAGCGGCAGTCGCGGACACGGTGCAGGGCATGCAGGCTGGAGCAGTAGGGAGCTTCGCTCTGGTTCTCGCAGTTGCAGTAGGACTCTCCAGTCACAGGGATGGCGCTCGGGATGGAGGGAGACAGGGAGGAAAACTCCGGCTCCGAGTCCGAGTCGCTGTGCTGCTGGGGAGAACAGGGAATGGTCACTGCAGGGCATCCCTGGGCATGGGAGCTGGGCTGGCAGAGCTCCGCGAGGGCTGTGCAGGGACATCCCCAGGTTCATGTCGTGGCCTGGCCTGCCACACAGGGAGGCTGTGCCCATGGAATTACCCTGTTTTGGGACATGGATAGTGCCTGCTGAGCCACAGGGACCTCTCAGCACTCTGCGGTGCAGGTACGTTCTTTGTGCCTGCCGGGGACAAGGAGCTGTCACAGCAGGGTGACGAGTCTGGAACATGCACAATGTGATGGAAATTATGTACTAAAGCTTTGGCTTCCACCAGCCAGGTTCCAGCCATCAGCAGAGCTGAGTGCTGCTCTGGAAAAGCTGTGAGGAGCCCAGGAGGCACAAGGGGGAGAAGGGAGAGGGCACAGAACAAAGAGAGCCAGTTGAGCAGCACGGCTGCAGCTCCTCAGGCCAGCGCTGCAGACAGGCCCACAGGGAACCCAGGGCAGGATTAAAGGGCTTTTGTTTACTTTCATGAACACAAAAACCTGATTTACTGTTCCCCAGTGCCAAGAGACAAAAATGATCCTGGACTGGACACTGTAGAGTCACAGCCCAGTTTTACCCCTGTGTTATGGTGTTGCCTAAGGGATTCTCTTATCACTGATTGCAGCGAGTTACTCTAGGTTTACACACCGCTCAGGTGTACCTGCTTGTTATTCACCCCCAAGGTAAGGGGTATTTAATGACAAAAAGCCTTTAAACTCATGTTCTTGCAGCTGTGTAAGACAGGGAATTAGAACTACTTGGGCTTACATATGTACTGCCCAGGCCTCCTCTGGCCTGCAGACCCAAGAGCTTGGGTTCTCTCTTTCCTAACTTCTAACTTTCCTAAGGACTGCCACCTAGAAATCCTGTCATTCCCGTGACTGCAGGGACAGAAAACTGCTCACTTTCTGGGAGCACAGTGCCGGTTTGGACACTGTGCTCTGGTAGTGGCCTCATGGCTTCAGTGTGGCTCTGAAGCTCCTGGAGCAGCTCCTTGTGTCCCCACCACTGCACAGGGAACTCAACTCACACACTCAAGTGTTAGGGAAAAGAGGGAAGGATGGCAGAGGCAAATCGGTCACTCTTTGCACTGTTTTACTCCTGCCCTCCCTGCTGTGTTCTCATCTCCAGCACACCTGGACCAGGTTCAGAAGTGAACATCACTTCTGAACATCAGAAAGATGAGAAAGAGCAGGAAATGTGAGGAAATTTCAGTCTAAAGACACTGCCCCACCATCTCCACCACCATCTCCAAGCCCCTCACAGCCCAGGAGGGAGCACGGCGAGCCGAAATAGGGAACTGATCCACTTCAAACACTTATCTAGAGCTCTACTTCCAAAACAATATTTAAAAACATTGTATGTACTTTATGTATGACACACCCATTCTGTGCTTAAAAAAGCATTTAGCTTTTTATCAATACTGACCATTATTAAATCCTTTCTGTTTTGGCCTGTTCAGACCTGATATCAGAGAAAGGAAAACGTCCCCTGTGCCACCCAGTGCCACCCAGAGCCCCCCGAGCCCAGCCTACCTGCCCGTCGGAGTCGTAGCCCCAGCCCCGTGCACCGGCCCGGCCGTCGGCCTCGCGTCGGACCCCGCTCAGGACAAAGTGCCAGGCCCGGCTGCTCCGCGGGCGCCGCGCCATGCTGCTCCCAGACAGGTAGGCTGGGGAAAGGGACACGAGGTTACACTTCTGCCATGTCCCACGGCCACTCCCTGGGTCACCAAACCCCCCAGGTCACCAAACCCCCCGCGGGGACCAGCACAAGATCAGCCGACGCAAACGATCAGTTCCATCCGCATCAAAAGCCTCTGCAAACTTTAACCTGTTTCTCCACCCAGGGTCAACTCCTCCCTGAGCCAGGTGTTCAACTGGCCCCTAGAAACGCTCCCAAAATCCAGTGGTGGTGGCAGCAGCTGCCGCTCTGCAGGAACTGGATCCAGCAGCCACCGCTCACCTGGCCTGGGGAGCTTCAGGGCTGTCAGAATCACAGACAGGGGGCAGGGACACCTTCCAAGACACAGCCTCCCTGGTGCCCAGTGACCCTCCAGCAGCTGTCCTGGCTCTGGCCACCTGCACTGCCCCGGCCCCACTGCAGCCCGTCTGTCTGCAGGGAAGGTTGTCCACCTGCAAGTGCCCTCTGAGGGAAGACTTTGCTCTCAGTGCTTGGAGAGGAAGAGAAACCACTTTTCTGCTCTGGAGGAAAACTAGGCTTGTGACAGACCTGTCCCAACTTGCGTCAAGGACAACAGGCAGAAGGGAAGCAGCCGCCTGTCTCCCAGTCCAGCAGGGATGTTGTTCAGAGACAGATTTCCCAAGGCTCCTTCCCTGTGCACAGCCTCACAGGCCACACCAGCTCCCACACAGGAGCACTGGATCTGACAGGGAAACCTCAGCTTCCAATCTCACCTCCCTGAAGTTTATCTTTGCAGGATTCAACTCCCCACCAAGAGGCACCCACAGGGCTGTAACCCTTGAACCCTCTCCCTCAGCTCAGCCCCGAGCCAGGGCCTGCCATAAAGCACCTGGCCCTGTTCCTCCTGCGCCTCGGTCCCCAGTGGGACAGCAGCTCCTGGAAAAGCAGGACAGGCCAAGCCACAGCCAGCTGTGCAGCTGCCCATGGATGCTTTGAAGGGGTCTGGAAATCCCAGGGCTCGAATCACTGGAATCACAGGGCTCGCACAGCCATGCTGGGGAAGGACCTAAGAGCACAGCAGAAACCCCTTCTCCAGCTTTGCTGAGCACCCATGGCAGCCCAACGGAGCAGCTCTGCTCCCCCAGGCCCCTGCTAAGGTTGGGGCTTAGAGTCAGCACAGAGATCCCAGTACATGGTCCAGCACTGATGGCAGAGTCAGTCATGGAATCGTTATGGCTGGAAAAGACCTCTTGGATCAACGAGTCCAACCACCCCCCCCAGCACTGTCAAGGCCACCACTGACCCGTGTCCCCAAGTGCCACATCCACACAGTTTTTAAATCTCTCCAGGGATGGTGATTTCACCACTGCCCTGGGCAGCTGTGCCAGTGCCTGAGCATCCTTCCCATAGAGAAATTTTCCCAATATCCAACCTAAACCTCCTCCAGCACACACTGAGGTCGTTTCTTCTCGTCCCATCCCTTGTTCCCTGGAAGCAGAGCCTGACCCCCCCCGGCTGCCCCCTCCTGTCAGGGAGCTGTGCAGAGCCACAAGGGCCCCCCTGAGCCTCCTTTTCTCCAGGCTGAGCCCCTTTCCCAGCTCCCTCAGCCGCTCCTGGAGCTCCAGCCCCTTCCCAGCTCCGTTCCCTTCCCTGGACACGCTCCAGCCCCGCAATGTCCTTCTTCCCCAGAACTGCCCCTAGGATTGGAGGTGCCTCAGCAGTGCCAGCACAGGGGACGGCCACTGTCCCGCTCCTGCTGTCACATCAGTGCTGCTACAAAAAGCTCCTCACCCCTCAGGGGCCCTGGGCCGCTGAGGCCTTTCCGCGGGCCCGAGGCGATGCTGCGGCGTGACCCGCACAGCGCCCGCGCTGCCCCAGCGCTTCCCCAGGCACCGAGCGGCGCGGGGCGACCACGGCGGGGGGCCCGGCCCGGCTCCCTGGCCGCGGAGGCAGCGGCTCCACCGAGGGCGGGCACCGGAGACCCGGCTGTCCCAGCAGCTGAGGCGCGGCCGGACAGGACCAGGCCAGGCCAGGCCACCGCAGTTGGGTCGCACAACCCCAGCCCGCCCTGAGCCGAGCCAAAACCCAACCCCTGGCTCCCACCTCCGGCCCGTTCCTCCGAGCCCCCGGCCCACCTGCCCGGCCCGGCCCGGCGCTGCCCCGGCCCAGCCCCGCGGTGCTCTGACCTACTTTCCCCTCCCGGGACATAAACAATCCGCTCCGGGTACCGCCTCCGGGCGCCCATTGGCTGCGGCTGCGCCGCGCACCTTTGCCATTGGCTAATCGCCCCGTCACTCACAGGAGGAGGGCGCAGGGGGCGGGACCTGAGGGTGTCCTGTGCTATTGGCTGTCCCGTGTGCCAATCGCCAGGGAGCGGCGCCATTGGGCGGCCGCCCGCGAAGGGAAAGAACTAAGTCCATTGGCTGATGTGAGGGGAGCGCGAGGAGTGGATTGGCTGCGATGCCCTGGAGGGCGGGGTCCCCCGCTGAGAGCGCGGTTTGCGATTGGACGTGGCGTCTGTCAGTCTGAGGGGGCGGGGCTTTGGGCTGGCGGAAGGCGGAAGCGGGTGATGCGGGAAGGCAACATGGAGGAGACGGCCGGGGGTGAGCGGCGGAGGGGCCGTGACCTGGGGAAACCGGGATCTGGGGTCTCGGCCCGCGGCGGCCCTACTCGCTTCGCGGGGGACGTCCTTCCCGGAATGACTAGGCCTAGCGGCGGGTTAGGACCCGGTTCCACGGAGTTCCGAGGTGCTCGGGCCGAGCCGGTGTCGCGGTGTTGGGCCCGAGCCTCGGTGAGGGAAACTCCGGGCCGGGCCGGGGTCCCATAGGCGGCGGGTCCCGGTTATCGGGAGGGGACACCGAGCCTTGCCAGAGGCCCGGGCCCTGCTCCCGCGGGAGACAGCGCCGAGTAACCGGGCCCGGCGCGGGGCTGCCGCTGTCACCGGGCGGTATCCCGGGAGCGCCTCGCTGCCGGGCCCCGTCTCGCCCCTCCCCGGCCCCCTTCTCTCCCCCTCCCCGTTGTGGGGTCCGTGGCCTTTACCGTCGGCGGAGGTGCGGATGAGCTCTGCCATGGTGCGTGCGGGCTCCATGCCGCCGGTGCCGCTGTGCTGCCGGGCCAGCTCCGGCGCGTTGAGATCGTGCCCGGTCGTGACGCGAAGCCCGGAACGCGGCCCCGGCTGGGCGGGTGGCGTTTGCCGGCTGTGGCTGGAGCGCCCCGGCCGCCCCCCTGCCCCTTGCGCTGCCCCGGGCCGGGGACAGCGGTCCCGAGCGCTCCCTGCTGTGGGGAGCTGAGCCCAAAGCAGAGCCGGGAGCGCTGACAGCACAGCAGGGAATGGCAGCAAGGCTGGAGAGGAGCGTGGGACTGGCAGGAAGCGACTGGTGTGGCATGGAGGAAGGAAACGCCAAGGGCCTGAGCTCACCATCAGCCTCCGGCCATGGCCGGGCTGAGCCTCACAAGCCCCGTGCGTGTTTATTGCTCTGCTGCCCAATTGCCTCTTAGGTCATCGGGACAAGCCTTTGCTCCCCCCATGCTGTTTTTATTGCCATTGTTCTTAGTGTCCCTTTTCTGATGACAAAGAGCCTGTGGCACATCCACCTCTTCTTTCCCACTGCTTTACACTGAGGGCAGGGCTCAGCGGGGGCTGCAGCTCCTCCCGAGGGGCAGCTCCTATCTCTGCTCCCTGTGCCGGGGACAGGACCCAGGGCATGGCTGGAGCTGGGCCAGGGCAGGATCAGGCTGGAGATCAGGGAAAGGCTCTTCCCCCAGAGGGTGCTGGGCACTGCCCAGGCTCCCCAGGGAATGGGCACGGCCCCGAGGCTGCCAGAGCTCCAGGAGCGTTTGGACAATGCTCTCAGGGATGCCCAGGGTGGGATTGTTGGGGTGTCTGTGCAGGGCCAGGAGCTGCACTGGATGATCCTTGTGGGTCCTTTCCCACTCAGGATATTCCATGATTCTGTAACACCCTTGCAGAGAGAACCAACCTGGCTGGGGTGCAGCACATCCTGCTGGTGCTGTCCGGGAAGGGCGGCGTTGGGAAGAGCACCATCTCCACCGAGCTGGCCCTGGCGCTGCGGAATGCGGGGAAGAGGGTGAGTGAGGGTTTGGGGTGTTGAGCTCTGGCTTTTCCCTTCCAGCCTCCAGCTGGGCTGGATTTTTCCCACCCTTTCCATGTGGGTGTCCTGGGCGGGCAGCGTGTGGGTTCTCTGTGAAAGTGCAGTTTGTGATAGTGTGATCCAGTTCAGGTAACTGGATCGGGTGCCGCAGTTCCTTTCTCTTTTATCTATTTCATTAAATCACCCAATATTTGTTGTTGAAATTGGCACTGAGACAGGACTTTGCTGCTTTGTGGTGTCACCCTCGCTCCCTCTGTGGGGTGAAGTGGGTGAGCTCAAGGACTCTTAAAATAGGGACAAAAACGAAATGTGTGGGCAAGAGATGGACTGAATTCCCTGAGGATCTTTTTAAAGTGCAGCCAGTGCCACTTGGGTTCTGGCATAAAGCACTTGGAAACACCCAGGAGATGCTCCCTGGGGAGAAGGAAGTCGGGAGGGATGTGAAATTGAAAGCATTTGTGTTTCAAATGTGGCTGCTGAGCTGCAGAGGCTGCTGTGGAAGTGCTGTGAGCAGCCCACATTTGGGTGCTTGGGGGTTCCTGAGCCCACCCTGCTGGGCCTGTCCGAAGGGCTGTGCCTGTCCCCAGGTGGGGATCCTGGACGTGGACCTGTGTGGCCCCAGCATCCCCCGCATGCTGAGGGTGCAGGACAGCGCCGTGCACCAGTGTGACAGCGGCTGGGTCCCCGTCTTCGTGGGCCAGGACAAGGCCATCGCCCTCATGTCCATCGGCTTCCTGCTGGAGAGGCCGGACGATGCCGTGGTGTGGAGAGGACCCAAGAAAAACGGTAACGCCGGGGTTTGCTGCTTGTGAAACCCTCTGTGAACCCTCCTGGAGGAGCTGCTGCCTCCTGGAGAGGGTAATCCTTGGGGGAACGAAACTCCTGTTCCACAAGGACAGGTTTGAATCCCTCGCTTGTTGTGCTGACAGCCAGCCTTGTCCCCTCTCCCTGGGTCCCTGTCACCCAGGGCGCTTCCCAACCCCTGTCCCTCGGCTCTCAAGCCACCCGCTGAAACCCGTTGTGGCTTGGGTTTTTATTATCTGCCCCTTTTATTTCCACAGCTTTGATCAAACAATTTGTCACCGACGTGGCCTGGGGGGACCTGGACTTCCTCATCGTGGACACGCCGCCGGGCACGTCCGACGAGCACATCTCCACCGTGGAGGCCTTGAGGCCCTACCAGCTGCTCGGAGCAGTCCTGGTCACAACACCTCAGGTAGGACACGGGGCTGGAATTCCTGGCAGGCTGCAGGTTTGGAGCGGGGAAAATGCACCCCAGGTTTGCACGGGGCTGTCTGTGGCTGCTCGTTGTACACATCTGCTCTGGAGCCGCAGTCAGTGTGGGCAGAGGGATCCCCAATTCCTGTTGTTCCCCCCAGGCTGTGTCTGTGGGGGATGTGAGGCGGGAGCTGACGTTCTGTAGGAAGGCAGGATTGCGGATCCTCGGCATCGTGGAGAACATGAGCGGCTTCGTGTGCCCCCACTGCTCCGTGAGCTCTCCTGACCTTATTGCCCAGCCTTGGGGCTCTTGTGGGCTGTTCCTTGTGCTAGTGGGGTGCTGGGCCTTGGGTGGGAAATCGGGAAATGCCACGGGGGTGATGCTGCGAGCCAGGGAGAGGAGACGCTGCCAGCTCTGGGCTCTGCTAAGGAGCACTGGGAGAGGGCAGGGCGGGGGCACGGGGAGTGCCTGGGGCTGCAGGGTGGAGGGGAGGGAGCTGGCTCTGCTCAGGGCCTGGCAGCACCTGCCCTGTCACACGGGGCTCTGGGCTTCCTGACTCACTGCTCTTCCTCCTTCAGGAATGCACAAACATCTTCTCCAAAGGGGGAGGCGAGGAGCTGGCCAAGCACGCCGGGGTGCCCTTCCTGGGTGAGTGGCTCTGCTCAGGGCTGATCTCATGGTGCTGTGGGAGGGCTGAGCACAGAGAAGGAGCATCACCAGGGCAGGTGGGCTGGGCTGTGAGCCACAGGCACCTGGGCAGAGCTGAGGTTTGTGCTTTGCTTCTCTGCCGTCCAAACTCCTCACGGTGGGCCCCTGGCCCTGCTGGGGCAGAGATGGTGATGCCAGCAGCCTGCTCTGCTGATGTCATGGTGACTGTGTAAACAAGCCTGGAGCTCCATGAGAACCATGTTGGAACGTCTGGAGCCTCCTCGAGAAATGGGGGCTGAGGGCTGAACCCTGTCCCTGGACAGGGCTGGGATCAGGGGGGAGAGCCCCTCCCATGAAGCACCAGGGTGGGGTTGGGTCTGGGGCCCCGAGGAGGTGGTTGCAGGTGAGAATTGTCTCCTGGAGAGCTCAGGGAGGGCAGTGGTTGCTCTTCCCTACCCCTTTCCCTGGAGCTGACCCTGGCAGTGTGTTTTTGATCCCTGGCTGTACAGGGAGCAAGCTCTCACCCTCCTCTCCCCTGTCCCCCAGGCTGTGTCCCCCTGGACCCCCAGCTCAGCCAGAGCTTGGAAGAAGGCAGAGACTTCATCCAAGAGTTTCCCAAGAGCTCTGCCTTCCCTGCCTTGACTCACATTGCCCAGCAGATCTTGGATACATCGCAGAGGAGCTCCTGAGGAGGGTGTGGAGCTGGACTGGTGCCAGACTGGCAGCCCCAGCAGCGGGAAGGGGATGCAGGAGCTGTTTAACTCAAACTGTCTCACTGGGGCGTGAGGGAGGGGGAGCACCGATTCCTGCTGCTGCTGGCAGTCCCAGAGGGAAGCAGCTCCATCCCTCAGACTCCAAGAGACCCTGGAGCTGCAGTGTCAAGTGCTGTTCTTCCCTCAGCGATCCCACCCGGCTCCGATCACCCGGATCGTGGCTCCGTGTGCTGCTGCCTCCTCCCGCTGCCCCTGCCTGATGGATCACACGGGGCTTGCTTCCGTGGCTCCCACATGGAGCCAGGCCAGGCCCCTGTGCTCGGAATTCTTGGCTCACTGGTTCCTGACAGGCTGGGCGTGAGGAGATGCCTTGGGGGCTGTCTGGGAGCTGGCCCGGGGTCTGCCGGGGCTGTGTGACTCAGGAATATTTTTCAAGGTTCCAGGCAGTAAACACTTTTCTTAAAATGCAAGTCTGCGACTTCTGTTCTTCCATGGCTTCAGGCCTCGCTGTAGCTCTGAGTCCTGGCCCTTCACGTGCATCAAGGTGCTTCTTGCTTTTCCCTGGTTTCCTTGCTGGAATCCAGCTAAATCTCTCCTATAAAAGCGTCAGGATCCAGCCTTGTCCCTTGTCTTGCTGTGAGCCAGCCCCGGCAGCCCTTCACGGGATGCTTTGCCACAGCTCTTCTCCAGCCTCAGCCTCGGGCTGCTCTGTGTGCCCAGGTGGTTCCTGCTCCATTCACTTCCGAGTGTCCTGTCCCTGCACCTCTTCCCATGGCTGCTGCTCCCGTGGGACCTGCCCTGCCCTCCTCTTGCAGGCTTGCGTTAAGCTGGGGAAGCAGATGAAGGTGGTGGCCTTGCATCTTATCTCCCTCCCTCCTGGACTCTGAGCCCCTCCTGCCTGCCTCCCTCTCCGCCTTTGGGACTCGCCCTCACGGTGAGGTTTCGGGAAGACGGGGAAATGCTGGATTTCCCCTAACGAGGCTGGATTACAGCAGGCAGGCACTGCTTGGAGGAGAGCAGGAGCAGCATCCGCCCCTGCTCCCGCTGCACAAGGACCCGCACCCGAGCAGGTTTCCCCTCATGCAGTTTTCCAGGAAAATTTTGTCTGACCTTTGGACACTTATCTGGGATTTGGAGAGCCGGGCAGCAGTGCTGGAATTGGTCAGGGCTGTTGGCTTCTGTGGGATAGCTGGGCATTTCTTGCTCCCTCCCTGGGAACGTGCCACCCACCCAGGGCTCTCAGGAAATGCTGGGAGCCCCCCGGGAGCCTGAATCCCTCACCCTGAGGGGCTCTGGGGAGAAATCCCGGCCGGGGGCAGCACGAACTCTGGAAAAAACATAACTTACAAGGTGGGTTGCAATAGCTCCAAAGGTTTATTTGTCTGCTGCCATTTATCAGGTGAGCAACGTGTGGCTTTCTGTGCCCTGCCTACACCTGCTGCTGCGAGGGGTCGTTACGGCAAGTCCTCTGCCCCCTTCCCTAAGCTCGTGGGGGTTTTTAGGATTTCTCCACTGCTCCATGGCAGGAAAACGCTTTGCTTTGTCTCATAAAAGTCCTGGCCTGGGCAGGGCTGCCCCTTGCTATGGCTGCAGCATTTCCCCATCCAGAGATGCTCCTGCTGGGAGCAACCATGCTCTGCCCTGGGGGCTGCTATTTAAATATTAAGGGACTGAAATACTCAGTTTGAAGCCCAGGGGGCTGGTGCCCATCCAGCATCTTCTGAGCAAGGCGGCTGCTGGAGGCGGGGGCAAATCTGTGCTCTCATCTGGGGTGGCCACAGAGCCCCGGCTGCTGCTGCTGCTGCCCCGGGGAGGCCGGGCCAGGGCCGGGGCGGTGGCGGATGAGGGTCCCTGGGAGGGCCGGCCCAGCTCAGCAGTGAGCAAAGCTCTCCTCGGCGGTGTCGCGGAGGTCCAGCCCCGCCAGGCCCGGGGGGTGCAGGCAGGTGAGGTTGTTGTAGGTGTAGACGGGGACGTGGGTGTCGTCCCCCTCGGCCACCGACTGCACGAAGCGCGGCACCACGGCGGGGTGCTGCAGGGAGAAGTCCCGCAGGCCCTTCAGCGAGCAGTTGCAGTGCCAGGCGTTGCCCCCCAGCCACAGCTGCTCCAGGGCGAAGGGGGGGCGCAGGAACGCCACTGAGAAGGTCTCCAGGGAGTTATTCCTCAGGCTGAGGTACCGCAGGTTGGCCAGGGGGGAGATGACGCTGTTGTCCAGTGTCTCCAGCTGGTTGTGGGAGAGGTCGAGCCAGAAGAGTCTCTGGAGCGGGCTGAAGGTGTCCTGAGAGATCTCCAGGAGCTGGTTGGAGGAGAGGAAGAGGTACTCCAGGTTGCTCAGCCCCACGAAGAGCTGGGGCGAGAGGTGGCTCAGCCTGTTGTGCTTCAGGTCGAGCTCCAGGAGCTCGTGCAGTTCGCTGAAGCTCTGGTCCTCGATGAGGGAGATGCTGTTGTGCTGCAGGAAGAGCCGCCGCAGGCTGGAGAGCCCGGAGAAGGAGCTGGCCCGGATCCTGCCCACGCAGCTGTGCTCCAGGTGGAGGCTGTGCAGCTTGGCGACCCCCTTGAAGGCAAAGTCAGGCAGGACCTTGATGCAGTTGGCAGACAAGTGCATCACGGCCACGTTGTGCAGCCCCAGGAAGGCCCCGGCCCTGATGTCCTGCAGCTGATTGTTGTTGAGGCTGAGCACCTCCAGCTGGCCCAGCCCCTCGAAGGTCCTTTCCGCCAGGCTCCGGATCCGGTTGTGCCCCAGCTGCAGCTCCTCCAGGAACTGGAGGTCCTTGAAAGTCCTGGGCCTCAGGCTGGCGATGGAGTTGGTGGACAAGCGCAGGACGTGCAGGCTCAGGAGGCCCAGGAAGGTGTCCTCGTAGAGCGAGACCAGGCGGTTGTGGGACAGGTCCAGCCACCGCAGGGACTTCATGCCCATGAAGGCGCGGGGCGCGATGGCGTTGATCTGGTTGTGGTTCAGGTACAGCTTCTGCAGCTTCTGCAGCTTGACAAAGATGTTGATCTTGATGCCCTTGAGCGCGTTCCCGCTCAGGTCCAGCTCCTTCAGCTCGGTGAGGCTGCAGAAGAGCTGGTGCTGGAGGTAGGGCAGCTTGTTCCCAGCCAGGATCAGCTCCCTCAGGTTGGGCAGGTCGTGGAACACCCTGTCAGGCAGCACCACCAGCGAGTTCCAGCCCAGGTTCAGGTACCAGAGGTTGGAGAGCCCGGCGAACAGCCCTTCCTCCACCTTGCTGAAGTGGTTGTTGTTGAGGCTGAGGGACACGAGGTTCTGGGTGTGCAGGAAGGTGTGCGGAGCCAGGTGCTTGAGGCGGTTGCGCTCCAGGTGCAGGTGGTAGAGGCTGCGCAGCCCGTGGAAGGCGTGCTGCTCCACGGAGCCCAGCTGGCTGCTCTGCAGGTCCAGGAAGTCCAGGGCCGATAAATTCCTGAAGGCGGCGGCCGGCAGCAGGGTGAAGTTGTTGCCGTCCAGCCACAGGGCTTTGGCGTTGGGGGGCATGTCCTCGGGCAGGCGCGTCAGGTTGCGGCCGCTGCAGAAGACGTTCAGCTCCTCGCTGTAATCGTCCAGGCTGCAGGCGCAGGGGCTGGGGCAGCGCGGGCCGTCCCCGTCCCCCGGCTCCTTCGGGGGGTCCCCCCCGGGGGGCTGGGAGGCTGCAGCCAGCAGCAGGGCCAGGGGGAGCAGGAGGGGGATGCCTGCTGGGGGGGTGGAGGGAAGGGGACACTGTCAGTGCAGGGCTGTGGCTGCTCTAGGGGACACTCTTGGGACACCCTTGGGACCCCCTGGCCGGGTGCCTGCACTGCTGGGGCTGGGGGTTGGAGGAGTCGCTCCCAGCCCGTTGCACACACGGGGCAGCTGCAGGAGTTGTCAGAGGCTGGATCCCTTGGGAAACGGTCCAAGATCACCCCCCGCTCCTGCCACAGCTCTGACCCCTTGGCTGCAGGGACCCCCCCAAATTCATCTCTATATTGCAGCAGCAGCTTCTGCCTTTCATGGGGAAAGGCCCCCAGACCCCTCTCCCCCTTCCTCCCCAGCTGCCCCCCTTTGACTCCCTCAGCCCTGCGGGGTCTCAGCACCACGGTCCCCGCGCATCCCTGCGCTCCCCGTCCAGGCTTGGGCTCTGCCCTGCAGCGCCTGCAGCCCCCCCAGGCAGCTTGGGGCCCCCCAAAACGTCCTGTTGGCAGTGGAGGAAGAGCAGAGCAAAGGATGACTGAAGCCTGGGCAGAGCCTGAGCGTGTCCCCCCCGGCCCGGCCGAGGGCAGTTCCAGCCTTACCTTTGCCTGCGCTCATGGCGGCGGGCAGGGCAGGGCTCCTGCTCCCGCTCCCGCTCCGCTCTCCGGCCCCTCCGACTGCGCAGGGATGGATGGAGCAACCACCTTGACGCCTGTCCAGCCGCCCGCCCGGCCGGGCTTAACCCCACTGCTGCTGGCCCGGGCCGCGGCTGAGCCCCGGGGCCAGCCTGGCCGCGGCAGTGTCACCGGGATGGGCTCCTCGCTGCTCCCCCGGCTCTGGGACTGCCTTTAGGGCAGCTCGGGAAAAGGGCACGTAATGAGATGTCCGGGAACCTGATGGGGGTCCTGCAGAGGGTGGTCCCACCAGAGATGGGGTTTGTGTGGGCTTTGAGCTTGGAGGGAGGAATGGGGCAACCTCACAGGTTGTTCCTCTACTGCGCCCTGAGCTCCTGGAGGGTCCCGAGCAGCAGCACTGGCCCTTCCCTGCCTTGCTCTGCCGGGGAAACCCTGGGATAAGCCCTGGCAGTGGGTCCTCACTTTCCATCAGGACACAAAAACCACACGCTGGGGCTTGGAGCATCCACAGGGCACAGGGATTAAAGGTTTGGGGATCGCCCCTAGTGCGAGATGGGCTGGAACACCTGAGCGTTTATGGTGATGCAAGTGGGAAATGAGTTGGGAAATGGGAAAAAACTCTTCCCTGTGAGGCACTGAAAACCTCGGGGTGGACCCCTCAGCCCCTCCTGTGGGCATCTTCCCATTTTCCCTCCTGCCTCGCTGTGTGGGCGGGGATGGTGCTGGGAGCTCTGCCCCCTGCTCTGCCCAGTGCTTCTGTGCCGAGGGGCAAACAGAGAGCAAAGCCAGGGTCCCCCTGGGAGAGGTGGTGGCTGTGAAGGTCCCCCGCTCCTCTGCCAGCCCCACATCCAGTGGGGTGAGGGTGGATGATGCTCCAGGGCTGGCAGATCACCCTCTGCCCCTGGCAGCTCACCAAAACCAGCCCGGGGAGGCCGCTGACCCCATCCTGCGTCCCAGGTCATTTCCCCACCAGGCTCCAACGCAGCTTCTGTGGAATCTTTTACCAGTTTCCAGGAAAGAAAAAGAAAGGAAAAGCCCCAGCAAAAGGAGCCCTATGGCCAGAGGCTGCCAGACAGAACAGCCATGGCTAAACCTTCCCCTGTCCTGGCAGCCCCATTCCTCCCTGGAGATGCACCAGGCTGGCACCGCTCGCACCCACACCTCCAGGAACAGGCAGCTCCCCCCGGGGCTGCTCTTCCCAGCTCTGGTTCCCCCAGGCTGGTTTGGGAGGCGCAGGCGGAGCAGGGATTCTCTCCCGCACCATTCCCACACCGTGGGCACCCCACCAGGCTCCCACCTTGCCCCTTCCCACGGGAGCCTGGCGTTTCCCCAGCTCCCATCTCGGCTCTTCACCAGGCATCTCCATGCCCATGGGAAGAGGTGTTGGAGAGAGACATCCAGGCTCCAGCCTCGCCACCCAACTTTCCCACAGGCTCTGTTTTCTCTCCTCCCTTTGGCCCCGAGTGCAATTCTCCTCCCCCTCTATTTTAATCCTGTCTTCTGGGAATTTATAGATCAGGAGGGAGAAATGAGGGATAGGGATACATGAACCCACTAATAGGCACTGAGCACATATTGACACAAGGTGTAATCAATCTGGAAGCTAGAAAGAGCTGAACCAGCACAGGTCAGCCGGCCAAAACCCACAAAGCCTCGTTGGGAAGTTTAAACAAGCCCTGCCTGCAGCTGGGAGCAGGTTTATCTCTGCCTCCAGCAGCCCTCCCCGGGGGAACATCAAACGAGATGAAACGGGAAAAGAAGGAGGGTAAATAAGGAAATCCCTTCCCAGTGTGGCTGTGGTGCAGGGAGGAGCTGGACCCATCCCCACCTCTAGAGGTCCTTGAGGCATCTCCTCTGGACCTGTGTCCACCCTTAAACCTCCCTGGGGGCCTCTCCTCCTCATGTGTCCCATCTCCTGTGGCGGGAGATGCCGGGACCCTGCAGGTGCTGGTCCCTGCACCCCAGGCCCCCCATCTGCCCGGGAGCCACAGCTCCAGCACGGGGACCTCGGTTTGGGGATGTCCCCGTCCCAGTGTGCCCCGGCCAGTGTGGACCCCCCCTTCTGATCCCCCCACCACTGCAGCTCCAGCAGATAAACTCCCAGGCCGGGACCAAAGTCTGAGCCCCTCCCCTGGTTGCCATGGAGAAGGCTGTAATGGTATTAGGAAAAGCAGCAAAATCGTAAAAAAGTAGTTTTCAAACCTATTTAAACTCTAAGGAATCATTTACCTTCCCCAGCAGCCCTCCTGTGCCTGCAGGTCCCTCCCCAGGGAGCTTCCCAGTGCCTTTGGGTGGGACGTGCCACCAGCTGTCCCTGTTCTGTCCCTGGGCTGGCTGAACTGGGGAGGGGGCAGTGCTGGGCCACATCTGCTGTGGGACCCTGTGAGATCCCTGCTCCGTCCCCACCCAGCCAGGGCGAGTAACCAGGGACGCTCCGGACACCAGCAGGGACAGCACCGCCCAAGGAGCCCCGAGGGGAGCAGGGAGGTGACACGTGTGGTGTTGTCACAGCTGAGTTAGGGAGTATTTTTAGCAAATCTTACCAAATATTGTCCCTGTCTGGAGGAGAGCATCTCGCGTTACCAGGGTAACCAGCGCTCCTGCTCCTCGTTCAGGACCAAAAACGTGCCCGGTAAAGATGGCAGGGGTAACACCAGCATCACAGAGCTTGTGCCACTCTCCTGGGGGCAGCAGCAGGGACAGACCCCGGGAGCGGCGCTTTGCCTGATGCCCACTGCCCACCCCTTTCTGGTCGTCCTGGTCCCTGCTACCGGAGATGGGGCCGGGCACTGGTGGCAGCTGCTGGTAAAGGTCCCCATGGGCATCTCTGAGTGCCACCTGCTGCCCTGCTGTGGCTGCAGAGCTCGTGTGGGAAGTTGGGAAAGGCGCCTGATGTTCTGACAGCTCCCAGGGATGCCAATTACTGCCCCGGTGGCCCACGTGGCCACGTGGAACCGTGTCACCAACGCCAGCCTGGCCGGACTGGTTGGACTGGGAGAGGTGAGGATGTCCCCAGGACGTGACTCAGGGTGGCCAGGGCCATTGCTGGAGGCACAGCTGGGAAAATTCCCAAACACAGGTGTGGGGAAAAGAGGGGGCCCTGGGAGCAGGGATTTGGAGGCGATGGAGACAGGGAAAGGCAGGAGAGCCGTGGCTGTCAGAGTGGAACTGGACTGGGGGAGTGAGCAGAGGGAAGGGAGGCAGCCACCCTGCCTAACTCATCCTGGTGGCAGTGCCAGGGTGCGGGGGGAGAGGGGAGCGGCGTTTTCCGTGTCCCATGTCAGCTCTCCAGGCCTGGGCATCAGCTTCCTGCCGGATGGGGGAGCAGCCTGGTCCTCGGGGTGCCTGGGTGGAGGGATGGGAGGGGTGGGAGCATGTCAGAGGGACCCCAGCTTCCCTCCTGCCTGCGATCACAAGGCCATGACCCCATCCACCAGGGTGTCCCGGCCTGCCCCCTCCCAACCCTCCTTCCAGCCCTGCGGGAAGCCCCTGGAGATGCCAGGGGTGACAAATGGGACACGGGGTGGCAATGAGTGCTGGCAGCCCACAAACCCAACATCTCCTGGGCTGCATCACCAGAGGGGTGTCCAGCAGGGCAGGGAGAGGATTCTCCCCCTCAGCCCCCCTGGAGCACACACCCATCCCCCCCGGGATCCCGGGACAGGGCAGACCTGGATGGGCCAGAGCAGATCCAGAGGGGACCATGGAGGTGGTCAGGGGCTGGAAGAACCTTTCCTGCTCTTTGTGGGGGAGCTGGCAGAGGTTCTGCAGCTCCCTCCTCCTCTCCCTTCTCCATGCCCAGAGAGCTGGGGCCGTCCAGCCTGAAGAAGACCTTGTGGCAGCCTGAGGGCTTGGAAAAGTGACAGAGAGAAGCTTTTCCTCAAGCCAGGAGAAAGGGTGATGGTTTTAAACTGGAAGAGGGTGGATTTAGGTTGGATATAAAGAGAAGATGAGTTGGGGGGGATCGGTGGGAGCCGGGTGCCCAGAGGATTCCTCATCCCTGGGGCAGCGAGGCTCGGGCACCTCAGGCATCCCGGGTGCCAGGGTTCTCCACTGGCATCCCGGGGGGAATTTGTAGATCCGGGAGCGGGCGTAGATTCCCTTTGCTGGTGCTGGAAGCCAGATGGAGCCCGTCACTGCGCTACCGCCGTGCGGCCCTGCCGAGAGCGCCGGAGAGCGCGGGGGCTGCTCCCCCTGCTCCTCTCGGGGGTCCCCTGGAGGGCACAGGGTGGGGTGTGACCCTGCCGAGGGCTGGCAGGGCTGGAGGAGAGGTGAAACAGCGGGGTCGGGCCGGTGGCTGCGCGCTCCGAAGCTTCCCCTGGCGCTCCTGGGTTTGGGAGAGGTTTCGTCTCCTAAAGCTGCATTCCCGGGGCTGCGCTCAGGGTGTCCCTGACGAGAAGAGTGAAAATGCCTCAGGAGAGAGCTGGGATTTGGATTTGGATCTGGCGGGGTTGTGTAGTTCAGTCCGCAATGGCGCTGGAGACGCCCCAAAACTTCATTTCTCAGCCCGAATCTGCTTTAGGTGCTGTTGCCCTAAATTGGACAAAATTGGCTTCGTATTCCCAACCCGTGGGAAAAGTGGTCGCAGTCCCTCCTGGTGGCGGCACGACGCCTGCCACACAGGTGCGTTTGCATAAATAAAGCCATGTTTGCATATGTTAATTGCCCTCCGCCGGGGGGGGCGGGCTCCCCGCGGCTCCGGGAGCACCCAGGCGATGGGTGGGGCCGTTCCCCCCCAAACCGGGGTCTCAGGGTCCGGGCCAGCACCCCGGAGGTGTGGGGTGGAGGTGCCCGTCCTTGGGGTGTCCGTGTGGGGCTGGGACCCCTCGGGACACGCCCGGGGAGCGGAGCTGCTGCTGCTCAGCTCCTCCGTGTGCCCGAACCCCCCCCCGAGGCTCCCGAGCCCCCGGCGCCGTGGGCAGGGTGTGAATTCGGCTCCGCGCTGGGTGTGAAGAGACTGTGAATTCTCATCAACACTTTCATTACCTTAATAAAATTACTTCAGGTCTGTTAAGTTCTTTTTGCAGAAAAACAAGCCGTAATTGCACGGTTTGCTCGCTTCTCCTTCCCCCGAGCCCCCCCAAATGCTCAGCCCCTGCGTCTGGCCTCTGTGGACCTTCCCTGAGGGGCTCTGGGGTCTCCTCCGGCAGCCTGGAACAGGTGAGGAGCTCTGCTTGTCACCGAGCTTCTGTCAGGATGGCCCCTCTCCCTCTCATCCCCTGAGCTCTGATAGATCCTGAGGAGTTATTCGGGGCTCTGGGCTTTTTTGAACATCATATTGTCAAAGCTTTTCTTCTGTGGGAGACAGATTCTTACCTAAACTCACCCACTCGACAGAAATAGCAGCACTAATAAGCCTGAAATGAGGAGATTAAGGGCTGAAATTCATTTTAGAACCACAGAAGAGTTTGAGTCGGAAGGGACCTTTAAAGGTCTCCCAGTCCATCTGATTTTACCCCGTCCAAGGTTTGCCAGGGTTCTCCACTCCACCTTGCACTCCCTGTCGCCCTCACTCTGACCCTGGACGTTCTGCAAGTACTTTTGGCTGTGGGATTTGTCCCATTCCAGCCTGGCAGGTCCCAGTTTGGAGCCAGCAGCAGCACACAGAGCAGCACAGCCCGGGTTTAGCACTGTCTGGGCTAATCCAGGCTTGTTGCGGGGCATGCTTTGCTTTAAAATGCGTTTTTCCACGCAGCATCTCTGATGCGGAGGGATAAATTGGGAAAGGTCTTTTTCAGAGATCCTGGGACCTTTTGGGCAGCTCAAGGGCACGGGAGGTTCGAGGACTGCAGAGATCAAGAGAAAGTTGCCTGGAAGCAAACCGGATACTGCGGGATTATCTTGGAGCAGGTGGTTGGCTCAGTGTGTTAATTAATGGGTTAATCAGACCTTGGAATCCTGGAATGGTTTGGGATGGAAGAGACCTCAAAGCTCATCCCATCCCACCCCTGCCATGGGCAGGGACACCTCCCACTATCCCAGGCTGCTCCAAGCCCCGTCCAACCTGGCCTTGGGCACTGCCAGGGATCCAGGGGCAGCCACAGCTTCTCTGGGCACCCTGTGCCAGGGCCTCCCCACCCTCCCAGGGAACAATTCCTTCCCAATATCCCATCTAACCCTGCCCTCTATTCACTCTAAATTTCTCCTCTACTACTTTAAAGTCT
Source organism: Gymnorhina tibicen (assembly GCA_013399875.1). Lineage (NCBI taxonomy): Eukaryota > Metazoa > Chordata > Aves > Passeriformes > Artamidae > Gymnorhina > Gymnorhina tibicen. Next base: position 885,903 of record VXAZ01008606.1, read on the forward strand.
TTCCCTTTGTTCTACCACCATGTAAAAGTCACTCTCCCCCTTTCCTGCCAGCCCCCTAAAGCGCTGGGACATCCCTGCGCAGGAGATGGAGCCCAAACCTGCACCAAGTTTGGGAATGGCCCATGACAAAGGCTGGTACCCCCTCACTGGTGCTCCTGAGCTGCTGGTTCCAGTATCCGCTGTGGGCTGAGCTGGGAATACAGAAACCTCCCGGGAAGTGCCACTGCTCTCCCTCTAGCAGCTCCAAGGGTGGCTTCGAGCTTCGGAGCCACCTTAAAATCGAGGGGGAGGCCGCGCCCTCTGGTAACCACAGTTGGTAGCAACAGCGCTGGACCTCCCGGGAGAAGTTCCTGAGAGAGCCTTGGATCCTTCCTTGGCTCCTCGGTCGCCGCCTGCCCAGCACTGTGCAGGGATCCCGGCCTCCGAGCACATGGATGGTGGGACGGTTGCAGAGGATGAGAACGTGAGTACTCTGGCAGAGCACCTTGCTGACTGAACGTGCAGGGGTGAAGGCCCACAGCCCCTTCCCAGGTCACGGAACCAGCGCTCTGCCAAGGAAATCCCAGCTGCAGGGGAGAAATGGCAGCTGGAAAGCCTGGCTGGAATGTGTCCAGGTTCTGAAAAGCTGGATGTGCTGAGCTCTTCCAGCAGCAGTGGTGGGTGGGTGGCATGGGGAGAGGAGGGCTCAGCTGGAGCTGCTCTGTGCCTCCAGGTGCAGCTGAAGGATGGGAACGAGGGGATGCACCGGCTTGGAGACCCTCAGGAGGAGATGGGGAAGCTGCCTGGCTCCAAGACAGATTTCCCAGCGGGGATGGTCCTCAGTGAAGAGGAAAAACTGAAGGTAAAACTTTGGGAGTTGGAGAGAGCTGAGCTGTGGAGCCGTGTGAGGCCCACAGTGGAAAATCTGGGGGGAAATTTCTCCTCTAGAGGGGGATGTGTTGTGCTCAAACACCACATTGGCCTCAGAACCCATCCACGGCCTCCATCGAATCCTTTCTGTCTCCCAGATTTCCAAAGACCTCGTGGATCTCCAGATCGAGACGAACAAAATGAAGGAGCGTTATGAGATGGAGAACTTCGAACTGAAAAATACGGTATCCACATTTTGGACCAGCCCATTTCAGCCCTGCCAGTTCCTTCACCCAGCTCCGTGGCCCCTACACACCCACCTCTGCTTTGCTCGGTGTCTTCTCCTGGCTTTGGATGGAGCAGAATTCCCCCCCAGCACCCCAGATCCCACGGAACTCCCGTGAAATCCTCTCCCTGCGCTTGCTGCTGGCCTGGGCCACATCTAACCCTGCTGCCTCCCCTGTGCAGCTCCAGGCCCTGGAGAGCCGAGTGCAGGAGCTGGAGCTGTGCAGTGCCAGGGTCACGGAGGAGCGAGATTCCCTGCGGGAGCGCCTGCGGGCCCTGGAGCGCAGCCGGCAGCGGCTGGCGGAGGAGTTCATCATCCTGAAAAGCAATTACCTGGCCCTCGGCAAAGAGCTGGAGCAGGAGGTGAGAGAGGCCACAGAGCTCATCCCAGGGCTCATCCCAAGGGTTCATCCCAGAGATCCCAGCTCCACCTCACATTTCCCTGCTGTGCAGGGACCTTGGCTGGCTTTTGGTTGTGCATCCCCGTCTCAGCTCAGGTCCAGGGAGGCTCCTCGTGGAGTTGTACAAAGGGACCTCTCAAAGGCCACTGAGTCCACAAAAACCATTCAGTGTCACCCCCTGCTACAGCCAGGGACACCTTCCACTACCCCAGGCTGCTCCAAGCCCCGGACAACCTGGCCTTGGGCACTGCCAGGGATCCAGGGGCAGCCACAGCTTCTCTGGGCACCCTGTGCCAGGGTTTCCCCATCCTCCCAGGGAACAATTCCTTCCCAATATCCCATCTGTCCCTGCCCTCTGGCAGTGAGAAGCCATTCCCTGTGTCCTGTCCCTCCATCCCTTGTCCCCAGTTCCTCTCCAGCTCTCCTGGAGCCCCTTTAGGCCCTGGAAGGGGCCTTGGAGCCTTCTCTTCTCCAGGTGAGCACCCTCAGCTCTCCCAGCCTGGCTCCAGAGCAGAGGGGCTCCAGCCCTTGGAGCAGCTCCGTAGCCTCCTCTGGACTCGCTCCAGCAGCTCCACGTCCTCCTGCTGTTGGCACCCAGATCTGGAGGCAGCTCTGCAGGTGGGGTCTCACCTGAGGGGGCAGAGGGGCAGAATCCCCCCTCCCCTGCTGCCCACGCTGGGGCTCAGCCCAGCACAGGGGGGGCTTTGGGGTCCCAGCACACACGACCAGAACACGTCCAGACCCAGAGCCTCTGAGCTGACACGGCCCAGCCTGGCCATGGGATTGTCTCCAGGGATTTGATGTAACACAGCCCCCTTCTCACAGGGCGTGCGGGACCTGCCCTCGCAGCGGGGACAGAGCTGGGGACAGAGCCAGGGANCGGACAGGGCTGGGGACAGGGCCGGGGACAGGGCCGGGGACAGAGCCGTGCCCACGCTGACCCGCTGCTCCCCCGGCACCCCGCGGGCAGAGCCCTCCCGCCGGCCCGGCGGCCCCACGGCGCTGCCCGGAGGTCACGGCGGGGGCGGGCGGGGCCGTCGCCTGGGNNNNGGCGGGGCTGCCCGAGCCGCTCCCTCGGCGTTGCCAGCGCGCTTTGTTTCCCTTTTCTTCTGCTTGGCTTGCGCAGCCCGCACGTGAACGGGTTGGAGCCGCTCTCATTTCGGGCGGCGGCGGGAAGGGGCCTGGCAGCTTTCAGGTCGGCAAGTTTCTAAAAACACCGAATTCCAGCAAGTTTCTGATGGTTCCTTAAGAGATTGACTGGCTGCTAGCTTAGCAGTGATTAACCAGAGGCTTTCGGACCCAGATTTGTGTATTTCTTTGGCTACTTCAATAGCCCTTCCTCCGTCCCCTCCCTCTCCCTCCTCCCGCTTCTCCTTCTTTTTGAATTGGATGGAATGACTGACACCCTCCTGCCTCCCTCCCTCCCTCCCCCAGCAGATAGTTTAGCTGCTTCAGCTCAGTGACCTGGTTTTCCGCGCCGAGGGAAGAGGTGGAGCAGGAATGCTGCTTTGGTCCAGTGTGTCTGGATGGTCTCTGGCAGAGCAGGATCCAGGATAATGCTCATCCGTGAGTTAGTGACCCTTGTGGAGAGATCATTCTCATTCCCAGAAGCTGAGAAATGGGAATTTCTTACAAGGAGGCGAACTCAGCTCTTGCAGGGGGTGATCCCACCCCGTGGTCCCGCTGGAGCACGAGGCAGAGCAGCTCTGCTCCCGGTTCTGCCAGGCTCAGGGAGGAATAGTTCAGCCATCAGCACTCTCAGCTGCTTCTTGTCCCCAAGGGGGTGCAATACGTTTGTCAAAAATTGGATTTTCAGGCAGCTGACATCTCTAAATGATGGGTTTAGCAGGTTAGTGGTGATGACACGCTGCTTTCACATGGATCCTGGAATGTTTCGGAGAGTCAAAGCACGTGGATTCAGATTTGTGCCCAGATAGCATCCTGAAGAACCACAGAGTCATGGAATGCTTTGGGCTGGAAGGGACTTTAAAGCCCATCCCATTCCACCCCCTGCCGTGGGACACCTTCCCCTAGACCAGGTTGCTCCAACAAGTGGTGAAGCGGGTCCAGAAGCCAGGGATGAATTCCTTGGATGTCCTCCATATGCCGAGGAGTTTACCCCAGTTCCTTGGCTCCGACTCCCAAAAATCCCTGCCTGAAGCCAGAGAGGCTCCGACTTGGCAGCCTGGGACTTGTCGCGACATGGGCCTCTTGCTCATTATTTTCCCAGTGCGGACTTTCCCAAAGGAAACGGGAAAAGCAGCCTGCGGTTCTGCCCCCTCCCCTTCCCCGGCGCTCTTCTGGGGGAGACAATGAACCTTTTACACATTCCCAATTACAAGTGCTACTTGTGACCTTGCCAATATGTTGTCATGGCTGCCTGGCGCAGGAGCGGCTCGGCGAGCTCATTCACGGCCCCTTGTCCGGGAACAGTCGGAGCCTCTGAATTGTCGCGGCTCCATTGTCCGCGGGATTCGCACATCGCCCCGTGTCTGTCCGGCCGGAGCCGGCCTTGCCCGGCCCTTGGGAAGCGCCTCGCAGGAGATGCCAGGCGGGCACTCGGTGCCTGTTTTCTGACTCGCTGTAAATTCTTCCTTTTCAGGGCTCTGACCTTTCCTCGCTCTCCGTTTCCTTCTCCTTTTGTCCCCCGGGCTCTCGCCGGCTGCGGCGGCAGCTCCGGAGGGGACCCGAATGCGCTCCAGGTTCCACGCCGGGGTTTTCCCTGGAGCCACGCCAGGCTCGGGAGCTCAGGGAAGGCAGCGAAACCCAACTCAAACCGGGGGCTGCCTTTTTTTTTTTTTTGGCTAAACCGGTCCTTGTGACCCCTGTGATCGAACTGTCAGGGCTGACAGCTGCAGATGGATCGCTGCGGGCCGGGGAACAAGCGGGCTGTCTCTGCGGAGCTGTCAGGTTTCACAGCTGTATATCTCACCTCTTTGTCAGCCTCCTTTCTCCTCGCTCTCCCCCAGCCCACCCCGTGCTATCTTTTGATAAGCTATTCTCTCCACGGATGACTCAGATGACCTCTGCCTCCCATCCTCCCGATTCACTGCCATGGTAACAATTACTCAAGCTTGTCCCCAGTCATAAACCCCATCAAAGCTTTGTTATCTACACAGAAACCCTCCTGGGAGACATGAATTCCCCCAGTGTTCCTTCCAGATCACCTGTAACAGAGCTTTTCTCATTCAGATCCTCTTTATCTTTTGGAAATGTGTCACTTCACACCAGCACCGCTTTGAATCTCGCTGCCTACACGGGGCTGTGGGCTGGCTGCTGCCGGAGGGATGTATTCCAAGCGAACTGGGATTATGTCATCCCGGAGGGATGGATGGATGGATGGATGGATGGATGGATGGATGGATGGATGCAGAATTGGCCCTTCTCCTTGCCTTGTGGTGCCCAGCGCTGTTCAAAGCTGTTCCATGGGGAAAAACGTTCCTGAAGTGTTGGGAAGCTGCTTGGAGGGTGCAGGGTGGGGGCGAGGAGGGAGCTGGAGGCCTGGAGAGGTGGTGGCAGAGCTGTGCCCAGGGCTGGCACTGGGACCTGGATTTGAGTGTGAGAGTGAGATGTGCAGAGGGATAATATTCCGTGGGAATAGCCCTGCTGCCTGGCAATGCATTTCCCTGAGAACCAGAAAATCACCGCTATCCTTGGACATGTGAGACAGAACTAAAATTAAAACTGGATTTGGGGAGGGGAGGAGGTGCCTGCCTGGAGCACGCCCCAGGAGCAGCAGGGCTGTGCTGACCAGAGGGGGATTCCAGAAGCTCTTTGCTGCTCGTTTGACCTGGCAGGTGACGAGGAATGAGGAGCTGACCCAAGAGCTGCTCAGGCTGGCCAAGGAGAGCACCCACCCCGCTGGCTCGGCCCAGCAATCCTCCCCCGAGCCGGGAAGAGGGAGAGCAGCAGGACATCCCCGCTCTGCTTGCAGGGGGAAGGTAAGGCACTCTCTGCCCTTCCACCGGCCCCTCGGAGAACAGGATCTAGCAGGCCCCTTCTTCTCTCTCTCCCCAAACCAGACCGAAGACACAGCTGCCTCTGAACATGAGCAGCAGGAGCTGGAAAGAAACGTGAGTGTGTGGGGGTCTGCTGCTGGATCCTTGGGAAGCAGGGGGGATTGGTTCCAACTGTGGCTGGCACCTCCTGGTGCTAACTTGAGTTCTGCGGATCAGCTGATGCCTTGATTCATTTGAAATCCTTTTTTTAAACTCTGCAGTTGCAAAATGAGACGGGAATAACTCCAGATGTGCGGGCAGAGCTGAGGGGGGCAGAGGTGATTCCCTGGGTCCGTGCCCGGCAGGGGGAACGCAGACAGGAGTGTAGAAGCCAGCAAGTGCAGAGGACACTTGTTTTCCTTCTTTCTCACACTTGAGAAAGCCGGGGGTGATGAAGCACCCAAAACTGAGAGCGCAGAGATGGTCCCTGCCTCCTCCCCATCTGCAGCCCCTGCCAAGCCAGCTTGGGCTCCGCCACCAGCTCCTGCTGGGAATCTGACTCCCAACGTGAGCATTCCCCTCGGGAGAGCGACACGTGTGCACCTCCACGTGCCCTGGCTGCGCACCAGACACCGTTCCTGCCGTGCGAGAGGGCACCAGTCCCTCCCAGTTAAAGCAGTCCTTCCCCCCGAGCGTGTCCCTGCTCGGCTGGGCGAGCGCTCAGCTCGAGGTTCTCCTCACTTTGTCCTCTCTTCCCTCAGCCTTCTGCCTCATCTTCCTCTTCATTTGTCCCTCAGTTGCTTGGAAACCAGGATCACGTAAAAGTGGAGCTTGAAAAACTGAAGAAAGCCCACGATGAGCAGCAGCAAAAGCTGGAGGAGCGAGTGTGAGTGTTGGGGACACGTCCCTCTGCGTGGCCAGGTGTTTGTGGGACTTGTTGCAGCTGGATTTGGTCCGTGGGAGCAGGGGAGGAGGCAGCCTGCCTTTGTGGGGGTACAGGGAAGGAACTACGATCCACCCTGGGAAGAAGTGAGGGCTGGAAGGAAAACCTGATGTTTTCAAGTCTCTTCAGAGGGTCAGCTGTCACATTAAAGTTGGTGGTGTTTAGAGACACCTTGAAAATCCACCCTCACACAGCGAAGTGTGACAGCCCAGAGATGAATCCAGCCCAGGCCTTACCCCCACAGTGGGTTTTCCATCCCCTTGGGATGGGGTTGATGTCCCAGGAAAGGGTGCCCTGGCAGGGATGCTGCAGGACTCGGCCCTCTGAGCTGTGGAGGGTGTTCACCTTTGGTGGGGAGAGATTTTGTGGCACTGGTTGACACACATCTGGGGGCTGGCAGCTGCTGCTGGGAGATTTCTGTCATTCCAAAGTGACTTTCTCCCCAAAGCTGGCTGTGCTGGACCTACGGAGAATCACAGAATCCCAGAATGTTTGGGTTGGAAGGGACCTTAAAGCCCATCTCATCCCACCCCCTGCCACGGGCAGGGACACCTCCCACTGTCCCAGGTTGTTCCAAGTCCCGTCCAACCTGGCCTTGGACACTTCCAGGGATGGAGAAGGAGTTTGGGGGGTTAAAATAATCCCAGCTTCTTCCTGAGTGTCCAGGCTGGCGCTGGGGAAGGAGCTGCAGGAGGCGAAGGGAGCGATCGGGGACAGCCGGCACCGGCTGGTGGAGCAGTCAGCGGTGAGCACGGGCTTCCCTCACCTCCTCCGGCCGCCGTGTGCTCCTCCCGAGCTGGCAGGGCTGGGATGCCTTGAATCCAGGTGCTCCAACACCTCTCCCTCTCCAGGGAGTTCATCACCCCGAGGTTGTCCCCGTGCAGTTTCCCCCTGCACGTGGTGGAAGTGCTGCTCGCAAAGGCGGTGGGAGGAATTTTGTTCGCTGGTTTTCAGAAAGAGGTGGTGGAATCACCGGGGTGGGGGGCGGCAAATGACAGAAGGCGGCAGGGGAATAGGGATTATACACATTTCCAGTGGGTTCCTCTGAAAATCCGGGGCCTTCCCAGCTCTAGTGAAGCCAAATATCTGGAAACGAAGGCGCCCAGCTCTTATGGAGCGTCTCAGCTCCCTCTCCTTGGCCGGAGGACCAGGGCAGCAGGGTTTTTGTTTGCTGTGCCAGGTGCTGCTCATGTCCCAGAGCCAGCTCCAGGAGGTGGAGGCGGAGAACTCGCGGCTGCAGCTCCGGCTGAAGGAGCTGAACGAGGAATATCGCTCCCGGCTGGCGCAGTACATCAGGGATGTGGCGGTGGGTACCCCCTGCCCGGGGCTCTCCGGGCCCGGGGAGGTGCCACAGAACCATGGAATATCCTGAGCTGGAAGGGGCCCCCAAGGATCATCCAGCCCAGCCCCAGGCCCTGCACAGACACCCCAACAATCCCACCCTGGGCACCCCTGGCAGCGGTGCCCAAACGCTCCTGGAGCTCTGGCAGCCTCGGGGCCGTGCCCATTCCCTGGGGAGCCTGGGCAGTGCCCAGCACCCTCTGGGGGAAGAGCCTTTCCCTGATCTCCAGCCTGACCCTGCCCTGGCACAGCTCCAGCTGCTCCCTCAGGTCTCTCCATACTGTCACCCTCCTCTTGTAGGCTGCTGCTGCCAATAAATAAGTAAATAAAGGGGGTTTTTAATCCCTGTAATCTGACCAGGAAAAGTCCCAGCAGAAGTTCACAGATAATTCTGTGTGGCCATACAGGAAATCCAGGCGCAGAGTGGGGCTGGCATAGAGTCATGGAATGGGTTGGGTGGGAAGGGACCTCAAAGCTCATCCAGTTCCCCTCCCACTGTCCCAGGCTGCTCCAAGCCCCGTCCAGCCTGGCCTTGGACACTGCCAGGGATCCAGGGGCAGCCACAGCTTCTCTGGGCACCCTGTGCCAGGGCCTGCCCACCCTCCCAGGGAACAATTCCTTCCCAATATCCCATCTAACCCTGCTCTCTGGCGGTGGGAAGCTGTTCCCCCTGGATTCCCCTCTCTGTGCATTTACAGAACTACATGGACAGCAAACCCAGCGGTGTGACAGGACATGACAAAGCCCCAGCTGGCCAGGCTGCCATGAAGCGCTTTGTGGACAGCATGCTCAGGGATATCCGGGCTTCCTACAAGTCCCGGGAAGAGCAGCTGGCTCGGGCAGCACGCGGGTACAAGAAGCGCATGAAGGACTTGGCCAAGAAGCACGAGAAGCTGCTGATCGCCTATGGGTGAGTCTCAGCCACCTCCTCCCGCAGGACCAAGCGGAAAAGCCCCGTAGCACCCATCCCCTGCCCTAGGAGGAGGCAAACACGGCTCCCAGGTGGAGCAGAGGATCCGGAACGCACGTTTATCTCCCTGCTCCTGGCAATCCAGGACCACGCTGCCTCCAGCCGCACATCAGGGCGCTCTGGAGCCCGCGGAGCTGCTTCGCACATATGTTCCTCCCACTTAAAATGCAGGGTGAGAGATGGATCCCACGGTGGACGGTGTGGAAATGCAGAGGTACCACAAATAGCTCCACCTCCCAGCCCGTCCCTGCAGCGCTCTCAGCTCCCTCGGCAGCTTGGGCTGTGGGAAGCAGCAGAAAGACTTGTGGTACAAAGCCACAAATAGCTCTAGGACGAGCTCCCCTCAGAAACTCTCCCACTTATCCCTCGCGGGTGGCCAGAACCAGCAGGTCCCAGGGAGCGGCACCTCCAGGAGCAGCGGAACTGCTCGGTGATGCCGCCCACAGCAGGGAGTGACCCCTGTGCCTCGTTACAGGCGGCAGCGGGAGCACATCCGCTCCCTGGGCAGCGGCGCCGGGGACTGCGGCCCTGCCGAGCTCCACTTCTCCATCACGGACCCGGAGCTGCTGACAAGCAGCTCCCGGGAGCTGAACCGGCTGCGGGAGGAAAAGGCAAAGCTGGAGATGCAGCTCCAGGAAGTGCAGAAGGTGGGGAACTGGGGCTTGCTGGGGAGAGTTTCGTGAGCTGTGGATTCGGCCCCTTCCTGAGGCATTTACAGGATGGGTTAGGCTGGAAAAGCCCTCTCAGATTGTCACCACTGAACCACGTCCCCAGGTGCCACATCCACCCTCTCCCTGAGGGTTTGCTGTGCCTGGGGCACAGGCAGGGACCACAAAAGTCATCTCCATGTCACAGAATCATGGAATCCTGGAAAAGTTTGGGTTGGAAGGGCCTTAAAGCCCATCCCATTCCACCCCTGCCATGGGCAGGGACACCTCCCACTATCCCAGGCTGCTCCAAACCCCTTCCAACCGGGCCTTGGACACTGCCAGGGATGGGGAAATGTCCTCCCACTGGGCAGATGTGGCTCTTAATTTGCAGAGGATGCATTTATTTAACGATTCAGAGGATGGGAGACCTAAAACCTCCAGACTGTGCAGCCCATCGTTTCCTCGCCACGGCATGTGGCTGTGGGAGTGCTGGGATACCTTGGGCCACTTCCAAGGGGCTTCACAGAAAAGAGGGAGAATGTCTTTTCACGTGTGCAGATTCTGACAGGACAGAGGGAATGGATTTAAACTAAAAGAGGAGAGATTTAGATTGGATGTAAGGAAGGAATTGTTCCCTGGGAGGGTGAGGAGGCCCTGGCACAGGGTGCCCAGAGAAGCTGTGGCTGCCCCTGGATCCCTGGCAGTGTCCAAGGCCAGGCTGGACAGGGCTTGGAGCAGCCTGGGACAGTGGAAGGTGTCCCTGCCCATGGCAGGGGTGGGATGGGATCATCCTTAAGGTCCCTTCCAGCCTAACCCATCCCGTGACATGACTCCTCTGAAAGTGGCAGGATCTGGGATTGCAATGGGTTCGTGTTCACAGGAATTCTCCTCTTCCTCTGCCTCCAGAAAAGCCTGAAAGAAGCCTCTGCCTTTCCAGAGCCTCCGGAGCAGTAAGTGCTGTTTCTTTCTTGGGATAGCTGTCATTCCAAATTCTCATGAACGTGTGGATTGAGGGATCTGTTTCGCCTGCTTGGAGGCAGTAAGAAGCAGGGAGAGGGAGCTGCTGGGGCCTGCTCTGGGAAGGAGAGGCAGCTGTCCCCCAGCACAGCGCTTCCTGCGGGAAGAGTTGGTCCCTGGGCCTTGATCCAAGAAAGCTCTTAAGCACATATTTGATTTAATCATGTTTTTAGCCCCGCTGACCCCTCTAAAAGCCGAAGTGAAGCAGATGCCCGAGTGCTCTGGTGGATCACAACCTGAGAAAGGCCCGTGAGACACCACCAGTTTGGGATGGTCCTGATTTTCCTCCTTCCCAGTGCAGGAGTTGGCCTGGAACCCTTTGGTGCCGCCATGCTGGTGCCTCCCTGGCTTCCCAACAAGCCCTGGAATCGCTAAATTTTGATGGGTCTCTTCCCCCCCGTCCATTATCCTGCTAAAACTCAAGCAACTATGGCTGTGGAGGGGTGGAACAAAGCCCAGGAGAAACCTGAGCTGGGGTTTTTCAGCCTTTTAAAAGACGTGGTCACCTAGAAAACATGTCAAATATCCCATTAGCTGGATGCCAGCACTGAGGAGTTGGTCAGTGCAGAGCCCCTGGGCTCTGGACAGTTGTCTCAGGCACAAGCTTGAGCTTCAACCAGCCTCAGCCACGTTTTCCACACTGAAAATAGCAGTGGTCCGTGAGTCAGTGCAGTGATTTGGGCAGAGCAAGGCATGGAAAGCCCAGAACCTGAATTTCAGTGATGCATCTCGTCTTTTGGGGTTTTTTCAACTGCCGAGAGACCCCACAGACTTCAAACAGTGATGGGTTAATCCGTGCTGTTCCCTTGTTCCTCCAGCTGGAGACAGGAATCCCGGTGTTCCCGCAGCGCTCCAGCTCCAATTCCCGCTGCTTCTCGCCTTTATTGGGTTGGGAGGGACCTCCGAGCCCAGCTCCTTCCACCTCCCCTGCCGTGGGGGTTTACAGCCGCACCAGATCCCCGTTTACTGTTCCCTTCTCCCCTCGCTGCCGCGGAACCCCAGCCGGGATGTGCCCGCGCCGGGAGCTGCGGGCAGCGCAGGGATCGGGGGGAGCACGGCGCGTTCCTGCCTCTCGCAGCGCGGGTTCCCGAGCCGCAGGTGGGAGCTGCGTTTCCCTGCCGCAGCCCGGGACGGCTGGGAAGGGCTTTCCCACGCCGGGCTGTGCGGACGGCCGAGCTCTGGTGCTCGCTGAGCAGAGCGGACGGCCCCGCTCCAAGCAGGGGAAGTGCCAGCCTTTGGCACTGACGGCTCCCTGTTCCCACCGAAGCCGGCCCCGCAGGACTCTTTTCGGCTGGATGTTGTTCGGAACAGCCCCGGGCTGTGGGTGGGGAGTCCCAGGCTGGCGGAAGGGCTGGGACTCCTCGACGGTGCCGCACGCCCCGGGGAAGCTCGGGCACCGGGGGAGGAAAGGTTCCGGTGCTGGGGATCGTGGAGGGATGGGCACCAGTTGTGTGGGGCTGTGGGATCCGTGGAGGGGCTGGATTTGGTGTCTGGGCGCGATCCAAACGAGCTCTTTTGTCCCAGGCAGCTGGATGAGGAGGGCTGGGCAGAGGTCAGGAAGCAGCTCCGGGAATTCGCACACAACACCCAGGTAAAGGCCTGGAACAGCCCACGGCAGTCAAAGCTCATCCCTCACCCACGTGGCAAAGCCGGGGCTGACCCGCTGCTCCAGGCTGGAGCGGGGAGACTTCCACAGAGTCACAGCATCTCCTGAGTGGGAAAGACCTGCAGGGATCATCCAGCCCAGCTCCTGGCCCTGCACAGACACCCCAACCATCCCACCCTGTGCATGACAGCGCTGTCCAAACACTCCTGGAGCTCTGGCAGCCTCGGGGCCGTGCCCATTCCCTGGGATCGATTTCCGTGGAGCCTCGCTGTGGCTTTGGCCTCAGCCCTCCAAGCGACGCTGCCGGGTCCCAGCTGGAGGTGCCTCAAGGCTCGACTGTCCCTGCTACCAAAGGAAGCAGAGCAGCCCCTTATCACTCCTGCCCTCACTTCAGAACAACCTTTCTGCATCTCTGTAACAAACTGGGGCTGATTGTCCCCCTGTGCTGGCACTGCTGGGACACCTCCAGTCCTGGGGGCAGTTTTGGGCCCATCATGACAGGAAGGACACTGGGGGGCTGCAGCGGGTGCAGGGAAGGGAACGGAGCTGGGAAGGGGCTGGAGCACCAGGAGCGGCTGAGGGAGCTGGGAAAGGGGCTCAGCCTGGAGCAAAGGAGGCTCAGGGGGGACCTTGTGGCTCTGCACAGCTCCCTGACAGGAGGGGGCAGCCGGGGGGGTCGGGCTCTGCTCCCAGGGAACAGGGACAGGACAAGGGGAAACGACCTCAACTTGTGCCAGGGGAGGTTTACACTGGATATTGGGAAAATTCCTTCATGGAAAGGGTGGTCAGGCACTGGCACAGCTGCCCAGGGCAGTGCTGGGGTCACCATCCCTGCAGGGATTTAAAAGCCGTGTGGATGTGGCACTTGGGGACACGGGTCAGTGGTGGCCTTGGCAGTGCCGGGTTAACACCTGGATTCCAGTGGGCTTTTCCACCCTACACAATTCCTTGATTCTTTGATTCTATTCGACCTGGTTCAAGCCTAGGCTGAATCTGAGTCAGCTCCCCAGTCTGCTTCCTGCTGGCTGCAGGGATACTTCTTTCCATGTCGTGCCTTCCCCTGTCCACAGCAGCCTGAGGAAGTGCTCCACCCTTCCCTGGGGCTGTCAAGCTGAACACCTGCACTGGGTGTTTCTCTGTGGCCAGAAGAAGGGAGGTGTCGTGGCTGAGAGGTCAGAGTGGTGGGGAAGTGGCCAGAAGGTCGGACTCACCCACCAGAGAGGGGCTGAGCGACACCACTCCCATCTCACAGATCTCCCTTTTTTTCCACGTTTTCTGCATGTTCCTTTGCCCCTCCAGGAGGACCTGGAGCAGGAGAGGAGCCAGCTGCTGACCCGGGCTGTGGTGGCAGAGGAGCAGGTGTCAGAACTGCAGGAGTACATAGATCAGCACCTTGCCAGGTGGGATGGGGGATCCCCCCTCGTGCTCCCCTTCCTCTCCCAGGCTCAGTGCCAGTGACGCCCCCGTGCCCGCTGCTGACCCTGGCACAGTGCTGCCAGCACGGCCGATGTCCCACTGTGAGTGTCCAGCTGTGCAGGCAGCTGCCACCACCTCTTGTCCCACAGGGCAGCAGGACAGACACACCCCACCACACGTGTCCTTCCCTGCATGCTCACCCGTCCGTGGGGGGAATCGGAATCATGAAATGGGTTGGGTCAGAGGGACCTTAAAGCCCATCCAGTGCCACCCCGTGCCATGGGTGGGGACACCTTCCACTATCCCAGGCTGCTCCAAGCCCCGTCCAGCCTGGCCTTGGACACTGCCAGGGATCCAGGGGCAGCCACAGCTTCTCTGGGCACCCTGTGCCAGGGCCTGCCCACCCTCCCAGGGAACAATTCCTTCCCAATATCCCATCCATCCCTGCCCTCTGGCAGTGGGAAGCCATTCCCCCTTGTGCTGTCACTTTATGCCCTTGTTCCAAGTCCCTCTCCCGCTCTCTTGGAGCCCCTTTAGGCACCGGAAGGGGCTCTGAGGTTTCCCTGGAACCTTCACAGGAACCTAAAATCTAAAGCCTAATCTAAAGCCTAAAACCTTTAGAGTTCTTTTTTTCACAGGTTCTAAGTCCTCCCAGCAGCCCCTGATCTATGTTCCCCTCTCCCTGGCTCATCCTGCTCTGGAGCAGGGAGCGCAGCCGGGAAGGGCAGGGAAGGAGAGGACACGAGCAGAGTCAGAGCGTGACCCACCCGCTCCTGCCGTGGCTCCCCGGCCGGCTCGGCCGTGAGCTCGGCTCAGGCTGTGCCCTCACCCGGCAGAGCCCATCAGCACCTTTCCCTCAGGAAAGGCTGTGGGATCGACGTGCCAGGCTCAGCCCCTGGCACGGCTCACTGCCTGGGGACCGTGAGTACCGGGCGGTGACGGTGCCACCCCCGCTGCAGGTACAAGCAGGAGATCCTCCGGCTGCGGAACGCCGAGGGCAGCGAGGTGCCCCGAGTGCCCGGCGCCGGGACCGCCAGCCACCGGCCATAGCAGCCCCGGCCTTGGCAACGCCAGGACTCCAAGGCAGGGCTGCGTTTTATGGACTGCCGGGCAAGGATCCTCCCCGGGCTGGGAGCCGGGAGCAGCAAGGGAACCCACGTGGGTGTTCCTGGTCTCAAGTTCACAGGACTAAAACGAGACAAGACAACTGCGTCTCCTCTGTCCCCGGCCACCCATCGGCCGTGGGAATTCTGCTCCTCCCTGAGCACGCCTCGGACATGAGCTCAGCTTCCCAGGCAGCTCTTTACTGCTGGGCTGCAGGGACAGGTTCCTGCTCCTGCTGGAACTCCTCCCGGATGAGAGCTGGGCCTGGACCAAGGGCTGCTCCTGCCTCACTCCCCTCGCAGCTCCTGTGAGACAGAGCCAAGGCTGGCTCGGGCCAGGATTTGTTCTGGGGCTGGACAAAGGGATGAGCTGCTCTTTCACTGGGAGGGTGGTGAAAGGTTGCCCAGAGAAGCTGTGGCTGCCCCTGGATCCCTGGCAGTGTCCAAGGCCAGGTTGTCCGGGGCTTGGAGCAGCCTGGGACGGTGGGAGGTGTCCCTGCCATGGCAGGGGTGGGACAAGAGGAGTTTTAAGGTCCCTTCCCACCCAACCCATTCCATGATTCCGTGACTCTGCAGTGGGAAAACCCCATTTTCCTCTGTGTTTGAGTGGAAAATGTAATATTATATAGATGAGCAGGGCCCAACTGATCCTTCACGAGGTGAGCTGGAAAGGATGGCAGAGCAAAGAGTCCAGGAGCAGCAGCTGCTCCAACTCCAGGACCATCCCGCAGCTCAAAGACAAAGCAAAAACCTCAGAGGAACAATCAACCAAAACTTTATTTTTAAAAATTAAAGTAGCAATCATCCAGTTTTGTCCCTTCAATCCCACGTTAACCCCAGGATTTCTAGGTCTGATCTTCTCCTCCCTTGCTTTGCTCAAACTCCTTGGAAAAATGCAGGACTGCCACCCCGCAAGTCCCGAGCACAAATCACGACCAAGCACTGCTGTCCTGAGCTGAGCCGAGGGCTGGAGAGGCTCTGGCCCTTAATGCCAGGCTTAAGGAGGCTGGTGTTAAACCGGGCTTAACGAGGCTGGGGTCAGACCCGGCTTTCCTGGGCGCTGCCCTGCGCTTCTTGCCGCACCTCCTTCATGTCATAGGCCCAGACCTGCTCCAGCCCCTGCCCCAGGGTGCTGCTGGGGGTCCAGGAGGGGAAGGGGAAGCGTCCAGCCACCACCCGGGCGTCGTCGGGCAGTTCTGCCAGCAGCTTGGTGGCCAAGGGAGGTTTCTGGGGAGAGAGACACAGGCAGGGACAGGCAGCCTTAGGACACGGTCACACAGTGGCCCTGCCACCAGGGAGCACGGGGCATCAATCAAAGGCCCTTCAAGGCACGGGGCTGGTACTGGCCCTGTGTAAGGCTGGGACTTGGAGTGACTGATGAGCAGCAGGACAAGGGGAAACGGCCTCAAATTGCACCAGGGGAGGTTTAGGTTGGATATTGGGAGAATTCCTTCATGGAAAGGGTGGTCAGGCACTGGCACAGCTGCCCAGGGCAGTGCTGGGGTCACCATCCCTGCAGGGATTTAACAGACATGGATGTGGCACTTGGGGACATGGGTCAGTGGTGGCCTTGGCAGTGCTGGGGGAACGGTGGGACTCCATCTCAGAGGGATTTTCCAACCTGAATGATTCCGTGACTATAAATCCAAATGCTGTGCAGCACCAAACCACTCCCCACAGGGATGCCCACTTGGCCTTATTCCATCCCAGATCCCCTCTCTTTCCCAAGAAACCCGCCTCGAGCTGGCCCAGAGCCACTCCGGGTGTGAGGGACTGACTCACCACGCTGGGGGCCAGGAACACGATCACATTGTGGCAGTCGGAAAGATTCACCTTCAAACAGAAGGAAAAGGGGAATCACAGGAGCCAACAGGCAGAGCAGGAACAACTGTTTGAGTGTCCAAGCCTTGTGGGTGACCTTTGGAACCTCGGAGGGAGCAAAGACGCCCCAAAATGTGCGGGATGGGGAAGTGTGGGCGTGAGAGCAGCACCTCTTGGAAAACACTTGGTGTTTCCAAACTCAGTGCCTCCAGCACCATCCCAGAACCACATTCCCTGATGGATTCTCTCTGGTCAGGCTGCAAATACCTTATGTCAGCCTGAGCAGCTCATCGCTGCAGGTGACCCTGTCAGCAGCACCCGGACCTCTCCTCAGAGCTGCTCCAAGCAGCAGAACCGGCCACGGGCTGCCCCAGCCGGCGTTTCCCTGGAAAGAAGGATCGTTTTCCACCTCCCAGGAGCAGCGTGGGATGGGGAAGGAGCAAGCAGCCATCAGCAAATCCATCCTGGAGATGCAAACCGAGCTCTGGCCCTGCCCTGAGCACATCCAGACCCTTGGGATGCTGTTACCTTCCACAGATCCTTCTTCAGGAAGGAGACCTTCTCGTGGTACCCAGCCTTCCAGGCGCGGTAGTTGGCCAGATACAGCAGCCAGGGGTTGAGCTCATAGCCCAGGGCTGGCCTCAGCCCCTGCCTGTGAGCCTCGAGCACCTGGAGAGGGAGACAGGGAGGGCTGGAACTCAAACCCTCTCCGTGTTGGGTCTGGGGGAGGATTTGGGTGGGCAGGGGCTGTTGCCCAGCCCTACTCACCCCACCCTGCTGGCTCACGGGCAGGGTGACCTCGGTGCTCAGCACCACCCAGAGCCCTCACTGCCACCCTGCTCCCTGCATGTGATGTCTCTTAGGGCTGTCAAAGACCCCCTATGACCATCTAGAGCCACCCTGGACCACCCAGGACTGCCTAGGACCACCAAGAACCACCTGGGGCTGTTTAGAGCCACCTAGGACCATGCAGAGACACCTAAAACCACCTAGGACCATTTAGGACCACTTAGGCAGGGTTAAGGACACCTAGGACTATCTAGAACCACCTAGCGCTGTCTGGGACCATCTAGGAGTCTCTGGGATGGTCCTGGACCATAGCCAGGGGGGCCACCCAGAACCACAGGCAGAAGCCAGGCAGCAGCCGGGTGGGGGTGTCCCCTCCACCCTCCCCGTGCGTGCAGCCCCCCTCCCTGCCCTTCGCCCACCCTGGACACCCCAAACCCCCCAGGACCCAGCCCTTACGAGCCGTCCATCTCCGGATCCCAGATCCACGGTCTTCCCGGCGCGCCCCCGCAGCAGTGCCAGGGCGTTGGCCACCTGCCGGGGGCTGGAGGGCTGGTAGGGCACCTGGGGGGGCACAGGGGG
>VXAZ01008606.1:904031-914809 GCA_013399875.1 Gymnorhina tibicen
TGTGCACAGCTCCGTGTGTGTGCGAGTGTGCACAGCTCCGTGTGTGTGTGCACAGCTCCGTGTGTGTGTGTAATCACAGCTCTGTGTGTGTGTGCACAGCTCTGTGTGTGTGTCTGATCACAGCTCTGTGTGCGAGTGTTCACAGCTCCGCGTGTGCGCGGGTGTGCACAGCTCCGCGTGTGTGCGAGTGTGCACAGCTCCGTGTGTGTGCGAGTGTGCACAGCTCCGTGTGTGCGTGTGATCACAGCTCTGTGTGTGTGTGTGCACAGCTCTGTGTGTGTGTCTGATCACAGCTCTGTGCGAGTGTGCACAGCTCCGCGTGTGTGCGAGTGTGCACAGCTCCGTGTGTGTGCGAGTGTGCACAGCTCCGTGTGTGTGTGCACAGCTCCGTGTGTGTGTGTAATCACAGCTCTGTGTGTGTGTGCGTGCACAGCTCTGTGTGTGTGTGTGATCACAGCTCCGTGTGTGTGCAGAGCTAGTTTTGCTCAAGGGCAGTTCTGCACAGCTGTGTAAGCACGTTTGTGTGAAGCTGTGATCGTGGTGAGTGGCTGTGCCCTGCTGTGTGTGTGTGTGTGTGCACGGCTGGTGTGTGCAGTGCTGTGCCGCTGTGTGCTGTGCACGGTGAGCGCGGCCGTGTGCTCCTGTGAGCAGCTGTGTGTGTGCTGGGCACAGTGTGCAAGGGTGAGCACAGTTGTGTGAGGGTGTGAGCTGTGTGTATGCCTGTGCATGGCTGCGTGGTTGTGCGGGGTCATGTGCAGCCGTGCACAGCTTTGTGCAGCTGTGCGTGCCTGAGCAGGGTTGTGTGCAGCTGTGAATAGTGGTTGTGCATGGTTGTGTCTGCGCACTGGCACACACAGTTCTGTGTGGTTGTGCAGGGCTGTGCACACTGTGTGAACAGTTGTGATGGCTGCATGTGGCCATGCACAGCTGTGCACAGATGGACACGGCTGTGTGGGGCTGTGAGTGGTTGTGTGCAGTTGTGCAGGGCTGTGCGGGGCTGTGAGTGGTTGTGAATGGTTGTGTGCAGTTGTGCAGGGCTGTGAGTGGCTGTGAGTGGCTGTGAGTGGTTGTGTGCAGTTGTGCGGGGCTGTGTGGGGCTGTGTGGGGCTGTGAGTGGTTGTGTGCAGTTGTGCAGGGCTGTGAGTGGCTGTGAGTGCACAGATGGACATGGCTGTGCGGGGCTGTGTGGGGCTGTGAGTGGTTGTGTGCAGTTGTGCAGGGCTGTGAGTGGCTGTGAGTGCACAGATGGACATGGCTGTGCGGGGCTGTGTGGGGCTGTGAGTGGCTGTGTGCACTTGTGCAGGGCTGTGCGGGGCTGTGTGGGGCTGTGAGTGGCTATGAATGGTTGTGTGCAGTTGTGCAGGGCTGTGAGTGGCTGTGAGTGCACAGATGGACATGGCTGTGCGGGGCTGTGTGGGGCTGTGAGTGGCTGTGTGCACTTGTGCAGGGCTGTAAGTGGCTGTGTGTGTGCTCGTGCGCAGCTGTGTGTGGCTGCACAGGTTTGTGCAGCTGCGCGAGGCCCTGCAGGGCTGTTACAGCCGTACCGCTGTGCCTGGATGAGCACAGTGGTGCACAGCTGTGCAAGGTGTGGTTGTGCACAACTCTTTGCAGGGATGTGTGTGCATAGCCGTGCCCAGCTGTGCCCAGCTGTGTGCAGCTGTGAGTGGCTGTGCAGTAGTGCGTGGTTATGTGCAAGGTGTGGCTGTGCACGGGTGAGGATTGTTGTGAACGGTTTTGTGCAGTCACGCATGGTCCTGCACAGATGTTTGCAGTCGTGCTCAGTTGTGCGTGGACTTGTGTGTGGTTGCTGCAGCTGTGCACAGCTGTGTGTGTGGTTGTGCACAGCTGTGCAGAGTTTTGCGCGGCCGTGTGTGGCTGTGGTGGCACATGGACAGGCACAAGTGAAGCTGGGAATGGTTGTGCACAGTCGTGTGTGTGGTTGTGCATGGTGGAGCACAGCTGTGACCAGCTGTGTACAGCTGTGTGTACCTGTGTGGGGCTGTTGGGGCTGTGCACACCCGGGTGGGGCTGTTGGGGGCTGTGCACACCCGTGTGGGGCTGTGCACACCCGTGTGGGGCTGTTGGGGGCTGTGCACACCCGTGTAGGGCTGTGCACACCCGTGTGGGGCTGTTGGGGGCTGTGCACACCCGTGTGGGGCTGTTGGGGCTGTGCTGCCTCAGCCCGGGGCTTTCCTGCTGCGAGACAGCAGCGACTGTGGGAACATTCCAGGCGCTGGGATGCGGGGGGGCAGCCAGGCCCCGCAGCCCCTGCCCACCCCCAATTAGTGACCCCCCCAAACCGGCCCAAACGCGGGAACAACGCCCGTTCAGAAGGCACAAAGGGCTGCAGCCCCCTGCCCGTGCGGCCACATGTCACTGGGGATGTCACTGCTGTCACCTCCCCTCCCCTCTCCCCTTGGCCTGTGGGTCAGTATTTGTGGGGTTCCTGGGGGTCCCCCTCCAGCACCATATCAGGGTGTCCCCTGAGAGCCTGGGGGCTCTGGTGGCACCCCGTGTCCTTGCCACAGGACCACCAACCTCGTCACGTGCCTGCCTCGGTGTCCCTGAGGCCAGTGCCAGTGGAGAAGAGAACCCAGCCCCATGCCGGGAATGGCTTTGGGGTGCAGGGAAGCGGAGTTGGGGAGCAGAATTCCCACCTCCCCAGTCCTGGGGCCGGCACAGCCCCGCTGGAGCCCCTCTTTGCGGAGGAGCCCGGAGCGGAGCTGCCAGAGGCAGCACGTGTCCCTGCTCCCACCTCACTGGCTTTGTGGGAACCAAGCGGGATGAGGACGCACACACACCCCCGCACGTGTTCTACCCCCAAACACGCAGCTCAGGGCACTTAACAACAACCAGACCCCATTAATCACATTCCCAGGAGCAGCAGTGGGGCTCCAACAGGGAGGTGAAGCCGCCCCCAAAATACATCCCAGGGCTGTTCCCTCCCCAGCCCCCCGCAAAGGGCCCGGTGTGGCCAAACCAGGGGTCACGGGGATCACCCTGATTTTCCGGTTTCTGCTTTTTCTTGCTGGCAGGTGGAGCTGCTTAAAGCAGAAAATCCAGGGAAATCGGAGCTGGGGGAACAGGGGGGCCAGGGGGCTGCGGAGGAGGAGGACGGTCCGTGGGGATGAGCCGGTCCCTGGAGCAGCCCGAGGGCCCCTGTGGTGCTGCAGAGCAAATTAATTAAGGCAGCAATTCCCAGGCAGGGCCGAGCCCTCCTCGCTGGGCCCCTGGGATTTAGGAGGGGGGTGGCCGGTCCCCTCCTGCCCCAGCCCCGGGGTGCCCGCGGCATCTCGGAGCGCCGGGACGAGCAGGTGGCCGTGCGAGGGGGACCAGTTGCGATGTGTCACTGGAGCCAAAGAGCTTTTAATCCTCCTCTTTCCAGGGCAGCTTCCCCCGCCGGGGCCGCGGCGGCTGCAAAGCAGCCCTGACCGCCAGGAATTTGTCGCTATGTGCTGGGAAAGCCGCTTCCCACCAGCTGTCGGCAGCCGGACGCGCCGGGCGCAGGCGCAGGGGACGGGGGTGAGGGGCCGTGGGGGCCCCGCTGCGGGCCAGGTCCGGCTCCAGCCCCCAGCATCCCTCCCCGCACCGGGATGGTGCCGGCTTGCCTTTGTCCGGGTCGAAGGATGGGGGCTGGAAGCAGAACTGATGCCAGGGTTTGGGGTGCAGCTCCCCGAGGGTTGGCAGGGTTGGGGGGGGGGTGTCCTCAGAGTCATCGGGTTTTCGCTCCTCCTCTTGCCAAGGGCTGTGGGGTAGAGCTTCTCCCGGCCCCAAGGTCCTCATCCTGACCCTCTGGGGTATCCTGAACCCCAGGGGCTTCATCCTGTGTTTACGGGGCATCCCCAAACTCCAGAGGCATCATCCTGACCCTATGGGGTATCCCTGAACCCCAGGGTCTTTATCCTGAGCTTATGGGGCTTCCCCTGGTCCCAGGGGCATCATCCAACCTTACGGGGCATCCTCAAACCCCGGGACCTCATCCTGACCCTATAGGGCATCCCTGAACCCCAGGGACATCATCCTGACCCTCCTGGGGATCCCCTGATCTCAGGGCCACCCCTGTGCCCCATGCCAGCTCCTGGGCTCTGGTGTGCCGCAGGCACGGTGGGCAGGCTGCCCGGGGATCCCTGGGGGTCCCCACTCGGTGCTGGGGGCCACAGGGAGGGCTGAGCGGGCCCGGCCGCCTTTGTGCCTCCCCTTTGTGCCCCGCGATTCACACGTTCGGGCTTTTATCCGGCAGCCGGGAAGGAGGAGGGCGAAGGGAGCAGGGGAGGGGGGAGAAAGGCTGGAGGGGGGAAATGGCGGGAAACGGCGGCTCCCTTTGTGTGACAGGGATGGGGACAGGGACCGGGGGACACCCGGCAGTGCCACCACTCCGTGTTTTGCCATCCCAGTGTGGACGCCCACCCACAGCGGGACCGAAGGGCTCCGCAGTCCCCAGAAGGTCCCCCGACCCGGGGTGTGTGGATGCCTGGATCCACAGTGGGGCCGATCCCACGGGATGAGGAGCCCCAGGCACCTCCCTGGGCACATCTGCACCGAGGGAGCTGTTTTGGGCCACTGCTCTCCAAGGCTTCCCCAAACCCCACCTCGTGTGGGGCAGGGTGATGAGCGGGGGGACTTTTGGAACAGGTCTGGCTGCATCATCCCCAGGGATGCTGCAGGAGGCTGTGCCCGGTGGGCACCATGGCACCACGGGCAGGGCCACCCTTCCCTGTGCTCCCAGGGTGCTGCCACAGTCCCTCACCATGGTCACCCCCTCCGAGCCCCTCCTGGCCCCCCCAGCCCCACTCTGTGTCCCGCACCCCGCTCCCCTCACCGTGCTGCCTCACACCACATTTTCCATCCTCTTGTGGAGGAAACATTCCCCGGGATGGAGTTTGTCTCATTGTGTTTTTACCCTCCGTGGCCTTGCTCTGTGCCAAGAGGCCGGGCAGGAATTTGGCTTGGCCAGGGCTGGACTCTGCTTTCGGGGAAATGCTCGGATGACAAGTCCTGGAGCGATGGAGATGCCGGAGCTGTGGGATTCCATCTGCTTCCCTTGAGCCACGGGGAAGGGCTGTTATCCCCGTCTCACAGCGGGGAAACTGAGGCACAGGCTGCCTGGTTATCCCGTGGGATGATCCCATAGGAAGCATCAGCGCCCTGGCCGGGGCCCAGCGCGGCGGGGGAGCCGACAGCCGGGGGAAGCGAGGGCGGGCGACCCAACCTGACACGGGGCAGAGGGCACCAAAAACAGCCCAAAACCCTCTGTGGCGGAGCAGGAGCAGAGAACAGCCCTTTCCGCCGCAGCACGACGAGCTGGTTCGGCCAAATAAACAGACTGGAAGAAAAACAAGAGATTTCGCTGCTGGATAGAAAAGCGCCGGATGCTCCGCGCGTTAAACGCCGTCCTCTAGCCGGGAGGAATGTGCTGGATTGCGCCGGGGTCGGAGCAGCCGTGATTTACCCCCGTGCATACAGAGGATGCTGTGGGCAGCACAATTCCCTTTGCACCTCATTTATTGCTTTTCCAGCCTCATTTTTCCTCCTCCGCTGGGTTTCCCACTCCTTCCCCCTTCCCCCTGCCTCGCTTGGCTCCTGCTCGCTGCCAAAATCCAGGGGGATGCTGGCATCCTCCAGCGCCCAGCGTGGAGCATCAGCCTCCCCAGGGCCAGATCCTGCCCTCAGAGCCCAGCCCGGCTCCAAAATGGGGCAGTAAAAAGGATAAAATCAAAATATCTAAGTGTAAAATTGGCAGTAAAGCATAAAGTAAGCAGCAAATGCTTCTCAAGGGAAAACATGTGTTGTGTATCAAGCCCACCAGGATCTTATCACAGCCAGATCGTTCTATACACACACACATACAGATATTTATATTTAATTAAGCTCCAAAGCCCACAGCATTCTTTGGAAACTTTTTTTTTTGGCAAGGAAAAGCACATTGTGGTCAGCAGAGGCACTGAATGCTCGGCAGTTCATCCTGGCTGGTGATATTTGAAGAGGTGTTATTGAAACAAAATTGAAAAGGTGTTAAGTACAAGCAGACCTGTGGCAGGAGCTTGGCTTGGGTGGTTTGGGGGGCTCGAGGGGTTTGGGGGGGGCTCAGGGGCTGAGATTTCCTGTGCTGAGCCCCTGTGGCATCACTGGTAGGAAGAAAGGTCCCCGGTTGGGGGTCCAGTGCCCCGTCCCCAACTGGGTGCCCCATGTCCCATCCCTGTCTGGGGGGCTCCTGTGCCCCATTCCCAGCGGAGATTCCCATGTCCCATCCCTGTCTGGGGGGCTCCTGTGCCCCGTTCCCAGCAGAGATTCCCATGTCCCATCCCTGTCTGGGGGGCTCCTGTGCCCCATCACCAGCTGGGGCTCCCACATCCCATCCCTGGCTGGGGATCCCGTGTCCCTTGCCTGACTGAGGGTCCTGTTCCCCCGCCTCATCCGGGGTTCCTGTGTCCCATCCCTGTCCAGAGGTCCCGTTCCCCTCACCATTCCCAGGGAAGCAGCGCAGCCGGAGGAGCCGGAGCCAGTGGTGGGAGTTGGAGGGGGCAGTGGTGGGGTGGGAGCAGGCAGGGCCGGGATGCTGGCGCGGCACAATCCGGCACAATGAGGCCTTGTGGCCGGTGGCTCTGACGAGAATCAGTCCTGACAGCAGCTCCACCAGCGGGGTCACCCGCCCCTGGCGCCCACACCAGGGATACCCAGGGAGAGGGACCCCAAAGCAACCCGTCCTGGGGATCGCTGGGATGCAGGATGTGCAAACAGCAATAAATCTCTCCATACAGAGATATTGGAGTACCAGGGCTGTTTCCAGCCCCGTGGGAGTCAGGGTCGCAGCTGGAGCTGTCACAGGGGGAGCAGGTGGCACACACCGCGGTGCCTGTCGGCGAACGTCCCGCTCGGCGCGGTACAAACAGGAGCCACGTGCTACAAATACAGCTTAGTTTATAAAAAAGAAGTCACAAATTTGGTATCGTTAAAACTTTAGTGCACATACGATGCCCCCCCCACCCCCACAGTCAAAAATTCCCCGCGGCTGGCACGGCGTGCCCTGCTCACCTGAGGGCTGCGGGGACGGGTGGCACGGTGACCCCTCCCTGCTCCCATGGCACCTTCCTGCATTGGCGCTTTGGTCCTGCCCTGACTGTGCCAAGGACACCTCTGCTCCCCGCGCCAGCCTTCCTCCCACCTCGCCATTCCCCTCGCTCCCTTCGGCCTCGCTCCTCTTCCTCAGCATCCGCCCCGCAGCTCCTGCCCGTGCCAGGGCCAGGCTCACCGCTGCCTGCTCCCCCTTCCACCCCCAACCTTACAGATCCATCTCCTGGCCCTTCCACTCCCTTCTGTGCCCATCGTGTCCCCGGACCGGCCACCACGGTCACCCNTGGGAGCAGGCAGGGCCGGGATGCTGGCGCGGCACAATCCGGCACAATGAGGCCTTGTGGCCGGTGGCTCTGACGAGAATCAGTCCTGACAGCAGCTCCACCAGCGGGGTCACCCGCCCCTGGCGCCCACACCAGGGATACCCAGGGAGAGGGACCCCAAAGCAACCCGTCCTGGGGATCGCTGGGATGCAGGATGTGCAAACAGCAATAAATCTCTCCATACAGAGATATTGGAGTACCAGGGCTGTTTCCAGCCCCGTGGGAGTCAGGGTCGCAGCTGGAGCTGTCACAGGGGGAGCAGGTGGCACACACCGCGGTGCCTGTCGGCGAACGTCCCGCTCGGCGCGGTACAAACAGGAGCCACGTGCTACAAATACAGCTTAGTTTATAAAAAAGAAGTCACAAATTTGGTATCGTTAAAACTTTAGTGCACATACGATGCCCCCCCCCCCCCCACGGTCAAAAATTCCCCGCGGCTGGCACGGCGTGCCCTGCTCACCTGAGGGCTGCGGGGACGGGTGGCACGGTGACCCCTCCCTGCTCCCATGGCACCTTCCTGCATTGGCGCTTTGGTCCTGCCCTGACTGTGCCAAGGACACCTCTGCTCCCCGCGCCAGCCTTCCTCCCACCTCGCCATTCCCCTCGCTCCCTTCGGCCTCGCTCCTCTTCCTCAGCATCCGCCCCGCAGCTCCTGCCCGTGCCAGGGCCAGGCTCACCGCTGCCTGCTCCCCCTTCCACCCCCAACCTTACAGATCCATCTCCTGGCCCTTCCACTCCCTTCTGTGCCCATCGTGTCCCTGGACCGGCCACCACGGTCACCCGCCCCTGAGCCCTGCCAGGGTCCGGGGGTCCGGCTGCCCCGCTGGTGCCAGCCCCACTGTGCCCCACAGCATCCCCTGAGCATGCAGCCCCCCGGTCCCCTGGGAGCCCCAACCCCGCGCCGCTGCACCCCTCACCCAGGCAGCTCCCCGGGCACCCCGGACAAGCACGGCCCGGGAAAATCCTTTCCCTTCCAGCAGGATTTTCCCAGAACCCCCCAGCCCGCCGGCGGGTGCTGCCACAGCCCGGCTACACAGCAAGGCCCGACGCGCCCCGCTCCCTCCGGGCACCGTTCCCGTGTCCCCCGGGGACGCTCTCAGTGACGGCAGGACCGCGGTCCCCCAGCGCCCGTGGGGCCGGGCTGCGCTCCCGGAGCCGCTCAGTCCACGGGGAACTCGCAGGGGTTCTGGCGCGCGCGCTGGGCCCCCTCGTAGATGCGCTGGAAGTCCCGGTACCGGGGCGCGCAGCTCAGCCAGGCCTCCCCGAAGTGCAGCCACCCCGTGAACAGGAAGGTGCCGGGGCCCGGCTTGACCCCGCAGCGCAGCGGGGTGCGGATGCTGCCCACCGGCCGCCCCGGCCGCCCGCCCGCCTGGAAGAGCGGGAATTTCTGGCGGTGGATGCGGGTGGCGCTCACCCCGATGATGGATTCCTGCAGCTCTGCGTCGTTGGAGACGCTCCGGATGCTGCCGCGGATCACTGCAGGGGGAAGGCAGGGAGGGGTGTCAGCATGGCCCTGTCCCATCCCCATTCCCATCCACATCCCTGTTCTTGTCCCCACCCTGTCTCCATTCCCATCTCCATCACTGTCCCCATCCACATTCCCATCACCATTCCCACCCTCACCTCCATTTCCAGCCCCATCCCCATCCCGATTCCCATTGCCATTCCAGTCCCTGTCCCTACCTGCATTCTCATCCCCATCCTTATCTCATTCCCACTCCCATTCCTGTTCCCATCTCCATCCCAATCCCCTTCATCTCCATCTCCATTCTCATCCCGATCTCTGATCCTGTTCCCATCCCCATCCCCATCCCCATCCCCATCCCCATCCCCATCCCGTATCTGGGCTCTGTGCAGCCCGGCCCAGCCCAGGCCAGACAGGTGTCCCAGTGCCACTTGCGGGGCTGTCCCCCCCTCTCAGAGCCCCGGGGCTGCACTCACCAAAGTCACTAGTGCAAATGGCCATCAGGATCTCGGTGTCATTGCACGGCCGGCACGCGCCTGCGAGGCCAAGCACAGCCTGTCACCACCCAGGGGGACAACACCCCAAATCCAGCCCCTCCTCACCCCTGCGGACACTCGGCAGGGGAAGGGGAAACTGAGGCGGGGCGAGGCGCTCACCTTCCGCACTGAGGCTGGCGGCGGGCAGCGCCGGGCGGGCCAGCCAGTCTCCCCGCAGCTCGTAGCGGAAGGCGGCGATGCGGCGGCTGATGTCGGGGTGCGGGGTGGCCTGCAGGAACAGAGCCACCTTCTCCTGGGGCAGCCAGCTGAAGCAGCGGGCGCGGGGCCGGGGGGCTTCTGGCAGCAGCAGCTCCAGCACCCCCTCCCTCTCCAGGTAGAGCTGAGCCCCCCGGAAGGTCCCGGTGGGTTTGATGCAGGCGGTGACGTGCGGGGGGCTCCCGCCCTTGATGGCGGCGCTGGTGGGGGGCAGGCGGGGGGCCAGGCGGAGACGAAGGGCCCCCGTGGGGTACAGCCATTCCAGCGAGCCCTCGGCACAGTGCAGGGACAGCTGCTCCACGCTGCCAGCCTCCTGTGACAGCCCGCTGTGGGATACGGCACCTCGTCAGCCGGGACCCCCCAGGTGACAGGGACCCCCAGCCCACGTGTCCCCCAGCCCGTGTCCCCCAGCACAGCAGCACCCTGCACTCCCAAGCAGCCCCTCCACAGAGGTGTGCGGGATGGCCACAGGCAGGAACAGCACCAAACCCTCAATGACTCGGACTTGGGGTTCAACCACATCATTCTGGGGTGCTTGTGTCCCCCAGCGCCTTTTGGGAGGGGCTAAGGGTGGGGTGGGGGGGCGCAGCAGCAGACTCCTCTTCACACCCAGTATGGGCTTCCAAACCACCCCCAGAGTGCTCACAACCTTGGGGTCACCCGTTCCCGCTTTGGGGATCCCCGGTGGGTGCTGGGGTCCCACTCTCGCGTGGGATGCCTGGAGCCGCTCCTTTCCCGCGGCACTGTGGGGGCTGGGGGGGACACGCCAGCCTGGGGGGAGCGGGGACAGTCGGGGGGCTGCTTTGTCCCTGACAGGATGCTGCTGGCTGCGTGGCCCCCGTGTCCCCCCACACCCCCCGCGTGGGGCAGCCCCTCCTGGCGGGCCCCGGCTCTTTGTTCGGAGTCCGGCGCCTTCGGGCGATGCTTCGGGCCCTACCGGGGGGCTGGGGATCCCGCCGGCCACGGGGATGGGTTTCACGGGTGGGGGGGCTGAGGGAAGGGGTCCCGGCGAGGCGGGGAGCCCCGCGGGGGGACCAGCACCCCTCAAAGCGGGGGGGAGCCGCACCCAGGAGTGAGGAAACTGAGGCAGGCGCAGGTTCCCAGCGTCCCACCCGTGACCCTCCCCACGGATGCGGGAGGGGGGTCAGCCTTGAGGATGGATGGGGG
>VXAZ01008607.1:0-143206 GCA_013399875.1 Gymnorhina tibicen
CTTTCTTACAATCTACTGGAAGTCCAATCTGAAAAAAAAGAAATTCCCAAACATTACCTAATGGTATCTATTTTTATCTAAGTCTAAGAAGATGTCTTTAATTCCATAAGGGCACAGGTAGGGCTGTTCACTCCTCTTCATCTCTCCCCAGTTGTGTCATTCTGAGACTTTGCATATTAATGTTTACAAGGCTGTTTAACTCATAGTTTGAGAGGGCAGCATTAAAAAGAACAGTATAGCTATTTTAAAACATTTTCTTAAGGTTCCAATATTAAGGTTTTTTAAGTTTTTTATGCTTGGGAAGATCTTTTTCTGTTCTGTTAAACTGACACAGCCTTTCTCTGTTTTCTGCTGTAGAATAGCAGCACTGTCTAAGAGCAAACTAAACAGCTCTTTCAAAAAAAACCATTAGTTTTTAAGTTTCTTCATATGACTGTAAATTAAATTCTTCAAATGTATTTAAGCTTCTCTGAATTCAGAGTCATAGTAAGAGCTTTAATCCTGATAGCAGAGTAGTCGGCTACAAGGACCTTTGAAAACGAATGGGCATCATAGACAACAAATAAAATGGGATTTTTCTCTGATGTGTACAACTCTCCCATCTCTGTTCTTATATGGGAAGCATTAAGATTTTTTTGGCTTGAGGCACCAGACCTAAAGAGTTGACATAACTAGAGCTCTGGAAACTCTGCCTGGGAAGTCACAATGGGATGAAAGGTAAAATCAAGTTTTAAACTGGATGAGAAAAGTCTGGGTAAGGGCAGAAAGTTAGAGATTTAAAAAAAGATATTATATGGCACGCTGCCTGAACAACAAACTGATTTCCCATAATGCTGACAGAAGTACATGCATTAAAGCAGTTTGACTTTATAAAGTAACTGGTATCGAGATGACCTGGCTTATATTATAAAATGGCATAAACTGAAAAGAAAAGATTTAATCTTCCCACATAGATCACTTATACTTCATGCATTAAAGAAGTGGGGACAGACAAATCTAATAGAAAAATTATCAGCTGAGAAATCTGATGACTCATTCAGGAGCTAGCTACATAGATCCTCATCAGGAAAGCGGAACAAATTTTATGGGGTTTTTTTTGTTTGGCTTTTTAAAAATTTATTTAAATGAGAGGAAAAAGTCACGCAAGGACAGGACTTTGCTTATGAGTTTCAGCTTGATAATATGTACTGGGAAAGCTTTCAAGGATGAAGCAGAAATAGTCCCAAGTGTCAGAATACTGAGTAGGAGGCAAGTGGCAATTTAGAGCTAAAATAACCCATTTTTTAGACACAGTAGGCATCTTTCATTGGGGTTCCAAAAAAGAGCTATTGTTAAGTACTGACTTTTAGTGAGTTGGTAGAAGTCTTGCTCTTTATCTGAAAGTACAGCATTTGAAGGCCATACTGGAGGCCACTAAGTCTCCCTGACTTAAACAAAGTTGATTTAAATGATTGGAACTTCTAGTTTTCTGAGAAGAGATACAGAATACAGGCATGTTTTAGTTCTACAACTGAAAAATAAGTATTTCAGAAAGTCAAGACGATATGAAATTATGGCCAAAACGGAAGGGTTTTTCCACCTGAATTTTTAGAGAAGCTGTTAACATCCCATCTTAAGTATGGGAATATTTACTTGAGTCTCCAGAGTGGCCAGAACCAGATCATTTTGCATTTCTACAAGATCTGAAGGGCAGTTTCAGAATGTCACATTTTATCACAGTTAATGTCAGACACAAGCCATATTTTTGGTCAGTTAGACCTGTTCTTCCTGCCTTTCAGGGAAGCTGGAGAAGCAGACAGAAAGGAAATGGTGCTGTTCCAATATTTATTAAACAACAGAACTGACCATCATGATGCAGGGTCAGACAGTAAAATGGGTTGATTAAGGCATCTTGGCATTCTGGTGTTAAACTGTTGGATGCCTTAGAGTAAGGCTGCTGCACAATTCTTGCCTTGTTAAAAATTAGAAAGTATTGATCACTATTTTTTATCCTGACTGGGAAGGGGTCAGAATCAAAAAACCCAGATAAGAACATAAGAGAACCCTTGGGAATTGAGCCCCTGCCTCAGAGCTCTGTCCATTGAAAACCGAGTTGTTACTACCCACTGGTATCTATCAAATAGCAGCAACACCCCTCTCAGAACCAACGACAATCTTCTTTCCCCGTCCCTCAGTGCCTCTCCTTGAGACTTGCTCCAGAACCTTACACTATAATGGTTAGAACCTTTTTCCATATCAGTTTATTCAGGGCCACTTGTGCACCCATTTGTTATTGTGCCAAACCATCATCTATATTAAATTTTCTATTATCTTTGGCACTATGACATTGCCAGCTGCAGCCATAAGTAGAACCGTCCTGCAGGAAATCTGAGTTGCCATCCCCTAACTCATTAACCTCAGCAAGAGAACAGTAGGTACCACTCCAGAACCTGCTGTGGGCTTCCTATTTCCACTAACATTTGATGCTGCCTCCCTGAGCATCACTAGGACAATACCATTTTTCCAAGCTGTGCAAATTTTGGTGTTCTCCTTTCAAACACTAAGGACTTTGGGGTTGGTTTGCTTACGTCGTTTTTCAGTAGGTACAGAAATAGGATGCTGTCATGCCCTTGGATCCATCACCTCCTCCAATTTCCATATATTTTGTACTATCTCCTTATTCCAAACTGACATTCCATCCTGCACATCAGAAGACAGAGGAATGCAGTCAAAGTAGGGTAAGAGGAATCTTGGCACAAAATACTATGGGATTTATTGTGGTGAAATTATGCAGCATACGTTTCTCAGTTTAAGACATGGAATCTGACAACTTTAATTGATTATGAAATTATAGAATAGTTTTGCACAGTACAGTAAAAGTTTTACATATGAACTAAAAAGCAATGCAAATAGTAATAAATTGTATTTATTTTACAAAAACAAGTGCTTTCCCAGGATTAGGAGCCCACAAGCAAATTTATAGGGATGGGCCAGCTGTCTTCAAGCACGTAAAAGCAGTAAAGAGCTTAAAAGGTGGAAAATGAAGCTTATACGAAGAGGTAGATGCTCTGCTGAGGATCCGTGCCCTGCAGAATCTCTTCCTGTCACTTACCCTTCCCATCATCCATCCATGGTCATGTCAACCTCTCCAGCTAAAACTGTGAACACAGTATTGCTGGTCACTCATGACTTCGTCATTGCCAGCATCTTGAAAAAATGCTTCCTCAAGACCTCCCGTTCCAGACTTTTAACTAACGAGATTGTGCAGAGGAAACTCACTGAACCTCCTCCCGGACAATATGCAGAAAAAAAAAAGAAGGCAAAAGAGAAGAGGAAAAACCCTATACATGTAGTTTTACATGGCCCAGATCCTCCATACTGCCATCAGGCTGTGCATGACCTTTCCAACAGCTCCTTCCTACTCCCGGCACATGAGGGAGAGAATGGAAATCCTGAACACAGCAAGGGCAGGGACTGTTAGCCAGGAGTATAAAATATGAGCTGCATTAACCCAATTTTAACATCATAAAGGATACATGGCAGTTACCAGATGCTGTGTACAATCTCAAATATTCTGATTTGGACTGAGCTTTCTTATCAGCTGTATGGTGAGTGGCTTAGTTGTGTGCTAAATGTAAGCAGAAGTCATTAAGCCTAGCAGCATTTCTGTGCTTTCACTTCCTCATAACCTCTAGCTAAAGATGTAGGCAATAATATAAGAACAATAACTCTGGGCAGGGAGTATTATTAATGGCATCGATGGGGATGAAGGGGAAAGTTTTTATACATTTGAATTTCAGGAATGAAAAATAAATCACATTATCCTTCAAAGCTGATAATATCTGGAATCCCCAAGCATGAGCCAAGATTTCTTTGTGCAGGCCACCATAAAGTTACTTTAACAAGTTACTCTAAAAGAAGTCATGGTCCTTCTTTTCTACTCTAACTTTCTGCTACTTGTAACAGGCAGTATCAGGATACTACAGACAATGACAAAATAGCCTAATCCACCACAGAAAATCTTGTATTTCAGTCTCAAAGCGATGATTACTTTGTAATTAGAGGAAAAGCTCTCTGCCTTTAAAATTCTGTAATGGATAAACAACAAATAGAAATTCCATTTACTGTTTTAAAATTAAAAGCACTAAGCTGCTTAGACTGCTTCTACTTTTTCAGGATCTGCACAAGTGTGCCCAAATATCACTGTGTTCTGGATTTAACGTATGACATTCTTGGCAATTAGCAGCAATAACCCACATGATACAGCACCAGAAAACATATTCAGGTTAAAGCCAAGAGAGAAGGTGCAAAAAGAGAGCAATACAGTCAAAAGCTTTGCAAGTAACCTCCTCAACAGGCAAATTTCCTTAATTCTGTCAATGAATCTGGAAGCTAGATCTTTATTTTTCATGTGAGCAACATTTGCACTAGCAATACCGTAAACCTGCTTCAGTTTTCTCTTGACACAGATGACTAATTGCAGGGAAAAATCTAAAAAAGACCTGAGGGAGGTAAATAAGGTTAGTTTAGTTTAGTAGATGAGCAAGGGGAAACAGACAAGCAGAAAAAAGCTAAAGGAGAATTAATGGCAGGAGAAATTCAAGCCATTCAGAAAAGCCTGCTGTTTTACTGAGAGCAATGCCAGAGCCTTGGTATTCAGCAGAGATGATGCAATCTGTAAATGTAAGTCAACTTTGCTTCCCCACTAATCACACACCCCATTAAAAAACAGCAAGGGGGAAAGCTCTGGAAGCAAATGAGATTGAGGCAAGCAGCAATTTTCTGTGGTCCTTTCTGAACTATTGGCATAAATCCTATTCTCCTTCAAAGGAATGGCTGCCCTTCCACCAATCAGAAGCTCCCAAAATGATAGTTCAATGCCGCAGGAGGTGACAGCTCAGTGGAGAATGATAAGAGAACTAAGGACAGCCAGAAATGGCTCACAAAGTGTTACTGTTCCTGCTCTAACCTGCCACTCTGCATTTATATTTGTATGGTCCTTAACACAAAAATAGAACCTCTGAAAAGTTTTCCAAGTAGTGCCTTTCCATGTTATAAACTGTGCAAAGAGGTATTTTCCACTATGCAGTCATTCCTCCTCTCTCATAGCTATGCTTCAAAATACATTTTCCTTCTGGGGGGATATATGATACAAGCCATTTGCAACAGAACAGCATGGAGTTGAAGTTTCTCAGCCTCCTTTAACCTGAGAAATCACTGCCCATTTGTGCCACCACAATTCACTGCACTGTTGCAATTGTTCCTTTATAACTAAGCAAAAATTAGAGCAAAACATGAGTGTTCATCCATTCCTTTTTATTTTTTATCACTGCTTTGAAAAGAAATGAACTTTTATGTGAAGAAAATAAAGCAATTCCAGTCATTTCATGGACCACAGTCTATGTCTCAAGGAGCGTCTTTGGATCATGGAGTAGGAAGTATTGCTGGAGCAAAGCCTTAAAGCTATTTCTAAACCAGCAAGACAGCCTGGTGGAAGCACTATTCCCACAAAGCCTTGGGGTTTCTTTATGACCACAGCTAGACTGCTGCTGCTACTCTCTCTTAATTACAGCTATCTTGGCTGTCTCTCCAGTGCAAACACACTGACAGAGACCATCAACAGTGTTTCTTCCCACTAACACCAGTGGGAGATGCTGGTGGGAGTGGGACAAAGTCAGATCAGGTAAAGGTCAGAGCATGCAAGCCCTCCAGCATTCTAGACAAAAGGAAAATGTTATGCTTGAGTTGAAACTGCTACCTGTAAAAATCAACCATCCATTAGCTCAGAGACTGTCTCTGCCCATCTTCTTCAACCACACACACACATTTACATATTTATTGAGAGGGAACTTTCCTCATCAATACACCTGCTCAACCTGGCATCAATAACTCTGCCTGAAGTGTAAAGTAACACTTTGTCATCTCTACTAATACACATGCTCAGTTTGGATGACATACCCTCTTTAATCATGTCCTAAGCACAGCTCTACTCTATTGGTTTATTTGAAAACTAAATATATTTGGCACTGTCTTCCCTGATTCCCACATAAAATTGAGACAAGGAATGAAAACCCATTGTAAGTAAGGATAAAGCAACCTTTTTTAAAGTTTTCTTTATGATGCTTAATACTTAAGAATTTTGTATCATCTTTGGTTGAAAGGAACCTGGTTGGTTCATATTTTTGTTTCACACGGGGACACAAAGTATATTCTCCCTGAGGAATTTTCTCAACAACAACAGCAACAAATCTCACAGTTCAGTTAAATATTTTCACATATAATTTAGTGGCAAAATGTCCCTCTCCCAGAGGAGAAGGGATTCTCCACCAGAATGGAGAATCACTGCAAAGCACCTGCTGTTGCCTTCACTACCACAGCCACCTGCCTCCTCCCCATCCTTGTCTCTTGACACTTTCTCCAGCCACTTGTAACCCCTATTACGAACATCCATCAGCCAGAGGAGGCTCCAAGAAAGAGAAAAGGCAGCTCATGACTCTAAGAAATTAGAAGAGAACCTGAAGGGCCAAAAAGAAAGACAAGTAATAAAGTCTGTAGAGAGACAGTGGAGAAGAGTGAGGCAAAGCAGAACAGAGACAGAGGTATATCCTCATCATCCTGTAGTCTCTCACTACAATTCTGGAAGCAAATACTTAAAAATCTGTTGAAGCCAGCAATGTTAAATAGCAAACAGTTTTGGCAGTCATTTTCATCACCAAAGGCAACACACATTGCCACAAGTG
Organism: Gymnorhina tibicen; assembly: GCA_013399875.1. NCBI lineage: Eukaryota > Metazoa > Chordata > Aves > Passeriformes > Artamidae > Gymnorhina > Gymnorhina tibicen. The sequence goes on from VXAZ01008607.1 coordinate 6,720, forward strand.
TATGCAATCTTCAGCCCCTGCATTCTCCTGCCACATGAACTGCTCCCAGAGCCACAGGGCTGGGAAACTCCAATTATCCATTTTTTCAAGATCCAGGCAGATCCAACAAGAACCTCTGAGCTATCCAGAATTCCTCTAAATTCATCAGAAAGTCATTGAACTGGAGTTGCTCTGAAACACATTCTTCTTTGCAAAGGAAGAATTTTTATTCTTGAGCAACTTCTCCAGCTTTAGTAATTTTCCTATATGTCAGTTCTTAGACAAACATCAGGAGGTGAGTAATTGACTTTCTCTGAGAAACACATGCTGTATTTCATGCTCATTTCAGTTCTCTTCCACCTCTCTGATGAGGTTTTCTCTCAAGAGTTGCTTTGAAACAGGTAAAGCAGATGTCAGGTCCTGAAGTTGCTTGAATGACCTTTTCCATTGTGTTAGCTTCAATAGGCTAGAGCAAATTAGCAAAAAAGCAGCTGATCATTTTTTACTTCCTTTAGTGTGGATCAGCTGGGGATATTTCTCTCTGTATTGTAACTTCAGCTTTAAAGACTATTTAGCTATATGAGAATTTTTGTTGGCAGTAGTTTTTCTAACAATTTTTATTTTACACATTATTAAAGATTAAGGCAAAACAATTACTATTTAATAATTATGGTTAGTACTAATAGCACATCTGTTTGGTTTGAAAAGGTTGGCTCTGCTTCAGAAAGGCTAGACATCTATTTTATAAACAACTTTGATACCACATAAAATATCAGATTATTAAAAAAGGAACCATAAAGTTGTGTGATCACAGTTTAGCAGTCTCCCAGTTCATTCTTCATGGCTACTAGGGAGAATATATGAAACCCGAACCAAACATGCAGGATGTAAAACACTTAAACAATAAGAAAACTAGGCAATATTTCTCATTTACAATTGCTTTGATTTTTCCAGTTCATCAGAGACACTAGTGAAGGGGAAATTTCCCACTTTAGTGATTTTCCTCCTGTGAGTGCAATAAGGACTTTCTGTTTTTAAGGCATTGGTAAAGCAGTTTAGGAATCCTCTGGGGTTTTGATGCCAGACCCTCCTCTGACATAAAGAGGAACTAATGGCTGCAATCACCTTGCCTGCAGCAGCATCGATGTTTTTAAAATACAAGCCTCTGGATTTTTTAAGGATCACTGAGTTTCTACTCGCAAGGAAGCAACTTATTAACAAGGATAGGGGCCCCAGGAGCGGATTGATCTTTCCCATAACTGAAACATTCTTTGCAGTACATTTCATTTCAAATTCATATTAGGAAAAACAATTACTGACACTCACATGCTAGAATTGATTAATTTCCTGTCCCCTCTGGCTGAAACCTTACATCACAAAAGATTGCATAGCACCACACCACTAGCAAGGTAGAAGAGTATTTATTTACTTAGTCGCTGGAAAATACAATTTATATGCAATTTCAATGAGAACTGCATCTGTTTCCCTTTTCCCCTTCTGTTCAAAAATTAATGAGTGGACCATTCTTCCTAATTCCCATGTATGATGGGATCTTCCCCAGGATCTAGACTTTGTGCATCACTTTGAGTCCTCAGACTACTGAAACACTCAAAGGACAGAGCACTTGCTCAGGCCCTGCTGAAGAACTCTCTGGCCTCAGATCATTCCACCAGACTTTGGTACCTACAGTGAGAGTTAAGCTGCCCAAACTCCTTTTATATTCACTGAAAGAGGCAGGCAGCTCCAAAAGGTAGTTCACATGAGCTCCTCAAACCTGCCTGTTTCTCACATCAATGACAAAGGAAACCAAAGGAATCTATTGCTATGTTCTGTACCACTGAGATATTCTACATTACTAGACAAAGGTCTGCTTCCCAGTTTTTAGGGGCCACTCATATGCCTTGGTTGTCTCGTTGTGCGAGTAGGGCTGACCGCACAATTCTATTCTTTACCTCATGCTTTTTTTTCCATGCAAAGGAAAGCCAGGCAAAAAGTGGGAAGGAGTGTGGCACCATGCTACATTCCAAGAAGTTCCCAGCAAAATCCTTGGGGAGAACGTACCTCACTAAAAGCAATGCCTCTGCTCCCATCCAAGTAACAGATGCAGTTCCATGCAGGTCCCTTCTTTCTTTTCATTTTTCTCTTGTGGCATAATGTATTCCTCTTACAAACAGTTTACTTCTGTATTGAAAAAGAGAGATTGGACTGGCTTTAGGAAAGATCTGCTAGGAACACAGTTTCTAGGCAGAACAACCTTTATTCTCTCTCTTTGTTCAAATAGAGTGCAAAACCAGTTGGCTCCTTGAAGCAGAGTGTATTTTAACTCTGTTCAAGTTTGAGGCAAACAAACCAGAGTATTACTCATGCTCATTATGAGTGCTGAGATGCTCCTAACAAAATGAAGTCCTTAAAAGTGTATAAAAAGTAGGAGGGAAAATGCCCTGGAAAATGGTTAAAGATCATGTTAACTTCCCATAGGCAGAGGTTTAGGAACACTGAACTGATTTTTTTCAAGGATGGAATTCTTTCCAAGATACTCTGAGGACTGTTCCGGAAAACAGTTTTCAAGACAACATATTTAAGTTTAAATGGAGCTCAATTAAACTAAATGGGACTTACATAGATAATGATCTGCAGACACTGTTCCAGGGACTTCAAAGTTAATTTCTAGACTGCACCCATAAGGAAAGAAAGAATGTATATTGACAGCTACTAAGAACCATGTCTGCAAATGACACAGAGGGGAAAAAAGCTAGGCACTTAGATTAAATTTTTTATCCAAAATTCAAAAATCTGTTTTTCAGTTAACAGGACTGGCCCAGGGAAAGCAGCACAGGGCACCCAGACCACGCAGACTGGTCAGGGGCAAGGTTATGCACTGACCCTACTACCCTCTATCTGGTATTTTCATCCAACATCAGTTCTTTGAGGTCTTTGCATGTTTTTATCCTCCAATCTTGTTTTAAATCCTTGTTCTCTTGCAATACTGGATTTTAATAGGTTTGAAAAGCTGTATAATTTATAAATCCTATGGTGGGCAAAAGCACAAACATGACTCTATTTTTAAATACATCCACATAAAACAGTTCTCAAAGGATAAAGCCCAAACTATACATCAAATAAATGAATCAATATTCTGCTGCAGAACCTTTATAATTACCTTTTTTCTGTGCCGAAATAGGGCCATATTGTGCTTTATGGTCACCATTAATTATTAAAATATTTTCCTGCACTATTGTGCATCCATACATAGCACCTGCCCTATGGGTCTTTTCAGGTCAGTCTTTCCCACTGACTTGTGTCTGTCTCGTGGCTCTCCATCTAAGCACTTCAGCATTCCCCTGGGATTGCCAGCAAATGCTCCACAATGGTTTCCTGGCTCATTGTTCAATCTGTCTGCAAAGTCCTTGAGTCTTTCACAATCAAAACCAACCTGTCTACACTTTACAAAGAAATGCCAGGGAGTTTCAGCCATTTTTATGAATGAAAACAGCTGTGCTTTCCTCCAGTTATACAAGGACAGCTGCTGGCAAAGAATTTTAATAAAACAAAACTTCAAGATAGACTCACACACCTTGTCACCAGTGGGACCCCACTCAAACCAGTCTATGGCAGTGGCTGCTCTAAGCACAGGTGTTTGTAAGCATGTTTTAGCTGCTACCAGGAATATTGCTGAGGGGCCCGAGGCCCATAATTTCTTGAGCTCTTGGCATCCAAGACATACAAAAATCAAAGTTGTAAACTCTCCCAAGATCAGCAGTCCTTCATTTTCAGTGCTACCAAATTATCAATTCACCTTTCAAATGATAGTGGAAGTAATTTGGTGTGTGGTTTTTAAAATTGTTTTAACATAAACTCACATCTTTTGGTCTCATTTTTTGTCACTGTTATAGAAATTGCCTTTCTATTTGATTTTTCCCTTTTAAATGCTTTCTCTTTTCAGCTGCTGTCTGGCCTCCTCTTGTCTACAGTGAGAGGAACAGCCTCCATTTTTTAAGATCTGGGGGTTTTTTTCACATCTAGCTGGCTGCTTCTTATTCCTATTAACTTGGCCATGATTCTTCATAACAATTAGTCCAGGAGATCTTCAGTATTTTGGTAGGGTTAATAACATCAAGATACTGGTTTGTATATAGAAATTGTAGATATACATTTGAAGCATTTTAATTTGTATTTATTATTTGCTCAGTGCTCCCTATCTTGAAGAGTTAAACTCATGTAAAAGAGAATTTCTGAAGATTCTGCAATAATTAAAAAAAAAAAACTCTTTTAGAAGGTATTCATTTTATTATTTCACATTATAAATGTCAGAGGCGTTTGTCCATATTGGACCCTAAATCTCCTTTTTTGCATCTGTGCACCTCACTCCAGCTAAACAAAAAAGACAGGCAGGACATCCTGATAAACCATGAATTAGGGAGGGAATGACTTCTTTGGCAGGTAATGTGCCTTGAACACACTCATTCAGTATCTAAACCCACATCACTTGTCCTTATCCCTTTCTGATTCAACAGATTTTTATCCCAAATGAAGAATTCCTGAAAAAATAATAAGCTAGAAAAAGCAGGCTCATTTTAGAACTACGGCTTTATTAGCCACCTCCACTGTTCTGCAATTATCACATCCCCAATTCCCCACTGAGTGAAACATAAGAAGCACTTAAGAGTACCTAGCAGCAGTATAGAACAGGTCAGGACAGAGAGTGGGGAACAACTACACGAGGAACTAAAGTAGTTGGTAAATAATTGTTTATGTTATAGGTCACAATACTGGGTTTACCACTGCCATCCCTATGCAAAGCTCCACAAAGTCATTAAGCACCCTAATAGGTCAGTCATTAGCTTTTACACCCTCTCAGCTCTGACGGTCACATTGCTCAGTATGAACCCACTAATCCCCTCAAGGCTGCCAGGTTTACTCGAGGTCTCCCTCGAGAAGCTGTTAGGAGTGATTCTGCTTCACAAAATTCCAGTTAGATCTCATGGGGAAGATCATGATCACTTTCCATTGTAATATGGTTGAAAAAAAATTGCATTAATTCCTCCACTAGGCCAGCCTAAAAAGAAACATCAAAGCTTCTTTTTCAGCCTAAAACCCACACGTGTTTAAAGTTCAGTTGCACTGTAGAACATAGCCTGATTCTTGAGTGCATTGGCCCTCACGCACAGTAGCCCACAGCTGTGCAAACGTGAGTGCAGAACATCTCTGCAGATTGCTCAGTATGCTTTGGGCACATCTCATACTCTGTAGTGGACACCCTGAAGACTGAGACATGGAGAGAGCTGAAACCACTGCAAACAAGGAGTAAGATGACACAACGTATTTGCTCTCTCTTTCTCTTGCGTTTTTTTTTTTTTTTTTTAATTTTTTTTTTTTAGTGGTGGTTTTAATTTAATTAGACTTTGCATTGCTAGGCTCCCACTTAGGTTACAACAGCTTCAGCAATTCTAAGCTCCCCAGAGCCCCAGTAAATGGGCTGGCTGCCTGAAATAGTTATGGTAAAGACCTCCTAAATATTACCCTTTTCCTCTATGGTAGAAGCCTGGATATACCTACATGGAGGAAATTCCTATGCACAGCCAGGTAAATTAAAGGAAGAATATTAAAAAAGATGAACCACTCATGTAACAATTTAAATAAGAGCATAGTATGAACTACAACCTGCAGCAAGCACAATGCTGCTTTCGTGTGCTGTTTTGTAAGACATCTTACCTTGGCTTTCTAATTTCCTAACTGGCACTGAGAAAAATAAAATCTAGTTCACCACAATTGTCAGAGAATTTTTAACCTACTTACCATTCTTATTAGACTGTTGATACTAATCCATTTAGGCTTTCCAGCAATATTATCAAATTTCTAGTAAAATTACATAAAGTTACATTAAAAAACTCTGCAGGATATAAATTTTAAGTCATTTCCTGTCCATGTTCAGGAAAAGTCATCATCTGAAAAGCCTAGGTCGGAGATTTTTAGTGCTCAGGAGTGTGCATATTTCAAAAACTCAGAATGTGCATATTTCAAAAGCTCAGAACAGTCAGAGTGTATGAAAATGAGGGCTGTAATATAAAATTGATGACCTCAAATCCCATGACGCTGCAGTCAAAGACAGGAAGTATTCATAGGGTCAAATCTTCACAAAAACTGTTAAAAAGCCTTCAGGTTACCATTCCTAAGACACAGTGATAAAACTCATCAAGTAAATGTATTTAAGATATGGCAAAGATATGATTTGCTTGGTTATCTTATATCAGTTGCCATTTGCTCTGAATAACAAACTCAACATGTCAGTTTACAGCTACAAGAGACTCAGGAAAGTTACTTCCATTCTGAAACCTGCTACAGTTTGCAAAATACTGGCCATACTGAAAACAGGGAATATAAAATTCTTGTGCAGAGCCACTTATTTTTGCATATGAGCATATTGTGACATTAATTTCTGTTTCCAGCCAGCAGTTGCTACTGTATCAACATGTGAAAGGATAAGAAAATGGATGGGTTTTTCACCTGTAAACTCGCTGGTCATATTATCAGAGAGATGAGATTCTGAGAAATGTTCCTATTTGTGCTCCATTATTACTGAGTGAGTGAGTGGGATCGTGATAGCAAAAAGCTAGAGCTTTTGACTTCTCTGGCTACACAAACTCTGCAGTACTGTAGATGCCTGAAGCTGATCTATGCACAGACTCTGTACTTTGATGAATACTCTGCACTTAAACAGTACACTAAAAAAAAAGTCTTAAAATTCTTCTTTTTCAAAAGACAGGTTTCTGATAAAGCCTGCAAACTTCTTCTAGTAATTCCTGGAGAATCAGAGGGAATGACACCAGTACAGAGTGGTCACAAAGCTAAAACATTAACTTTAGTTATACTAACATAGGCCACATTCCCAGTGTATTCCCAGGGCCCTCATAATCTTCATTGTTCTCATCATGACACTGTCTCTGCAAAAAGAGGAAGAACGAGTAACCCTTGTGCACACATGTGCAACTTCAACCCAACAAGGCCAGGTCACAGTTTTCTTAAATTGATTATCAGTTTTGAATTCCTTGAGGTTTTTTGTTTACCCACTTGAGAGAAGCAAAAATATTCCAGCTTTGAGAGTGGTAAGCATCACTGCCTTGCAAGCTGGCATAGCCCAGCTCGTGAATGGCATAAGTGAAATTGTCCACAACAAAAGCAGTCTCCTACAGCTCAGGCAAGACACCTACCTACCACATTCTCATTGCCCTCCTTTTTTTGTGATTTCCTTGGAGTAGCTACAGTGTCTGGAACTGAAGAATACACCTCATTTTACAGGTAAATGAAAGCGAGGATTCAGGAGATATTTACAGTGTATGTAGCTGTAAAGCATTTGGACATAGTTTCCACAGTCCTCCTTCTCACCCTTCCTTTCAATCGCTTTTAGTACCATTTTACTAGCACAAGTCAAGTCAAGGTCACATTGAAATTACAGCTGGTTGCCTTGCATTTTCTCTGTGTATAATCCTGTGTATAATTTCTCTGTGTATAAATTCCAAATATGCCAACATACAAGAGCATGACAGGAATTTATTAACAAATAAAATTAGTCAGAGAAAGGGCATCACTTGTTTTCTTTCTTATAAAATGCCATCAGCTGTATATGCTAACCCCCCAATATAAAATAATTTCTTCAGGCATTTAAAGGCCATGTATTACTTACTTTACACAGTTAATATACTGCCCTTGCACATTTGGATTTTTTTTTTTTTAGCAAGAGGTTAAGGAACAAAACAATCTTTTTTTCAGTCGGTATTATTCTTTTTTTTAAGATGCTTGAGTTTGCTATGGGTTTTCCATTCTTCATATCAAATTGTTATTTATGAGCTATACAAGACGTGACAAAAGCCAGGCAGCTTTATTTGAAGTGCAGCTCTTTGGAGATGAACTGTCACCTAGACTGGGGCTTGATGAACTTGAAACTTCTAGAAGATGATATTTAGAAGTTCAGGGTTCCCTCCTGATCCATGTGTCATCCATGAAATCACTTGAATGTAATCTTCAGGAACTGACAATGGGAAACACCATTCTCACCTAAAAGCCATACCAGGTAACTATGGGGAAATGTGCATTTGTAATAACTTGGATTAAAGTGGGAAAAAATGACAAATATAATTTCTCTGACTCGTCATGCCACTGATGAATGCTGATGCTTTGAATGAAGTTAAATGTTTTTCAGGGTCTTCTTTTGGGTGAAAAATCACAAAGATAGAAGTTCCAGCAATCACCATCTAACCTCTGCTTGCATGGTTCAAGGTATGTTTTGAAAGAGTTTGGCTAAAAACTTCAGTTATTTTACAAATAAAAATATTTTGCTTTAGCTTCGCTAGCACCACCTTCAACATGTATTTCCTTCTATAGATGTTGCTAGGGCAGCAACAAGGCAGTCTGTGCTAACAATCTCCACTCTGTGAAATCACCTTCACATAGATTTCTCAAAGGTCACAGATAACTAGTGTGAAATTGTTATCTGCCTCTCTCTGGCTGCCACAAACAACTGTGCCATATAATCTCAGTTGTAAATTAATCAAGCTCCATCTTAAGACAGGGCAAGTCATTGCTACCCCTAGCATCAGTGGCACCTGTTCCTCTACTCTTTAAAAGAAACTTGGAAAGCACAGAAGGATTATAAGTGTGTCTTGGGGTGACTGTGCTGTTGTATCCCCTACCATTGCTCTATGCCCAGACATGATTCCTGAGCCTTTCTATGCCTTTAAAACTGGATGCAAGAGACAGAGGAAAAAAAACTGAGCGAACTTTTCAAAACAGTTTGTGCTTCAAGGACACAGAGATTAACTACTTCTGCGGCGGGCAGGGGAAGCACTTCTTCTGGCTTTTCGGTCAGTTTTCTTCAGCTCTGTTTCTTCGGAGAGGGACGGAGAGTTGAGGTTTTTTTTTTTCTCTTGGGACTTCGTTTTTTTTCCCTTCTTCTCTTCTGGACTTGTTCGGAACACCAGAACATCAGAACCCCACTGGGGGACCTTCCACCAGCCTGGAGGGGGGCCCCCCCCATGCCAACCCAGCTCCGAGGAGGAGGAGAGAGACCACACCCACAGAAGGACTCTAAAATCTTTCAGGTTTTCTCTCCAGAGCGAGATATTTTATTAGTTAGCATTATTAGTATTGTTTTCCTGTGTGTTTGTTAAATAAATAGTTTTATTTTCTCCTTCACTTTCCTCTGAGGAAAATTTGTTTTTCCCGAACCCAAGTGGGGGAAGGGGTGGTTTGTAACCTGCCTTCCTTTGAGGAGACGTTCCTTTTGGACATTTCCCTGAATTTGGCCTAAACCGACACAAAGTGTGCAGCTGTATAGCCCACTTATGCTGGACTAAGATACCTGTTGCATTACTTGGAGAGAAGGCATTTGGATTGTGAAGGGAAGAGATGAAAATACGTATGTCTGGTGTGGGATATTTTAACAATATGTCTGGTTTCCCACTGAGGTTTTTCTCCTTTTCTTTTTTTAGTGCTATAGTAGAAGGAATTTCTCTCATTGTCCTTGTTCTGTACCACCCTAGACATTAGGTCTTATTCAAACTTAGTAGGAGAGCTCAAAGGCAAGGGACTATTTGCATCAGCCTGGCTTCTCTAAGAAAGATTCTTTGAAGAAAGGTTATTGAACAGGTGCTTGGTATGTTTGCTATCAAATGTGGAGATTTAAACATGGAGAGAAAATACAAAATTATCCTTTCTTTCCCTGCAGTTTTCCACATCTCCAGCTTGTCAATTGCATTCCCATTACCAATTTAATGAAATCAATGTAGTCCACTGTGTGAGTAGCTTTTTTAGAGTAGGAGATCAATCTGTTAATGAAAAAAAGTTAAGGCATTTGGAGAGGTATTGTGCTTTTAGAGAAGAATAGGATGGTTTTCCAAGACATAATAGGAGGTTTCTGAAAAACAGCTTGTAAGACAATCCTTGTGGTTGTCTATAAAAGGTATGTTTGCAGCTCACAGACAAGGCCAGCAACTTTGGACTGTGATGGTTGATGTCCAATAGCAAAAATATTTATTTTTAACACAAATGACCTCATCGTATAGAACACAGACAAAATAAACATTTTAAAATAGGGTAAAACAATTTTTTTTCAAAAATGCAGAAGAGTGGAGTACATTGCACCTATGATTCTCCTTCATACTTCATAATTTGTGACTTTGTAAAGTTTATTCAGGTCTTCAGAAAAGGGATGTGACCTGATTAGATAAAAAGTCTTCTTCATAAAACTACAAGATATTTGAAAGACAGTCCTCTCACTTTTTTGCAAGACAAATAACCTCACTCTCTTCCCTATCCAGTATTGTTAAAATGAAAAATGCACCTGACTAAATAATTTCAGATGTCATACGAAGAGAAAACTGACTATGTCTTCATGCTTCTATAAAAGTCAGACCATTTTTATTTAAATATAACTCCACTTGCATTAAGAATAAAAACTGTGCTTCTCTAAATCATGACATTTAAACTCTGACACTTAAAACTGATTGGAGAAAACGTGTCCTTTCAAAAATGTATTTTTGAAGCTGAAAATATTCTTTGAAATTCATCAAATGTAAATGTAGTACATTGGTAAACATTACCTATCAAAGATTCCTATCATTTTAATCTGACAATACACCATGTTACATAATTTATATAAATGTTGGTACCAACTGACAAGTATAAATCTAAAAGTTAATGCTGGAATTGAGTGAAATACAATTACATTTGAAAAGGAATCTCAGATTAATAAACTTGATCATATATAGAGAAAATAACTGATTCAGCACTAATAAATACAGGAAGCTGGAACAAATGCTTGCCACTGGACTCCACCACTTCACTTAGCCCACTGGAAGTCCACCGTCATCGCTCCCTCTAACATAACTTCTCAGTTCAGAAAAGTACAATAGTTTCAGCTTTGCTCTTTAAACTTCATTTGAAAGACCATGGTCTATTGGGACACTACTGGAAAGCAGTTCAGAATTCATGATATTAAATGAATTTTCATTACAGCAGAGGCATAGATTTTAGAAATGGTTTTGCCATTAAGACAATCACTCACCCTTCTCTAGCCTTTTATTGCATATTCAAGTGGATTTTTAGGGCTTCCTCTACCCATGGCAAACAAAATTCTGCTGCTGGACACTGCTCTGTCAGTCCCAAATGATGGGATTGTAGGGATTTAGGGAAGAACCAGACGTGTTTGTTGTTCAAGTAACTGAATAAGTCCTTTGTAGTTCACAGTCTACATATTTTGTTTGCATTCCCCAACCTAAATAGCAAGTCAGGTCTATCAGTAATCACAGCAATTATTGAGCTACTGCTTAAAAAAATGTTTAAGTAGAAAATGAGAATGTGAACAAGACATGTCCCAGGGCCTTTGTTAGATGAGACACTGATGAAACCAAGGGTCACCATAGAGCAAGACCTCCAGCAACCTACATGGCTCCTAATTTCAACTGTCAGTCCAACAAAACAAAAACCCCCAAGTGTCACAAATGGAAGAATACAGGACAGTGAGCAGTGCTGAGACTTTTGGCTGAAATGCAAGATGGAAGATTTCTCCGAAGAGGTGGAGCAGGATAAGAGGTGGAAAGTTTATGGCTTTCAGAGGAAAGTGGAAGGACAAGGTGAGAGTCTACCTTTCTTTCCTGCAAAGCCCCATAGTCAGCTCCTTCGCAAAAAAAAAGGTGTGGTCAATAACTACTCACCCTTTACTAGCTATGTGCTGAAACCACCCTACAGCAGCCAGCTCTGATTCCTAAAAATGCAAAGTGAAATTCCCTTTGTTCCTTCTCCTATCTGTAGGATTTTGTTTTGGTTTTTGGTTGGTTGGTTGGTTTTATATTTTTGAAGTAGGTATTTTTTTCTATTTGTTTTCCTGGGCTTTGGCTGAATTTATTGTGTTCTTACTTTTAAAACTGTTGCTGGTTTCATTACAGCATGCACACTAATAGACTTATTTTTGCATTTTTGCAGTACACGCTTTTTACACACCAACTAAGCACAGCAGTTATATAACACCACATTATACATACACAACACTTCAAGTATGATGCTTTTGTTCTACCCTGCTATCTGGCCGATATTCGTACAGGTGTTTTCCTATAGACTGTAGACAGCATCAATATGGATGGAAAAAGAGTTAAGCATTGGTTTACCTGAAAAAGTTTTGGTAGCAGTGGGAAGCTACAGAAGTGGCTTCTGTGAGAAGAAACCAGAAGCTGCTCTCATGTCAAACAGAATCATTTCCAGCTGGCTCCAAGACAGACCAAGGCTGAGACAATCAGAGATATTGGTAGCATCTCTGTACCAACATATTTAAGAAAGGGTAAGAAAGCTGCACAACTACAGCTGAGAAAGGGAAGTGAGAATGCATAAGAGAAACAGCTCTGCAGTCACCAAGGGCACTGAAGAAGGAGGGGCAGGAGATGCTCCAGGTACCAGTGCAGAGATTCCCCTGCAGCCCATTGTTGCGGTGGCCCAGCCCACTTCAGGGCTTGATAACATTCAGTGGGTGGATTTCCCCGTCTATGACTCCGACCCGGGGGGCGGGTCGGGGGAGTAGAGTCACCACCCACTGGGTGTTGCCCCTGCGGCATCTCCTCCCTTCTTTCCAGACCCTTCTTCTGTTCCCTGTTCTCTATTGGTTGCCTGTTATCATGTTTATTCATTACCCTTGTTGCATATGCAATATGGTCTGGAAAGTTCTGTTCTCTTTGGTTACTGATTGGTTTCTGTTTATAAGTCCCTCCTTTGTATCTCCCTGATTTGTTGCCTGTCACTCCCCATCAATCCCCTATTGGTCTGTACCCTTCGTTCCTCCCCTTTTCTGTACCCCTTAAAAGAGGGCTCCGGGCCCCTCCCCTCGCCTTTTCCTTGGTGCTCATCCTTCGACTCGTTCCCTTGCTACCTTGTTGCTTCCCCGCCGGACAATAAAGTCGAAACTTTGAGCACAAGAAAGAGGTCCCTTGGCGGTTTACTGCCTCTCCGTTGCTCGGCAACAGCGGTGCTGCAGCCTGCCTGCTTGTGGGTCTCCTGCAGGGAGCCACCAGCTGCTGACAGGGCCAGTGCCTTTTCTCCCATTGACCGGGACACCACAACCTTGTAGCCTGCCAAGGCCACCAGGCGGCCAGCGGCCGGAGCGACAGCCCATGATGAAGACCATGGTGTAGTAGGCTGTTCACTGCTACAGAAGGGAGCCCATGCAGGTCCACAGGAGAGTAGATAACCACCTGCAGCCCCTGGAGGACCCACACCGGACCAGGTGGATGCACCTGAAGCAGGCTGTGACCCCAGGGAGAGCTTGTGCTGGTGCAGTTTTTCTGACAGAACTCATGATCCGTGCTGGAAAATTCTGTTCCTGAAGGACTGCACCCCATGGAAAAGATCCACATAGGAGAAGTTCATGAAGGACAGTGTACCATGGATGGGACTCCACACTGGAGCTAGGGAAGGAGTAAGATGTGGCAGAGAAAAAGTGTTACTGACTGACTGCAAACCCCATTCTCTGTTCCCCTGAACTGCTCAGTGGGGAGGAGATAGAGAAGTCAGGAGTAAAGTTGAGCCTGGAAGGAAGGAAGGAGTGGGGGGGAAGTGTGTTTAGGGTTTTTAAACTTGTCGTTATCCTACTCCGTTATTAATTGCCAGCAAAATATAAATTCACTTACCCAAGTTGAGATTTTATGACCATAATGGCAATTGTGGAGTGAGCTCCCTAACTTTATCTTTCAATAGCTTTTTGTATTTTCTGCCGCTGTGCTATTGAAAGGGCGATTGCTAGAGCAATTTGGTGGGTAGCAACCCACCACATAAGGTTAACCACAAGTATAAATACAATTTTCTAGAGCATTCTTATGTCCTGGGTTGTTCAGGTAGATGCCTGGCATAAACATATGACAGATGCCACATATACTAGGTAACAGCCAGAGCTAATGAATGGCTCTTTGAACATGAATTTCTTCTCAACTACTTGCCCTGTTCTTCAGGTCAGTTGAAGGTATGATGTGTGTATGCTATTTCTTATTAAGTAAAATGAAGGAGAGGAAAACCTTTATGTTCAGTGCTACCTGGAGCAGTTCAAGAATGTTTTAACCCACTGACAAAAAATCTAAAGGAAATGCAGCATGAAGTTTTCCTTTTTGCGGAAACAAATATACTTGACATGAAATCTCGAATAATCTTCCTACCCCCTTCATATGTATTCAGTGTGCAGGAGTTTATTTTTTTTCTTGGAATGACATTTTAAGGACAGGCTGCCAAGCCCATTTGTCCCTCCATTTGCAGTTAATTTGTGTTTGCATGAGGTTTCCACATGCTGTTCAGTTTTCTGCTAGAGAACAGTTCGTCTCCTTTCTTCAATGAGTTTCCCTTCTGAGAACATGCTGCAGTCCCACCATTAGAGGAGCTGCAACCCTCACACAAAATTATGGGCAATCATTATTTCTTAAAAATAATAAAAGGAATACTCAATATAACTCAAAAAGTTATATCTAGCATAATTCAATTGGGCATCTTACAACAGAAGCATAAAAAGTCAGAAGACAGTTTTGGGCTATGATCTTGCATGACATTTGTAGAGTTTTGTCAACTGCCTAATTAATCCCATCACTACATTTGCAAGCAACAACTCCACTACATATTACGTGAAAGTAATGCCTCAATCCCTAAAAAGCTATCTAACAGATACGGCCACTTGTTTAGTTCTGATGACACTGTCAACCACAAGAGGAGGAGACCTCAGCCCTCCAAATACTCTCTTGATTCATACTGCTGCATAATTTTAGTTTTAGTAACTTTGGCTTTAAAATCTTTTTCTGTAACAAAATTAAGAGTATTTTTAAATGGGAAAAAAAAAGAAACAGACTAATTTTGTGTTTCCACTATCACAAGATCTGAGCTATAGCTTTCTGAGGAAAACATAGGAGCAATAAAATCAGGCATTATCATATTCAAAAGCCACTCTAATTCATATAGAGGAAAGGAATAGCAACAGGTGAAATATGTCCTTTAGAATAACAACTAGAATTAATCTTTGCCATAAGACTTTGTAATATATCCTCATTATCTTCAGTGAAATATGCTGTTATCTTAGTATATGAAATACCTAATAATTGTAAATGACTAGATTTTCACAATGCATTTACTTTGAGCAGATTTATTAATGATCTATTCTGTATACAGAACAACTCACTGACAGTACTCCAGAAAATTATCCAGATCTATTATTTTCTGTCATACTTTTTTTCTTCTTTTATGATTTTTCCTTTCAATTTCCTCCCCATTTATCTATTGGCTTTTATAGAATAATAGACAAGGCAGAGTTTTATTTTATTAAGATTATATATGTCAGGTTTCAACCCAAAAGGAATTCCTATATGCAAAATATCTGCATATTCAAGCTTTTAATTTCCAGCATGCAAAAAGAGAGATGGTGTTCTTCACTGTTGAGGGGAGTCCAGGATGTCTTCTTTCTGGAACTGGAGAAGTGTTTACTCAAATACCTCTTTCAAAGGGCAATAAGAAGACAAAATTAGGAAACAGTGCTAAGTAAGGTCCAAACCAGAACTTGTCTGCATTGCCATTTACACTTTGGGTTGGAAGAGGTATGAATTAAGGATGACTAATAAATTCAGATTGATATTCTTTATAAATAAAAAGAGAGTTATTTACATTTAACCTAATTAGAAGAGGAACTGAGTATCTTCAGATCCTTCAAGCTTCAACTGAAGATGAAAATACTCACTGTTATCTGTGTCCATAAAGAGCAGCTGCACCAATGTTCTAGCAAACTTACAGAAAATAAAACTCTAGTAACATTCTGCTTCCTTGTAACACCACCTTTTTCAAGGAGGAAAGTGGATGAGACTAAAAATGAGACTACAAATTACAGACCCTGAGAAACAAGCAATCTACAGCTTCTGCGATCAAAATTTTAACAAGAATTTAAAATACTAAATATAATAATATAATATAATTGTGTTTTCCAAACAAACAAAGCTAACCTGAAAAAAAAAGAAATGTGCTAACATTGCACAGTATTTCAGGTAACAATGAAGTTTTTCTATCTCTAAAATAGTTTCATTTAGTCATCTTTCCCCCGTCAGTTTCTGGAGTTTGAATTTAGAGATTATACGTTCTATCTCCAAATGAAAACTATCATACTTCACTACACATAAAGCTGGCCCTTTGTTCTGATGAGGATCATGAAGATCTGTCAGTTCTCCCTTGACAGATTCTTTCAAGAAATAATTTTGTTTAATTTTGTTTTGTTTTCAAAGACACCATTGAATTTGATCACTATTTAATGACAAAGATGCACATTAAAAATACGGTCTAGTTTTAGGATAAAAGATCTCTGTTAATCCTTCAAGACCTGGCTCCTTGGAGGGAAGGAGCACAGCCAACAAAAACAACAGCGCAATCTCACACACAGCACCTCCACAGTGTGGAGGAGAGGCAATACACTATGTACAGCAGTGTGATGGGAAAGTAATCAGTTTTTAGCTATGAAGCTTACAGATATTGTCATATGGTTTGTCTATAAGCTGTATGTATGTATGCTGTACAGCACATGAAGTTCAGAGTACCCTTCTTGGGCACAAATTACATCCACGGAAATGTTTCCTCCTTTCGAAATTACATAAACTTTAGCTAAATAAATGTGAGAAACTTCAAGTGGATTTCAGTTCTACTTTGTGAGGTGAACTGGTATCTTGTGCAGTGTAACTGGGCGAAACCTACTGTTTACAAGTTAACCAAATACTTTCAACCCATAACATGGACATAAATCCAATATCAGACGTAAAACTACCTATTCCCACACTAGTAGACATATACTAGGTGTGTTAAGGTGTGAGTTCACAGAGAGAGAGAGGTCACTGATGTGACCAGGATTAGATGTTTAGATGATTAGATTAGATTATTAGATCTGAAGAAATAACCTAATCTTCTTTGGTCCTATGGAGAGAAGAATTTGTGGAACACAATTCACTTCAGCCCAAGATGAATAAGACATACACGACATGAACCCTGCCCTCAAACTACCTGCTCATTTGCACTGACTGCAAACAGCTCAGAGGGATCTAGCTCAAGGCAAAGTTTAATGTTATAGATGTCTAAGGTTAAGTAAAATGAATCCACAACACTTGATGTCTGAAAGATAATCTGAGACATGAACTTGTCTTTGTTTATTTATAAAGATACAAAGTCAAAGAAGAAATTCAAGCACAAAACTCAGGAGAATTTTATCCACCTTAATGAACTCTGATTACATTCAATTTTTGGTACCAATTAGGTTATTAAATAAGCATAATTTAGTAGAAAAGATGTGCGTGGGTCACACTGACACTTTTTGTGGCAATATCACAGAATCACAGAATCCCAGAAAATGCTGAGTTGGAAGGGACCCGATGATAAGGATCATCGAGTCCAGTTTTTAGCCCTGCACAGCACCATCACCAAGAGTCACACCATGTGCCTGACAGCATTGTCCAAACACTTCTTGAACTCTGTCAGGCTTGGTGCTGTGACCATTTCCCTGTGGGGCCTGTTCTAGTGCCCAACCACCCTCTGGGTGAAGAACCTTTTCCTAATATACAACATAACACAACATATAACATAACATAACATAACATAACATAACATAACATAACATAACAACATAACATAACATAACATAACATAACATAACATAACATAACATAACATAACATAACTGACATAACTTCAGGCCATTCCCTCAAGTCCTGTCACTGGGCACCACAGAAGGCTGATGTCAGTAGGAAAGGTCTGTTCCAACACTGTTTGAAAATATGCCATTCCACAAAAAATTTTTATAAAGCTTTCTGACACACATCTTAGCCTAACCTGAGGACCTGCACCCCAGAAGATCCTGTTCTCAGAGAAATTGCAAACTGCTGTAGAGAGTGTGAAAGTCTATGTCACCCCTGATCAATGTGAGTGACAGCAATGTCAATAGACACTTCTGTTGAATTAAGGGTAGTACATACGGCTTCAACTAACAGAACTACCATTTCAACTTTACCTTTAGTAAAACTGTGATGCTGTTCATTTTTTTATTCCCAGCAAGGGACACAGCACAGAAAAGACCTCTTATGGGAGCCTGGGACCTTCAACCAAGCTCTCTTGTTACCATGATTTTCTAATGCACAAGCCCTTCAGGGAACATCTGACTATACCTGCTGATTCATTCTGACAGATGCTATCAATTCACTGCACTTTTTCAAGGGAAGTGTTGCAGGAGTAGCTTTAGGCAAGCAGGAGTCATAAAGAGTCCTATGTTCAGTGGAGCCAGGATAAGTTGCTCTCTCTTAAGTGATTCATCCTTGAATACTCCCTTCACATAGATCCCTATTGTTGCCAATATATGTATGTGTACATCCACCTCACCACACCATCCTGACAGGTATTGCTCTGCTCTTTGTGTCACCCAGGGATCCCATCCCAGCATGTGCTGCAGAGAGTCAATTATCCTCTTTGATAATAGGTCAAGTGCTAAGTAAACATAACAATATCACTTCTGTCCAAAAGCTGCAGCACAGGCAGTGTCTCTCCAGAGACAGAAAAGACTGTAAGGAGAGCCAAGGGGAACTTTTAACTTTAAGAAGAAAGCTGGAATATAACTATTAGATTTTAGAAAAAAGATGCAGCATTCTTTAATACTAAGAATAGAAAGCCTTTCTCTTAGAATAGAAAGCACAGAAAGAGAATGCAAGTCCTCTGTTGATGGTAGCAACAATTTAATTACTGCATCCCATGCCTTGTGGATTAAGCACATAAAAATAAACATAAATATATCACTCTGCTTAGTGGTGTGCAATGAGTTTTAACCACCACATCTCATTTGCTTTGCATTTCCTCGTGGCACTCATTTCCTCCTTCTTTCCTTGACTGTGAAAGGGAAATGTCTTTACCCATAGTCAGGACAGATCCAGAGGTCCTGCTCAATCCCCTGTTTCGCAGACAATAACATTGCAAAAAAACCCCTTACCACAGTTTCTCATGTACCTGAAAAATACTCTGAATTCCCAATATCTGGGATAAAACTGGTATGCTCAAAGGATTTCAACATATGGAGGAAGGCTAAATTGAATACTTCAAGCTAGTTAGTCAAAGCTTAGTCCAAAACATCAGGTCCTAAACCATAGAAACAGGCTGTAGCCCTGCTGTGACAGTTAAGAAGTGCACACAGTCCCAGATAGGGACCTCTTGCCCTTAGCTCTACAACAGCTCTGCAGCAGCATTCCAGCTGTGGCAGCTCAAGGCGCAACCTGGCTCCCTTGGCACTTACCCTCTTCCAAGCTATAGTTAGACAGCTACCAGTGCCTGAGCCGCCTTGTTCAAAACTAGCACAACTCTGTTTTTACTAGATTCCCACTCACAGCTCTGCCTGTAGGATTAAAGCTTTGTCACACCAAAGGAGTGGGGGAATCCTGTGACATTTAAACAATGAGAAAAACTGTGAAGAATACCTAGTAAGTAATAATCCTACACCAGCTGGGGAGATGCTTTCAGGTACATATTACGATGTGACATCATTTTTATGGCCAAAATATTTTTATGCCTGATTCAACAAATAATTCTGTGACACCCTCTTCCACAACTGAATTACCATTACATGGGTATTCTTTGAAATATGGAAACATACTTTATACAAATTTTTAATACTTATAAAACTACTGAAATAGGGTCGTTTCCAATCCAAATACATTTTTCTGTAACACAGCCCTGGATTTGCACAGCCGAATGTCAAATCTTTTTCATTGCTAATTTGACAGGTAATATACTTTAACTAAATGATCTACCTATACATATTACAAATTATTAGTTGTCAATTAGATACACCAGTAATACAGATAATTATGTGTTTCAAGTAACAAACCCGTACTTTGACTTCCATTTACAGATTAATTAGCCCTTCTGGCAAGTTTCTAGAAATAGAGCATTCAACGTAGCAGTAACAAGGTAGTTTTGATCCAGTTCTTTCTCTCACCCTTCTTTTATCCCATAACTTTTATTCTCCAGGCATCTATGTTTCACCTTAATGGGGAGTATTTAGCCTCTCAGAAATACAAATATTTTTCCTTATGGAGAGTTCTGCAAATAGTTTCTTTCACATCTTAAAAATATAGCAAAATAATCCAAAATTTTTCTCATCTCCATGAACTTGTTTTTTCAAGATAACAATTCATCCTGTTCCAAGGGCCTGGACTGTAAAGAGCAGAACTCTTTGGTGGCCTAGTTGAAAATGGGTAGCTTTATAGACATATGAAAGTGGCATTAGGAAAGGGGTTTGAACCCAGTGCTGACCAAGAGAGAGCAATTAATGAAATGTAAGAAACATGCCTCCATTAAATGGTCATAGCTTCCAACCAAAAGGCAAAATCAGAATTCTGTTCCTACACAGCACTTTGAAGGCTTTGGTTATGCACTAATTACAATGTGCATTGAAATGAAAACAAAACACAAACCCTTGAAAGTCATTAAGAATGAATTCTTGCCCTCTGGACAGCTCTATGGCAAAGATCAGCTCTTTTTCTGGAAGGCCAGGGACAAAGGACAGAATTTTTACCCATGACTTAGCACATACAAGAATGTTTTTTGGTCTGTTTTCATAAATTCTAGAGAAAGGCTTTTAGAGGTGTCTGTGCAGAGATGATCAGAAAGAACGCTGTTCCCCAAAATCCTAAATGAAAGAGTTATTAATGACTTCTGCGGGTGAAAATCCTAACGCTCAGTGGTGTCTCAAGATCTACAATGACACAGATAAAATGGGAACTGGGAGTCTTACAATACATGGGAATTCATGGATGTCTATGGTGTCTAATTATTTTTACTATGTAAAAGTGTGGGAACAACAGCAATTTTAAAAAGCAAGAAAACCATTATTAAGGAAGCAGATCTTACAAATTGCATCCTTCATACCAGTAGTGTGGGTTTCACTGACAGCATTTTGTTTTTAAGTTTATGAATGAAGTTATCTTAATACAAGATAAGGTTTCCATATTTAATTTGGCATGACCTACTTACTTAAGGGACTATTCAACCAGTATTGCAATGAAACATAAACCTATTCAAAGCTTACTAGCAGAGCCTTCTTCATCCATTAGCCATGAAAGGCATTGCAACTATTTAATATTCTATTCTCTTTACTAAAACCAGAGATAGAGAGTTAGAGAATTATATAGTGAGGTACAAGATAAATAACAACTCATAACATACACACCTAAGTCACATATGAGAGAGGGTTTTACCCTCAGAGCACTTTTCTAGCTGGGAAATATAGAAATTCAACAAAGCCATCTGTTTTGTGCTCCTTTCTACAATGAATGCCCTTCTTCTGCTCTGAAATGTCTTCCAGAAGGATAGCACAAGCCAAACTGAATTGCACAATTTGAATTAAGTAAGATGCTTGTAACAAAATTGTGTCTCCTGTACAGTAGGGGCAGCCCTAGCATGGGTTTGCACAGGGAAAAAGATTTATTTCTTATCATTCACTCTTATTTTATTGCGTTTAGCCAATATTCCATGGAGACAAGCCAATGATTTTCCCAAATAGAAACAGCAAAGGAAATCATAGCACTGTGCAAGTCAAACTTTCTGTTAAAATATTGGTGTTTGCTAAGTGTTTGTGTAGCTTTTGCGATGCCTTTTGATAAGGGAGAAAACTAAAAAAAAAAAAGCTGGAATCCACTATGCTTCATACAGAACTCCTTTAGGAATGCAGCTGACTTTTCAAGAACACATTATGACAGAAAGAGGGAGCACAAATTCCAGCTTAAGTTCATTCTTGGTCTTCTGCTGTCATGAGCAGCAGTATCACCATTTGCTTGCTGTACTGTGCACCATATCAATACACAGTACGGAATAAAGCCTTATGAGGCTTCCACTTCTAACTTAAAAGTGTCCTTTTCGTGTCATTTCCCAGAAGACATTTTCTCCTCTTTTTTCAGAATGGGATTGTGGAACACTCTTCATTTACAGCATGTCCTGTGTAACACACATGAAGCTGCAGTTCCACAAGATTACAGACAAGAGCTATCCAACAGTACTCAAAAATCAGGATGTGCCAGAGCACTCAAGAGAACACCTTCTCTCCTTTCCTTCATCACTCACTGACAGCCAGCACTCCAGTCCGATGAGGAGAAGGAAATACAAGTCTTTAGTCCCAATAATAGTGAGCTTCCTGTCTAAAACAGTCAACACAGCAACATCGCTATGTCAAAAGCTACTATACATTTGATACAATGTTAGATTACTTTACATGATATTAAACGGGGATTTTGTGATCCCTTATCTAATATAACAAAACTTCAATTTAAGGCCATGCCAGAACAAACTATGGCTCCCCACTACATTTGTCACCCTTCCCAACACAATTCAGTTCTCAATTTCTCTTCTTCTAGACTCTAAATCTCTAAGTAGAAAGCCCCCAGAGGGGAAACCAGCACAATAGATAAGTGGATTTTATGAAATCATTCTTTTTTCCCTTACTTTAATTAAAAAACTTGTTAATAACCGGTTACTAATCAGCACAGAAGTGCCTACACCCCTAGCTAAAAACAGGCAAACTACGTTCCTTTACAAGTTCATCGCTTCACATTACTTTTGTACCATATCTTTGTCACCTGTATTCTGATTTGAGAAATTCCGTCTGCCCTTTGTGACCACAGCACATCTAAGGCAAGTCTTAACAGTACTTTTTTCGCAAGGTAATGTAAATATTTATGTTCCAGGAACCTTGAAGTTGTGAAACTGCAAAAAAGACAAAAAGAAAAAATAAAAAAAAGGCATGTTATTTTATACAATTAAATAACAACTGCTGTCCCGTGAGTCTCCCCTTTCTCAGTGCACTGTTTGATGCAACATAAATACAGCATTTCCTGTCTAGTGCTAGAGTTTGCCTGAAATTCCTTCAGCAGTGTTTGTATGTGTGTGTCTATGGTGTTTTTTTGCTTAACACCTTTGTGGCGTTTGTAGTATAGCATTTCTGCTGCGATATTCAATTATTTTCTCTAGCTACAAATATTTTCTGAAAGAGGAAGTAGTAAGTTTTAAAACAGAAAATCTCTCTGATTATCATCAGAGATGAACTATAAACTGCCATCTTTGAGACTTCTCAAATAAAATATTGCTTTTATAGTGGAAACTACAAGCTGACTTAAATACAAGTGAGACCATAAAGTTTTCTTCTAATTCATATGAGTAAGTCAGAGGCATTAATGCATGCTCATGAGAGAATTCTGAAAATCTTGCAGAAATATTCCCCAGAAGAGATGTCCATATGTTTTCAGCTATAGGCCCTTGCTTTCACCCTCTGCTATGATGCACAACTGTGCATACCAGCTGAGAATGCTGGTCAGACCTTGGCTTACAAACTTTAAGATTGGTCTTGATGATCTAAAGGTCTCTTTCAACCTATGAAATTGTTTAAAAGACAGTCACAGGAATGCCAATATGTCCATTCCAAGTCTTAGGGTGCTCCTAACAGCAGGCTGGATCTTAAAAACATAGTCAAACACCAAGATACTAACTTTGACATATATAAAAAATTTAATGTTTAGGAAAATAAAAGTGACAAAAGTGTGGTAATAGTACACTTATGGCTTCTCCAACCAACAGCAGGAGCAGTCTACTTCTATTCCAGTCCCATTGATTTCAGGAAAGATTCAGGTCGGTCAAAAAAAGAGCAAAGCTTTTACAAAATCAGGCCCTGAAACATTTTATAATTTTGAATGGAATCCTGACATGGCATAAATTTGTGTTGGCTAAGAAGAGCTGGCAGCATGACTTACTGGAAAATGGGAAAGCTGGGACCCCAGTGCCTGGAGGGAAAAGGTTTATTACTTATGGAAAGGACAAGTTGAGGATACACAGAACAAGAATTGACAAGCATATTCTTAACTTCAGTAAAGGGTCTTGAATAACTGTACCTGGCTACTTCCATTCATTTACCTAATATTTCCCCCAGCACCTGTCCTGGTCTCTAATCATCTCACATCATGAAATTCACATTTAAAATCTTCAATAGTTCAACTGTTCGATTAGTCAGCCCACAAGGACAATAAATTGATCTGCCCCACAAGGAAAATAAAAGACAGTGGCTGGACAGTTAAACTTTCACAAACAGAGGAACCTGTGTTGCTGACTATAACTTAGATTTGATCTGTGCCCAGGCACAATTCTTGGGGGGCAAGGGTGGGGGGAAGTCTATTTTTTTTCCCCTTTGCAGTTCTTAGATTAGCTCTGCCATAGTCCCAGAAGATTAGAAATATCTGAAAGTTTCTGTCTCTTTGTCATTACAGGTGATGCTTACCTACCTCACTGGCTTCTTGCATAGGAAATGATAATGATTGAAATGATGCTTTGGTCTGGAGATAATTAAACATTCCTCTAAAAGCTATAATGGAAATTTTAAACCTCAGTTGCATTGTTTTGCTCCTTGCTTCTCCTATTCTAGATGTAATTTCCTCATAAGGGAGCCTTCCAAACATTTTTTCTTTCCTCTTATAAGCTCCTTATTTCTGATCTACATCTTTCTTTTTAAGCCTGCTCCCAAGCAGTTCCTCCTCCTCCTTTTTTCAGTGATCATTATGCTGAAAGTCTATCTCTTTCAATCTCCTTTCACAAGAACAATGCTGTAGATTTGTACAAGGACTGTGCTTGCTTGGAAACCATTCCTACAGTTCCTACAGTTATTCACTGGTGTCTCAAAGCACTGAGACAACATTAAACAACTTGGCCAACCAAGTTCATCCCAGGACACAGAACTTACTCCTGAAAATATTCCAACTTCTGCACTGCTTAAACCCTGCCACCACCAGTTTCATACCCTCCTGTCAGCTCAAAAAGGGGAAAGCACAACCAGTCAGTTTCTGACACACCAGCACAGCATTACATGGTATTTTTAAAATCAAACCTGTTTTCTACTGTCACGGTCTCTACATTTTTATTTTATTCCATTTCAGGAAGGAAGGAAAGAAGGAAGGAAGGACAAAAGAGAATAAAGGAGAATACACACTTTCCAGAAATGAAAACAGCTATTTTCAAAACATTTTCTGATGAACAACAGGTATCACGAGATTTGGTATTTTTACGAGAATAAGAATAGCAAAGAAAAAGTGAGTGGAAAATGAGTCGCAGATGGGTCTCCACCAGCAGTACTCCTGCACAGGCTGGTCACCCCATGTTCTAGTTTGAAAGCAAACTANAATCCAAAAGGGCCAAGGCAACTGGATTTCCTACAAGAGCTCTTAGCAGAGTTATGTGGTTCTTACCACATTTACTAGTCGAGCCCAAAAACTTTGACTATTACTGGTTCTGTCCTAGTCTAATGAAAGTTCCAAGAAAGACCTACTTTAGGGAAGGGAGAGGAGGAGAGAGTTCATGCAACATATGCAATGTGTAGTACACAAGCACATACACCTGTAAGGGATTTTAGCTTCATAACAAGGCGGTTTATCCCAACTGCGGTTACAGGAAACAGAGCAGCCATTGCTTTGCAAGATTGTAGCAAAGTACTACTTACTCAACAATACCCACATGCTACTAAATGTATCTCTCTTGAGAATAAGCTTTCAATGCAGTGAAACATTTCTAATCAATAATTTTTAGCCTGTGATCATATTAAATTGCAACATGGTGCCTTTCCCTACCTCAAGAATCCAAACAAGGGCATTTAAACCAAAGGAAAAAAGCACAACTTGTCTAATTTTTGGTTTAATGTGTACCAAATTTATGTAAGGTTTTGCAGATTTTTTTTTTCTAGTAAAGCACAACAATACAAATAATAAATCAACTTCATCAAATTATTGGGAAATATTTATTGAAGAGGAAAAAATCAGTAACTTTAATGTCGATAGAACTCAAATCACAAAATTATCAAAGATAGCTTATTAGTTACTTTAAATAGGCATTCAATAATTGACATACCCTGAGGAATAATTACAGGCTATATTAAGATGACAGAAGTTTAAATTCATAAAGCTGAGAGTGCATGCCATAAAGTGCCAAAGACACATTGAATGAGCCCCAATTTCCTTTGCATCTATTCTCACCCCATATTTATCCTCTCTGTTATCTATGTACAAAGAACAACAAAGTACCTTCAATCTAAATCAACCTGAATGTTTTGGCCTATGGATAACTTTGACAGTAAAATGCACCTACAAAGGATCCACAGAACAGGGCAATAGCAGTGTTTTCCAGAGTAATATGACTGCAGCTTCTTTGATTTATTTGACTTGAAAGAAGGTGGTGCATCTTTTCAGAGCTATGGGATTTTTTTTCTCTGGCATTCTTTATTTTATTGTGCCCAAAGATCCATATTTCAGCTTATGCTGGAAGCTGTGGCCTCAGTCCAATAATTGGTTGCTGTATTGGGTTTTCGTGGCCATGTTTTGATAGCGGTAGGACTGCAGGGGTGGCTTCTGTGAGAACCTGCTAGAAGCTTCCTCCGTGGCCACTCTGAGCCAGCTCCCAGATGGACCTGCTGCTGGCCAAGGTTGAGCCTCTCAGCAATGTTGGCAACACCTCTGGGATAACTGAGTGAAGAAGGGAAAAAAGTCACTGCACAGGAGCAACTACAGCCCCAGAAGAGAGGAGTGAGAACACGTGAGAGCAACAGCCCTGCAGACACCAAGGTCAGTGCAGAAGGAGGGGCTCCAGGTGCCAGAGCTGAGATTCCCTCGCACTCTGTGGTGAAGACCATGGTAAGGAAGGCTGTGCCCCTGCAGCCCATGGAGGTCCACACTGAAGCCAATATGAACCTGCCTCGTGTGGAAGACCCCATGCTGGAGAAAGTGGATGTTCAAAGGAGGCTGTGACTTCATAGGTATTCCATGCTGGAGCAGGGTCCTAGCAGAACCTATGGCCCCATGGAGAGAAAAGCCCACACTGGCACAGGTTTGCTGGCAGGACTCGTTACCCCATGGGGGACCCACAGTGGAGGAGCCTGTTCCTGAAGGACTGCTCCTGTGGAAGGGACCTATGCTGGTGCAGTTTGTGATAAACTGCAGCCCATGGGAAGGACTCACCTTGGATACGTTCATGGAGGACTGTCCCCTATTGAAGAGACCTCATGACGGAGCAGAGGAAGAGTGAAGAGTTCTTCCTCTGAGGAGGAAGGAACAGCAGAGACATGTGATGAACTGACCAAGTCCCAATTCCCCATCCCCCTAAGTCACTGTGGAGGAGGAGGTAGAGAAATTGAGAGTAAAAGTTGAGCACAAGAAAAAGAGAGGAGTGGAGGGAAGCTGTTTTTTAGATTTGTTTTTATTTTCTCATTACCTTACTCTGATTTTATTGGCAATAAATTCAGCTAATTAATTTTCCCAAGTTGAGTGTGTTTTGCCCATGACATTAATAGGTGAGTGATCTCTCCCCATCCTTATCTTAACTCACAAGTCTTTCACTATATTTCCTCTCCTCTGTCCAGTTGAGGGGGGAGTGACAGGGCAGCTTCAGTGGTCACCTGGTCTCCAGACAGTTGTATTAATCAGTTCAACAATTAACACTCACTGAAGGGAAACTTGTTTACATGCTATTTTCCCTTTGAGATAGAATAGACAAAGCCTAACTACAGACCTATATAAGTAACTACTGGAAAAACAAATTATATCTGATGCAAAATTTGCTTGTTTTCTTTGCTCTTTGCTTTTCTTAGCTTTTTCTTCTTTCCTTATCCTTTAGGTTTGCATTTAAAATTAAACACTCCAGGCAAAATAGCCTTCAGCTCTAAGTACTGTAGTGCACTACTGTACTCAGAGTACATAATATAATTCAGGAACTACCTGAAATACTACACAATTTCATCTCTATAATTTCCAAGTGGGGCTGACACCTTTATTTTTTTTGCCTTATACTTCAGAGATCTATTTAGCCTTGAATTATATCAATCTGCAAATAAAGCAAGACTTTTTCCCCAGAAATTCAACAGACTGACTCTATTATAACCAGACTCTGACTGTACTGCTAATAATCATAATTTTTCATACTATGAGATACAAGTGTAGTTTGCAAATACTGTTAGTAGTTGCACGGGAGGAAATAATACAATCAAAAGTCAGTATGATTGGATTATTTTTCCCACCACTGAAAAAAATAATCTTTTTCTATACAGATTTCTAAATACAGAGTTTTCTACAAATGGTGATTTCTGTATTTTTAGATGACTGTTAAAAGAGAGGGATCCCTGAGCTACTTTGATTAATATACATCAGAAAACAGCCTGGGTGGAGAGTGCTTTGGGTCAAAAAAGTCCTCCGTAATTCATGTCTGCTTCTACAAAGTCTGAAACAAGAAATTTCTTTCCTCAAGCCTCCAAGTGAACCAGACATCAGAGAGAATACTTCCTCCTGCGAAGCTGCTACTAAACCCAGGTGTTAAGAGTACATCTGTATCTGTTGAATTCAAAAACCAATGTTCTCCATGTTATCTTTGAAGTTTATCTAAAGGCCCGGTGGATATAAACATAAGAAATCCTTATAATGTCTCTCCCCAAAATTCCACCGTACCTACCCCAGGCAACCAACACTTTTCACACAGGGACTCAAAATATGTTACTCATAGACATGCAAACTGTAAGTATACACTGACAAGCAAAGAAACAGATTAACCCTGCAAACCCTGAGGGGAATAGAAAAGGCTGTTCTCTTTGGATGAAGACTTAAGCCACCGCTTCCTCAGTGAGTTTAATATCTTCCTCCCACACTAGGTTTATTTTTTTTTTTAATTCTTTCTTGTGGCACAGTCTGAAGTGCCTTCTACTGTGTGCTTGGAGCCATTCTTTCACTGTCCAGCTGCTTTCTCTTGCCATTAACACTGGGATGCCTTTGTTACCAATGGAAAAAATTTACAAGCACATTTCAAGCAAAATTACAGGCAGTCTTCCTGCTCAACAAGAACAGTATGGATTTATGATTTCCAGAAGAGTATCTTCCACAAACAATGTATGCTGTTTCTCATTTCCTCTTGGCAAGAATGCTATATCCAATCTATGTTAATTGCTCCCTGTAGACACACTTCTAAATAATAGTTTGCACAAAAAACAAAAAAATTAAGATGCTGATTATTTTAGGCAAATCCTTTTCAGTTTAAACTATCCATTGGGAAATAACCTGACACACAGCAGAGCATCACTTGATTCATCACTATATGAGGCCAGACAGAGGTAAAAAGTGCTCAGAAAAATTTGCTGTTAGATCAGCTTTGAAAATTACACCTAGAGCTATCCTTCCAACACAGTTCATTTCTTAACCTAGAAGTGAGTAAGTTAAATGTGCTGACAAGACTCAGAGCTGTCCAATCCACAATACAAATATAGAGAGACCTTTCTCAAGTACTTATTTCAGCAATATCCAGCTTGGTCTGAAGCTGAAAAATTCAGACTCAGAAGAAATATGAATAAATGTGTCAGACATTAAAGGACAACAGAAGAAGCTGATAAATCAGTCCATATTAAACGTGCCATTACTACCTTATTAAATACTTATTATATAATACTACTACTTATTAAATAAGTGGCATCTAGTGGATTAGACGCCTGAAAAAAAGTCAGGATATTTAAGACCTACTACTCTGGCTATGACCTGTTAGCTGATACCTGAAGAGTGTAGCATTCTTATGCTTCCTAACCCTCCACCTTTATCCCCCAGACTTTGTGGAGTGCTTTCAGTGCAAGGTTGTGTTTAAAAAATCACGTTCTCACATGCGTATCCCACAAGCTATCTGTGAAAAACTAAAAATTTACCAGCATGAATTGCAAGTGTGTATAATTGATATAAAGGTTACCTGAGAGACCACTCTTCCTCCTATCTTCCCACTCCTGAGTCCCCATAGCCTTATCCCTCTTCCCAAGACAGATTCCCTCTGTCTCACATCACCTAAGGGATGCACTTCCAAGCACTAATGCTTTGTAAAGGTGCAAACTGAACACATGAAAATAAGTCTGATTAACCAAACACTTGTCTGCTGCAATTGGGTTTCTGTTTTTCATAGAGACATAAAACATGGAACATGTGGAGCCAACAGAGATCTATTCCATATTATGTGCAGGAACATAGGAAATGTGAGCCAAGTGATTAGTGCTTCTTCACACAAGGTGAGACAGATTATCCCAGTGCTGCATTCCTGCACAGGGACTGTACACTGCAATGTTTCCAGGGCTGCTCCAGCTTAAAACAATGGTGACATCGCACTGATTTCCAGCTGGTTTATAAATTACATATTTGTATCTTCCTTACTTGCCACCTAATTCCTGGAACACAAAGACAGGAATAAACTCAGTCCAGCCTCTTTTAACAACTGATCTGAACATAGATGTCAAGACCTGAGCAATCCATGAGCTGGGGTAGTTTTCCCTATACAAATATACACAGAGTGTTAGGCCCAAGCTAAACATTAAATTAAGTTTATATTGACTGGATAACTAGAAACCAATGACTTTTTTTTAGCAGGAAACAAAGAGAGGTTTGAGACCTCCTTTTTGACAGCCAGGTCTTTTTTTAAGACTACTATTCATGAGGAGGCAGGTTGCTACATACCAATTACTTACTTTTATGAAAATAAATTGCGCTCACTTTTTATAAAAGAAAAAAAATGCAATTCATTTCATACTTGCAAATCCAATAAATTTGTGAATGTTTATTAATTCCTAGACCCAGTCTATTTTCAAAACACTTTGACCTCCAAACTCTGGCAGATGTTTGCTGCATTATGAGACATGGGGCTTACACAACACAGGGGTTTAAAATATGCCCTACACAATAATAGTCCAAAATTTCACAGAATTAAAAATGGCAAAAGCCCAAATCTCCTAATTTCTTAGCAATAAACTTTTTAATTGATCAACAGTGACTGAGGACAATAAGGGTCTGATCTAAATCCCATTAGACACTAGAGGAACTTTGGCACTTATGTTTGTGAAATTACAAGCAAGACTTTAATTATTTCTATATTTAGATTCTTATGTTGTAAGCCAGTGGATATAATGAAATGCCACGTTCAGTGACTTAGCTCTATTTGACATCCATATACTTGGAAAGCACCTGTATCTTGGTTTGTTTTCCTTTATGGCCTCATTCAAATGTAGCAATCACTAGGAATCTGAAGGTACAAACCAAACACTACACTTTGATCAAACAAGATGCTGTAAACAGAAACAACCCTCAATCTAAAAGATGTATGGTTAATACCATCTAAAGCCCTCTAAACACTCAGCTTTTATGAACTCATTTAATAAAAGTGTCGCTGCAATACAGAGTGGGCTACCTCTGATTCATTCTAATCATATGAAAGTCACGCACTTTGTTCTCACATATGGTTAGCAGCCTACAGTAATTGTTCCAATCCTCAGTGATTACTTTATTTTATACTTTATTTGGCATACAAATACATAAATCTATTAGACCTATTCCAGACCACCAATTTCGGTATGTTTCAAACCACATGGCTGATGATTTGAGGCAGGATGTGACCAAACCAGTGCTACAAATATTAAAAACCAGACAATTAAGGAAACAGTCACCTGGAAGGGGCACATCATTTTGTCTTGCCTTCTCCTGATTTACATTCCCATTAGTGTGCAATTATCTTCAAACACCAACATAACAAGGAGAATCCAACCTGCACAGTATTTCCAGAAAAGGAATTTGTACTGTTTCATGTTTCCTCACTGCCTGGCACAATTGGCATCTTTTATTGTTTTTTATGTACCACACTAAAAATAATTTTTACTAAAAATAGTAATTATTCAGAATATTGGAGAAAAAAGCTAAATGTGGGCTAGCAATATAAAAATGATAAAGACAATGACCTGGTTAACTGTATATTGATTAGTGCACTATCATCACAGGCAAAGCAGTAAAGAGACTGATTCAGAATGCAGCTACAATATAATGATAATCACCGTTTTATGGAAAATAGGTCTTAAATGTTGATGGGACTATGTATTTGGTTAATTTGTGTTTCAGTTAATGGCAAGAATGTTAATAAAGCTTCTTGATAAAAACATTGTGATAAACAATTTAGTTTTGTCACATAATAAAGGAATAAGCGAAACAGATTGAGGATTGGTTGATGGATGGATCTCAACAATAACTATAAATGTCAGACTGCCCTGCTGTGACCATCTTTTTGCCAAGACTGGCAGGGGTTACTTCCGAACTGGCCATGAGTCCTCATGCAAGCCCATGTCTTCATGAATAACCCAGAAGAAGAAGTCCAACACTTGCAGATGACAAAAGGGCAATGGAGTGCAAATTAATTGTGGCAACAGATCAGATTGAATGGTGAAACTATTTGGTGAAATAGTTTTATTTACATAACATCAATTTTAATACAGCCAAACACAAATCTAATGAAAAAGAACATAATACGCCAAAGCACATAATGGATGGAGGACTCTAATCTCAAATTTAGAAGGATGCTGGGGTTCATGGTTAAATTACTGACTGAACTGAAGATCCAAATGCAAAGCTGTGACAAATGTAGGTGTCCACATTGCAAGTGAAGAATTGGAAGTGCCTTAGGAAAAACTGCAAGAACGACACATGTTCATAAAATATGTGACTATGACTAAGTGACTTAATCTATCCAAGAGAATGTTTAATTAGCCCACTTGATCAGAGCATAGAGACACCACCATTAGATAGATACTTCTCAGAGAAATCTCAGCATAATGAATATTAGAGAAATCTGGACTAGAAACAAAGGATACCATTGCAATTGTAAGGGCAAATAACTTCTGAGGAGAGGTTACTAGAAATGCCTGCCAGTATCCACTTTATGTAAATGAAGACATTTTCTATACAGTATATAATGAAGTAAAAAAATACAGCCTTCATGCTGGATTTGCACGAGGTTTTGTGTCCTGGATCATAGAAGAGGTGAAGGTACGTGATCCCTTCTGCTCTTAAAAACCTGTGAATCTAAACTGGCACTTGTGGTCTTTGGTAGAATACAGTTTACCACTGTCCAAAAATTTTTCCCCATACCAATCTTTCTCCTGAGCCAAGAAACTATGTGATATCTTCTGTTCACAGGAGGTGAACTGCTTTGGCGGAAGGCATGCTTTCACATTTCTTTTCTTCTGTTTAAAATTTAGCCAACACTGAAACATCTGAGAGCAGGTTCAGCACAATCATTAACCTTGCATGCACCCTGATTCCGCCCAGCGGCTGTAAGCAGTTCACAGCAGTCACACTCAGGTGTGACTTTGGCATTCGTATAGTTGCCTTTATTCTCAGAACTTGATACTATACTTATCTCAGCTCTCAGGCTATTTGACTTTTTTCTAAAGTGACGCCCAGGTGTGAAACGTAAATGGCCCATTGAGTTTTAATCGGTCAATGACATTTGTAGTTCTAGCTCTCTTTAGTCTTATTAATGGAAACAGATTCCAATACAGCATGTTCTGGGCCAATACTCCAGCCTGCTTCTTGCTTATAATTGGCAATGCCAGGTACCCATAACAATTCTGCTAGTACTGATACAAATCACTTGTTACATATTCTTTCAGAAGGTAAACTGGTGCAGCTATTAGCCTTTTGCGTCCATAAGTAGCATGAATACCATGATATGCCACGCAGTCATTTCTCAGTGCTCTGTGAAAATTGTGGAATTTTGCAGTTCCCCAGTGCACAAACATTATTATTCTATAAAAGTAACAGCTCCTTCGTATTCCTGACTAATATTTTCTGTATGAAGACAAAGTGGTTGCATGGCCATCAATTTGAAAGAATTCTTTCAATGCAAAATTTAGCCCCCATCTTCTTGCTTTATTGTCTAGTCTTTCCACTGGTAGATAAGGACAGCTGAGATTGACCAGCAACCATCATTATTCACTTACAAACTTACTCCCAGTAAAATGGCATGGCTCGTGGAACTGGCAAATACTGACCATCCAGCAGAGCTGAATATTGGAACTGTTTGTCTTATGAGCATTTTTTCCTACTACGTGTGGGCAATTTTTGTTCAAACAGTTTTAAAAATTTTACACAGGAAACTGTGAACTGAAATCACTGGGCTGTATCCTTCTACTTTGTCCTGATGTTTTCTTCCTGTCTCAATTCACATGTACTCTATTACCTATCTTACCCTAATGGCCTAACATCATATCTTAGTATTTATTGTTTTCCTGGTGTTCTGCACCAAATGTTGGGACTGGAACCAATCTTGGAAGCTGCCTGTAACAGCATTAAGTTCTTTAACTTTCTTTAACTAACTTTCACAGACAAGTGAAAAAATCATTGTCCAGTAGACTTTGCATCAAGACAGTGATCCTGGGTCTTGTTTATTAGCATGATAAACAGACTTTCAGCCACAGGGCTGAGTACCGTCTTTTGCTTTTTGTTTCAGTCACTTACTAGGGGATGGCGTGTTTTATAGCTGATTGTTCAACTAGAAATCAAGACAGCATAGACCTCATGTACCATACAGCTAGTCATTTAGGATCCTAATGTATGCTCAGTTCTGTGTACCAATGGAGGACAAATCTCTGTCTCTAATATAACTGTAAGAAATTGTAAGCAGTTTGGTAACAATGTAATTCCAGCCTAAGAATGAAATAGTTCTTGAACTCTGAATGTGGGTAGTTCCAGGCAGATAACTGGAGAGTGATATGATGAATATGTCATCTGATGTTAAACTTCTATGTACTGTCAGTGTCAAAATAATCATTCTAAACTCACTTCTTACACCAAGGCTATTTTAGGTAGCTCTATGAAAAGTCAGCTGCTGCCAAAATCCTTCCCAGTAAGTCCAGTTTCAATGCAACCAGGGCAAACTTTGAGAAATCAGATTTGCTTCCTTAGCAGAAATTTTATATATCCACGGCATGAGTAAGTGCAAACCTCTATCAAAATGTATTCCCATCATCCACAATTATGTCCTTGAGTCAGAGAACTGCAAGTACAGTACATTCTGCCGTTTCTTTTACTGCATCCATGCTGTTTATTCTCCCACCACAAAAGTTTTCAAGAGCACCAAGCTGTTGTTATGACTCATAGTAAACACCAACGCAAAGCAAGCAGCCCAATTTTCTTCTTCCCTGATTTCACTAACACACATTCAGTAAGAAGGGAGAAAACAAAATAGGGAGAAAGGAGAAAATAACAAAGATTCAGTTCTTATAAGCTTGCAAATCCATGTTGAGAAAAGAGAAGGCTGGAGAGGACTAGACAAGAGACGAACAAAAATACCATAGCAATTCAACACATGGTGAGGGGGTGGAGTGGGATAACGCTACAGAAATGAGTGCTTATGACTCTCACATCATCGCCCCCAAAATAATCAGCCAAGAGAGATAATTACTGGGGTTAGCTTAAGTATATATATGTGTGTGTGTACATGCAGAAAGGAACAGAATGAAAGGAACTGATCAAAACCTCCATCTCAAACGAGAGACAGGTTCAATCTATTACTTAGCAGCCAAACATAAGCTCTAGGTGAGATCAAATTCCAAATCTGAGTCACAAGATTTCTGACAGCAGGGTCCATCTTAACAAAATGAATTGGCAGGGTATGGTACAGATACAAGCTAAATCACACAACCCTAAAACTGTTTATAAAAATCCTCAAATAGGACTTCTGAAGGTAAAAGGTTACGAAGTTCATCGCAACCCAAGCTTCAGCCAATTCATGAGTTTTACATAGTGGGGTTTTAGTTGGAGAGTGCTGATGGGTTCTACCTGAGAAGTGAAGGCAAAGACCCAGACTTCTCCACAAGGCCGGTCCGCACCTGCTACTGCAGGTACTCCTTCACGGAGTATCTAAAACAATATGGATGACAAAATCTGTGACTATAACTGCTGCTCATCACCCCTGATGGCCAGACTATCTTTTTTTCTGAACCTGTATTTCGGAACATAATTTGAGGTTCTCGTATTTGGTGTTAACTCTGAACCATTTTGTGAAACTGAACACTTCTGCATTTTCAGCATGCAAGCAAGTGAAACATAAAATGCAAAATAAATGAAATTACATATAAAAACTATAGTTTGTTTTCTGATTTAATCTCATAAGCTGCTTAAAAAAAAAAAAAAAACAACTAAAGATGGTCTAAAGGAAGGCTGGCAAATGTACTCCATAAACAAAACAAAAAATATAAATTCCCTCAAAAGGCTTATCTATTTCAGAGTGATAATTTCTACTTTTAAATAAATCAATGAAAGGATGCAGCTATGTCAAACAGTATGTTTTGTTACATTTGAAACAATTTCTAAGCCATTATTCTCTCTATTTTCAGTCAGAGATCAACATTCAGGTAATGCTGAAATATTCATCATCACATTTTTTCTCAAGCTAATTCAACTTTGAGATTATTTTTAACATGAAAGTTCCCTTAAGAAATGTGAAAAAAGACGTGGGTAACATTAGGGGATTTAAATAAATACAGAAGCCCATATCATGGTCCGTTTTTATAGTAAGTTTTTATCTGGGCTTTTTTTTTAAGATTACTGTTATTCAGATTAAAATTTGGTCTTATATCTCCAAGTTGGTATGAGGATATTTATTATATATTTATATATAGTATATTTGTATTTATTTATTTTGTTTATTTATTCCATGAGTGGGCCAACACCTTTTACAAAGTCAACAAGATCCCCAACTGTGTACCAATTCCAGTGTGACTTTTAGACTGGTCAACCACATCCTCTATAAGGAACAGGAAAACAAGAAGTTATCTTACTTGTACTGCCACAGAAATGCTGAGGTCCTGAATGAAGAATTCATAGAATTCACAGAATCACATAATGGGTAAGGTTGGGAGACACCACTGGAAATCATCTGGTCCAACCTCCCTGCTCAAGCATGGCGGGGCTGTGTCCAGACAACTTTTGAACATCTGCACCTGCAAATCCAGTCAGGCGGTTACTGATCAGCTGGTAAATTTCCATTCTGGTTTTCTATTGCTCAAATTCAACCTCAATGTTCCATTTCTATAATAGAAATTTTAATTTGGGAGAATCCAGAAATCATATTTGGCAATGCAAATCATTCTTCCAAAGGACAAGAAAATAGGAGATTGAGTTCAGTGCCCCAGAAACACATTTGAAAATTTCTGTGTTCGGAATATCAAAATTAAAGAATAAATTATATTTAATTGTTTTTACAATTCCATGTTTGAAATGGTTACCCTTTCTGTAAAGAATTTTGGTTTTACCATTTTCTTCTCTGTAAAAAACACGTTTAAAAAAAGCTCTATTGTAAGTGTTCCCATAAGCAATAAATTTCTTTTTAGTATAGCTCCAATCAATACCAAGACTTTTCTGAAACAGATTTAGGGACTCAAAACAGCAGTAGGTGGGCCACATGCAACTACTAAAAATGTCACTCTTAGTTAACATTTCATAGCAAGCATTGAGCTATGCAGCAGGAATAACTATAACCACAGAGAAAAATGGAAAAATGATGGACAACATCCTCTAGCTTAAGGAAAGCAGCAGAAGTTTCAAGTGGAGAGGAAACGAAAATCAAAGAATCATAAAAATTACTCATAAATAGTCCTACACAGAAAGAGTAAGGTTAAAAAAAGTCTTGTCATGGGACTTAGGGGGCCATCTACCACAGATTTTGGGATTACGACCTGGAAGAATGCTAAGAGTTCCTGTGTAAAATGAAGAAGATTTAACGTAGTCATGGGAGCTATCACCAGTCAAGAGTGACTTCATTTCATTTCAGAGTGGGTGTTCTTGCAAAATTCGGATAATTCTTATCCAGAATTAATCAATTTTAACATATTTCCACTTATTACCATGTCTGTGCTATTACCTTGTCACCAAACTGTGTGAGAAAGCTCCAGAGTCTATAAGGTGCTACAAGAAGAGAAGAGGCTCAGCAAAGAACTGAGTGCCTGCAGTACCAGAAAAGAGACTGCTGGGGAAAGCAGGGGAGCTGATGCTCCAGGCTCTGAAGTAATGGAAGAGAAACTTTCCATGGATCCGAGAGGACTTCGCAGAGTTGCCGCAACCCAGGAAGCTACTGAGCTGTCTGAAACCTAAAGGAAAGAAGAATCTAATGGCAGTGACAGTGGCAGAAGAAAATGTAATTACGGACCTTCATTCCATCTCTAGCCACCTTCAGCTTTCATTATTTAAGGAAAAAAATTGCTAAGTATTCTGATGTATACTCTCATAAAATCTGATGTCTCTTTAACTTAAAATCTTGTGGAACTTTAAAAGTTCAATGGAAGAAAAAGTTTTAAGCAAATCCACCTCAAAGTTCTGGAGAACTGGTCACCTTCTCCAGTTACATCAGACATGGCACTACCAAAAGTCTTGGAGAATTTGAGTTCCTTCAATAGCACTGCCTGTGGTGCTGCACAACCACATGGGCATCTCACGTGCTCTACCAGCCATTCCGATTAGGACAGAGCCTGGTTAAACACCAGTCAGGAAATGCAAGTGGGAGGACACAACCTACAGTAATTGTATAGAATTTCTATCAGGGCAATATGTCCTAGGCAGTTTACTGTCATATTGCTCCAACTAAGGAAAAAAAACCACTATTTCTGCCACTTTCACAGTCAGCAATGCTATGAGTAGCTGTAGCAGCATCTTCTGGAAGGCAGAAGATTAGATAAAAGGGAGCCAGCAGGAAGAAAAGTTTAGAATCATACAGTAGCTAACTTGATTTAATCAATTGCCTTATGACGCTAAGAAAGAGATCTGGCATGTGGCCTGTGCTGCAGAGACTGCAGTGGCATGCATCCAGTTATATAAATCTGGCATCTAAGTTTTTCTCCTCTCTGCTCCTCATCCCACAGCTAAATCTGTAATAGAGGATGATCCCTCTCTTTCTCTTCTCATATACAAGCACAACTGAGGGATGGGGTCTACTGCACAATTGAATGAGCTGGCACTGCTTTGAGAGTGCAGAAGGGCATGCCTTTTGAAAATATTTGGCTGTTAACCAAAGGTTAACATCTCTCTGCAGCTAATGTCATTACAAGCCAGGGGTATTTCAGAGAAGAAAACATAAACATCTCCAAGTATTCTTCTAACAATAAATTATAACCCAAGAGTAAGAAAATTTTAAAAACAAACAAACAAAAAAACCCCCTCCAAAAAAACCCCAACCAAACCCAGAAGTGAAGAGGCTGGAGAGAAAACAGATGTAACTGGTGCCAACTATGAAAATTAACTCCAGTGCCTATAAAACAGGTAGAAACCAAACACGCTGATGATCTCACATTACCCTTAGCTTTTCTCAATGCCTTTTTCTGTTGCTATTTTGGCAGCTTTTCATATACACACATATTAGCTGCTCATCTAAAAGAAGGCACAGAAGAGGTTATTCTCTAATTGCTGACTCCTTAAAAGGCTGTGTCATTTGCACTTCACACAAGAGGTTTCACAAAACCCTGCACATAGTCAAGTCCCACATTCTTGTCTCTACTTGGTGCCACAAATGTGCAGGCCTTGCATCAGCACTGGCTTCTGGCAGTGCCTACACAAAGCAGCACATGAATGCTATTAAAAGACGTATTATTCAGTGGGACACTGCCCAAACTTCACCCACTAAACTGAGCAAAAGGATCACAGAAAATGCACAGGTCAGACCAGAGCATTCTTATAAGTGCTCATATACCAACAGAACCAGGCAGTGCAGTTTATTGTTTGAATAACCTTGTATATAAAATTAGAAAGAAACCCATGTAATATACCATGAACTTACGGTATTTCTGTAATCCAGTGGCTGACTTATAAAGGGTCCAATGAACTTTCTGATCTTGTACTCTTACTTTTTTCCTCTCAGTTATTTTTTACTTTCTTTCTCTGAGCCTTAGATTCAGACACCACTAAGAAAAACAGAAGAGGAAGTTCAAACAAATTAGCCAGCTGAGATCTGATGGGAAGCTAAAGGGTCTGGATACCAATTTTCAGTGAATGACCCTACAAATAACCAGCTGGGAGGTTTCAGGATCCTCTTACAGCCCAGTACATAACGGTGTCAAGAGAAAAAACAATACCTGAGCAGACTCTCACCACGTTTTGCAGTGTAGAACTGAGCAGAGCTGAGCATCTTTGCAGAGACTGTCCTCCACACTGGCAGCTGTGCAGGCCACAACACGGAGTCACAACATACTGTGAGAACATCCAGCTGTACTCTCCTCCTTAGCCTCAGTTTTTGTGGGAAAATAATGGAAGATTAGTGAGGAGGATTCTAAGCACCCTCAAGAAATTGCAGCTAAGGTGTCAAAACCACACATACCATACTAATTGTTCTTTGGCCTTGTGCGTTGGACAAGAAGAATATCTGTGTTTGGGTAACACAGACCTGTGATAGACTTAGAGACACGCTATCAAACATGCTTGAGATTCCTGCCTTGCTGTGGGAAAGACCAAAGCACAGTGGTAAATTACACCTGCAGGAATCCAGAAGGGCAGGTTTGGTGATCATCCAGCATGGACAGCGTTCTGTGGTGCATCCTTGCCTGTGTGCTTCTGGCCAGGTGCTGCTTTGGGGATCCCCTGGTTGGGGAGGTAACAAAAATTTATTTACGCTTTGCATTTCGTGAGTGGTTTTGCATTTCTTCCTGTGGCCTGCCTGTGCCAGCTCACACAGTATTTCAGTTTGCTGTGGGTTTGAGCTGTTTGGTAAGTTTTGAAGCTAACACATGCTTCATAAGACTGCTACTCTATAGGGCCTCTATAAGAAGAGGAAAAGGACATAGAAACTAGCCAGTCCTGTGTCTGAAGAAGGAATCACAAACCATATCTTAGCACTCCACCTCACTCAACAAATAATTAACCCATACTGCTTTCCAGGAAAATCAGTTCTTGGGCATAAGCAGTCACTTCCAAAAATTTGTTGCATACACTTTTTAAACTATCAAAATATAGGCAAAGTGATTTATTCCACCTTTTTACTAAAAGCCAGACTACTACAAAATACATTTTTCTACAAGTGGTTTGCAAGATGATTTTCAAAGCATGTCTGTGCAGTTCTCTGTAGTCCTTTGATCTATGTCTTCTTCAGTCTCAATCTCTTGAGCTCAGCATTAACATTTTTCTCTATCTGTTTATTTTCCTCATCTGTTTGCTTTTTTTGACACTGCTGAGTGTTAGCTATAAGCCATCTATTATAATTTTACTGTGTTCAGAACAAAACTGGTGAAAGGGTTTCATTATTGCACTCCCTGAAGCAGTTGTTTTTACTTCTGGTCTTCTACAAACCTAGTTATATTAACACTGCGTTATGAAAGACACCAGATGGACAGTACTGGGAAAACCACATCCTTGTTTTCAACAATACATGCCTTAGGTCATCACCTCTCTTCCTCCCTATATGAGAAAACATTATTACATTTCTTAGAAAAAGTCTACAGGGTGTAGCATGTGGAATTTTTCCCAGATTCTATAAGCAGACAATTACATCAAACCGCAAAATGGTTTCCAAAATAAAGGTGTTTCATACTGCAAGCTAATACCAGTGGGATGGAGTCGTCTGCTGTAAATATGTCAAAGCTCTCGGTTTCTTCAGATTTTTACCCAGCAGCTCTCATTCTGTTTAGACAGACATTTCTCGTGTTTATTATCTGTCATATGTTAAATGTTGTTGTTTTTTTCCAGAGGAAAGACAAAAGTTTTTTTAAGATAAAACTGTGAAAACCACTTGCTAATTTTCTCTGGATCTTGAAATGAAAGATAAGATATGGGATTGAAGAAAGAGATTAGTAACATTCACAAATAAAATAAGAGAGCTATCCTCATATCCATGGAGGTAATTCCCTTTGCCCAGTATTCTGTTCACTCCATGTCTTCTGGCACAACCACTGTTACTTCAGGCTGACATACTATAGTTTAAGTGCATGAAACAGTGAGAGAAATAGTGAAATAGGTCTGATACTTAGCTGACATGATTCCAGTGGGTTTTTCCCAGTGGAGAAGAGTAAGGATAGTAAAGTGACAGTGCAGGAAGAAAAAAACCAAAAAACCCTCAAGAAGCTGAGTTAAAATCAGTTGCTGAAAACTGAATTTCTCTCTGAGTTTCTGGCACCTGGGAATAGACAATCTCTCATCTGAGCACTCAAGTGCAGCATTTTCTGTTTAATAGTGTCCTCTAGTGACAGGGAAAGACTTTTCAAACAGGAGGTGAACATTTTTCAACGGGTAAAAATGAGGTGGAAGAAAGTCTTGAAACTACACGAGTCAATTTCTTAATGATCTTATTGCCACCACAGGACTTTAGTGTTAATGTACACTTCTGCTGCACTGCAGCTAAAAAGATGCCTTATTGCTGTAGCTGCTCCTGAAAACTGAGCTGAAAATTCCATTTGAGTCTAGGGCATGGCACTGTAAGGCAGGCTCACCTGAATGGGATGAAAGGAGCATCCTGCAGCTGCAAAAATTCTTTTAATTCTAAGGCTACAACCTCTACCATGGCAAAAAAGGTGTTTCTGATTCTGTCAGAGAAGCTGATGTTGATACAGCATTGTAGCTAAATTCTTGCATCTTTCGTCAGGCAGCCTTTAGGCCTAGAGAAAGGTGGGCATCCTCTAAACTCCAGGGTCAATATTAGAACTTACTATAAACACTTTCAGCTGAGAAGTCTAAAATAATCTTATGAAGTTTACTTTTAAGGAACCTTATTAATAATTTTATAATGTAGCCATAACAGCCAGCTTTTTCTTTTTTTTTTTTTCCTTTTGCTAATACTATTTCTTGAACTGCCATGAGAGAAATAAGCTAAAATACCAAAAAGTAATACAGATTAGCACACGTTTTTATAGACATCTGAAAACATAAATCATTAATCTGGCTTTGCTGGAGTCTATATTGGTAAGTCTGGCCATTTTTTTTGCCTCGTGTTGTGTCCTTTTAAACATATTATTCAAGCACATGGAATAGTGTGGAATAGTTTCATAGACATGAAACACAAAACTTATTTCAGAGCAG
Source organism: Gymnorhina tibicen (assembly GCA_013399875.1). Taxonomy (NCBI): domain Eukaryota; kingdom Metazoa; phylum Chordata; class Aves; order Passeriformes; family Artamidae; genus Gymnorhina; species Gymnorhina tibicen. The sequence continues at coordinate 49,616 of VXAZ01008607.1, forward strand.
CTATTTTCTAGCCAGTTTTATACAAAACAGATGAAATTCTGGAAATTAGAGCCAATTAAAATGTTACCTTTATTTAAATTCCCTCCCTCCTCATACTTTGGGCTGCTCTGAAAGATTAATTTCCTACTGTTAATTCCCTTTTAGCTGTATCATAGAAACAAACCCTTACTCTGAAGTTTATTTCTTAAAGTTAGAAGTCTCACCCTCCTTACCAAGCTGGCTGACATTTTAAAGATTTTAATGCTGAACCAGGAAAAGATAATTCTCATTTTTTCCTCTTAACCGACATAGTTAGCCAATTTCAGGTCTGCTGAGAAGTTATGGAAAACCAGTAGAAATGTCACTAAAGCTGTTAGTGTTCTTTGACAAGGACAACGTGGCTGCACTCCAGCACTGAGAGGACAGAGAGACCAACAGATAGACATCAGCAGGTTACCTGCTGCAAAGCCTTGGGTTGGTAACACGAACTCCTTGCTAGTTTCTCCAGTCAGGGTCAGCAGAATCTGACTGCAGCACCACCAGAACACACTTTTTGTGGCCCACCTTCCACACGAGGTCTCGAAATGTCAGTGTAAATACACACCAAGTCCCGTCTAGCACACAGCTGGTGCCAGCTGGAAAACTCAACACCAAGCACTCCAAGTCCGTTTGCTGCAAAACACACATTAAAGCATCTCCAGATGAATCCAAGCCCTGTGGAAGTGGCCAGCTCTGCCAGGGACCCTTCCACAAGCTCATCTCCGTACTGAATCCACTACAGTTTTATTGAGCACCCAGGCCAATGTCACAGGACTTGTTTTCTGCTTCCTTGGCCTCGTCAAAGCACGTCCCCAGCTGAAACCAGTCCTGATACACAAAAACACCCAAAAATGACATAAAGTTCTTGTCAGGAACTGTAGTGATAGGACAAGGAGTAATGGGTGCAAATTAAAAGAGGGGAAAATTAGGTTACATATTAGGAAAAAATTCTTTATTGTGATATTCCAGATACTGGAACAGGTTGCCCAGAGAAGCTGTGGGTGCCCCAGCCCTGGCAGTGTTCAAGGCCAGGTTGGATAAGGCCTTGAGCAACCTGGTCTAGTGGGAGTCCCTGCACACGGCAGGGGCCGTGGGCCTAGATGGTGTCTGAGGTCCCTTCTAGTCCTTTACATTCTACGATTCTAGGATTCTGTGGAAGTCGGGGGGGAGGAGGGGGCGTTGGGAGGAAAAGGGAGGAATTTCCTGGTGCTGTCCTCATTGCCACCCTGCTTGCTGTGAACTTTGATTTTCTCAAACCCGTCTAGAGGCTTTTTGCTCTCCCTCACCTTTGCGCGGCGCGAGGAAACAAAACGGGCAAATGGCGGCCCCGCCCGCGGCCGGGCCCGGCAACGCCACCTGCCGGCGGGCATGGGCAGCGCGGCGGGGCCGGCGCGGGGCGCTGAGGGCGGCCGGGGTCGGGGGAGGTCCCGGGCGGCCGGGGTCGGGGGAAGCCTCGGGCGGAGGTCGGGGGAGGCGGTGGCCGCTCCGCGCCGCGTGTGCAGAACAAGGCGCCGAGCCCCCCAGCGTTCCCAGCTCCGCGGCCCCCCGAGCGCCATGCCCTCTGCAGAGGGGCTGGCGCAGGCAGCAGAGCCAGCGGACAGCAGGGCGCCTTTCCTCGGCAGTGCTTGCAGAAGGGCTCAGCCCTTATCTCCAGCGCACGTTTCTCACAGCGTTGCTGCCATACACCTTTTCGTACTTCTTTTTTTCTCTCCCCTGCCTGTGGTCAGAACGTGCAGGAGGATGAGCACGGAATGATGGGGAGAATGACTGGGTAAAAGCGAGCAGCTGCAGGGNTAGTGGGAGTCCCTGCACACGGCAGGGGCCGTGGGCCTAGATGGTGTCTGAGGTCCCTTCCAGTCCTTTACATTCTGCGATTCTAGGATTCTGTGGAAGTCGGGGGGGAGGAGGGGGCGTTGGGAGGAAAAGGGAGGAATTTCCTGGTGCTGTCCTCATTGCCACCCTGCTTGCTGTGAACTTTGATTTTCTCAAACCCGTCTAGAGGCTTTTTGCTCTCCCTCACCTTTGCGCGGCGCGAGGAAACAAAACGGGCAAATGGCGGCCCCGCCCGCGGCCGGGCCCGGCAACGCCACCTGCCGGCGGGCNAGTGCTTGCAGAAGGGCTCAGCCCTTATCTCCAGCGCACGTTTCTCACAGCGTTGCTGCCATACACCTTTTCGTACTTCTTTTTTTCTCTCCCCTGCCTGTGGTCAGAACGTGCAGGAGGATGAGCACGGAATGATGGGGAGAATGACTGGGTAAAAGCGAGCAGCTGCAGGGACAGCTGGGATGGGGAGAGCATAAGTGACCGTGTGGGCAGGGGGTCGTGACAACAGGAGGCAGAATTGTCAGCCCCACAGGGAAGATTGCATGGGCGGACAGGGAAGAGAAAACCCCACAGACAGTCTTTTTCTAGGTACTGTTTCCTTCCACAGATGAAATCCAAACCCTTACCAACCTGAAACTGAAACCCTTCTGAACCCCCATAGTTCTTCTCTACCATCCTAACCCCTAAATCTCATTTTAGAGAGAATCTTCTCCTCCTAGGGAATGTTCTCATTCCAACACAGTGAATTTCCAGGTCCTCTATTCAGTTCCCCCATAATTTTCTCATATATTTTCTATCAGAAACCAGCCTGGTGTGGCTTTTCACTCCTTAACTGATTTCTTCACAGGCAGCATTGCACAAAAGATAGGAACACAATCTTGGCAAAGTGCTTTCTAAACCAAAGGGACTTTGAATGGCTGTTGGCTTTAAGGATTCACAGTTCTGAGGTGGGAGCATGTGTACCTTTTGCCTGACATCACTGTTTCTGCACGTGGTTCATACGTATTATCTTACCCATGTCTACAGATAGTTTCCCCTATTCAAGGAAGCCAAATCATAAAAGTCGGGCTTTGATCCCATTTTGCCATGTGCTTTTCATACCTTAGATGGAGTGATTTTATGGGGTGATTCTAAGTCTCTTGAGTCCCTGCCCCTTCATGACTTCAACACAGTTCCCAAGTAATACAGGTCTACTATTAAACTGTCCATGTCACACTGGGTTGCTGGCTTTTGGGTTTTTTTCAACAGCCCTATTTGCAAAACGAGATAGGAGACAATGGAAGAACAACTAAAGAAAAAATGACACTGAAGTTATAAAAGAAAAGTTCACCGTTTGGTACTGACATAACATGCTTTGTAACCTATGGATTCACTAAACACCCAAACAACCTGTTGATGGGGATCATAGTACCTGTTTTTCCCACATTCCTCCTTGCTGTTTCACAATTTTACCGTAACTAATCCAACCTCTGCTATTTCTGCACTAACCATAGCCTCCCATGCAAACAAGATTCATTTTAATAACAGTAAGGTGCAGCCTTTGATGAAGTCAGAAGATCTGGAAGAAGCCATACAGGAGTGCCCTTCAACTCCCAGAAGGAAACCCAGCCACTGCCACACAGAGCAGATTGCTAACAGTGTGCTATCCCACTGCTCTGCTGGGCAGGCACGCGCTCATCAGCAAGTGCAGAGGAGACTCCTTCTCCTCTGTAACCACTCAATTCAAGGACACACTACATACTCATCCTTGCTTAGTTTTTACTTTGCAGTGATAACACATATGATGCAAAGATGAGATTCAGAATGTCTAGGATTTGCTGCTATTTCCAGTTGAAATGTGGTTACACAATAAAAGATTCAAGATTAATCTGCTTGAAATGCTAGAGATATTGAGTGACAAGAAGCTGGGAACAATGATTTAGAAACAGCAGCTCAATTATGCAGCTTGGAGAAAAACAAGCAAAGACTGAAATTGAGATTAAATGCCTTTAACTCATTCTATTTTGAACCGAAATTTGGATAACATTCACTTCCTGGTGAACAGCCAGGCTCAGCTGCAATAGCACTGTCTAAAGAGCAGTCTGAAGGCAGTTAACAAAGGAGATGAAGCACTCACTGTGCTTCAGAGGCTTTAGGCAGTTCCAGGAGGGAGACGGAAAGGGAAGAACACTCTCCTTGAGAGATTCTCCACATAGCTTTGGCCAAATGAGCAAGTCCAAAGGTTCCCATGAAGCAGGAGTTAACTGAGAATTTCTTTCTCTCTGTTTGTACAGGAAAGAGGCCATATCACAGCCATAGACCATGAATAGTCATGATAAATGACCATGTCAGATTAGCTCCCTGGACATTGGAGAGGATGAGGCTTAGTTCATAGTGTGTCTACTGAATTTGTTTGCTCAGTCTTCAAGGTTAGGCCTGAACAGCATTGACTTTTTGAACTTTGCCAAGGCTGCCCTCAAGAGGAGACTCATATTCCATACATGGAGCAAGCATCTGAGTGCAGGCCACCTATGTATCCTGCCCATACTTGGATGGTTTGGGCAACCAGCTCTAGGTGACCCTATTTGAACAGAGACCTTGGACTAGATGAGTTCCAGTTGTGCCTTCCAACCTCAACCGTTATTCTATACCTCATGCACAAATTACAGAATCACAGAATCACAGGTCAGGTTGGAAGGGACCACAGTGGTCATCTGGTCCAACCTCCCTGCTCAAGTAGGGTCATCCCAGAGCACATGGCACAGGATTGTGTCCTGACAGTTCTTGAATACCTCCAGTGAGGGAGACTCCACACCCTCTCTAGGAAATCTGTTCCCATGCTGAACCACCTGCACAGGAAAGAAGTTCTTCCTCATGTTCAGGTGGAACTTCCCATGCATCAGTTTCTGCCTGTTGCCTCTTGTCCTATTGCTGGGCACCACTGAGAAGATCCTGGCTCCATCCTCTTGACACCCTCCCTTCAGGTACTTATTGTAGTGGGTTGACACTGGCTGGATGTCAGACACCCACCAAAGCCACTTTCTCACTCCTCTCCACAGCTGGGCAGGGGAGAGAAAATTTAACAAAGGGTTCATAAGTTGAGATAAGGACTGGGAGGGATCACTCATCAAATACCATTATGGGCAAAACAGGCTTGAATTAGAGATATTAAATGAATTTTTTGCTAACAAAATCAAAGCAGTATAATAAGAAGTAAAATAAGACCTTAAAAAACACCTTCCTCCCACCCTTCCCTCCTTCCCAGCTCCACTTCCTCCCCTGCAGCAACTCAGAGAGACAGGGAATGAGTGTTATGGTCACTTCATCACACATTGTTCTACCACTGCTCAGGGAGAGGAGTCCTTCCCCTGNATGAATTTTTTGCTAACGAAATCAAAGCAGTATAATAAGAAGTAAAATAAGACCTTAAAAAACACCTTCCTCCCACCCTTCCCTCCTTCCCAGCTCCACTTCCTCCCCTGCAGCAACTCAGAGAGACAGGGAATGAGTGTTACGGTCACTTCATCACACATTGTTCTACCACTGCTCAGGGAGAGGAGTCCTTCCCCTGCTCTGCAATTACACCTGCGCAATAACTTTTTAAAATTCTTCTTCTTAAGAACATTGTCACAGAGGTGTTACCATCCATTCAAATTGGTCCAGACTTTTCCAGCAGCACATCTGTCTTGGAGCCACCAAGTGGTTCTGTTGGACATGAAGGAAGCTTCCAGCATCTTCTCACAGAAGCCACCCCTGTAGCCCCCTGCTGCCAAACCTGGCCATGCAAACCCAATACTCTTGTATACATTGATAAGGTCTCCTCTCAGTCATCTCTTCTCGAGGCTGAACAGGCCCAGCTCCTTCAGTCTTTCCTTATAAGAGAGACGCTCCAGTCCCTTAATCATCCTCTGGTCCCACTCCAGGATCTCCATGTCTCTCTTGTCCTGAGGAGTCCAGAGCACTACAGATGTGGCCTCACCAGAGCTGAATAGAGGGGCAGGACATTCCTTGACCTGCTGGCAATGCTCTTCTAGAGCACCCAAATCCATTGCCTATTTCTCCATTGCTTTTATAATTCTCGTAAGTTACTGAAAGCAGTATTCAGAGCAAGCATACACACACACACACAAAGAAAAAAAATCACAACTGATACTGTAACATTTTACTTTCTGATAGAAATCACTATCGAAGATAAATTTTGCATATTTTATCCCATTTACAAACAAGCCAGCCACCTTTTCCCCAGGAACAGTTTATTTCTCTAATGTAAGATAGAAAGTATTTTCTCCTTCTTTCAAGATAGCCTATAATAGGAGCAGTATTGGAACACCTCAAATTACAGTGCCTCAGAGCACAGAGAAGTAGTACCTCAGTGGTTTGATTTAAGGAGCTGCGTGCTAATGGGAAATATCAATGACTAGCTGGTGTATTCCTAATAAATCTATCACCTTGACACAACAGCAAATATAGATGTTCCTCATTTCATAAAGGGAGAAACTGAAGCACAGAAAAACCCATTAGTAATGTGTAATCAATGAGTCAGGGTAAAGAAAAGGAAAGGAAGGATATCACGAAAATCTATATGGCTGAAAAGAACATATGTTCTCATGAGAGAACAAAGAGATGTGGAAAGTTTGGCTGAAAGGCTTAAAGTGATCTCAATGTGTACTTACCCATTTAAATGCACAAAAATGGCACACTTAGGGATGAAAAGTTTAGTACCTGCATTTTTAACTGACCGGAAAGAAGTGATTCTGTTTTCCTTGAGTCACTCCTAAATTACTTTGTTTGGATATAGGGGGGAACCAAACAAACAAACAGAAAATAACTCCACAAAACACATAATAGTGTACTACATGTATATAGTATAGTATAGCATCTACAAAAACAGCTGTTCATGAGAATGGTTCTGATCTTTGTTCCTGTTTTTTTCTGTCCCTTCCTACATAATTGCAGTCATATTTTTAACCCTTGAAATTCTACATATGTTCCAGCAGTAACATGCATCTAAGACTTCTCTTTATAACATTCTCATGCATTTCAGATAAAGTGTGCAAAATCAGTATCCAGTCAGAATTCCCCATCAGCAGGTGCCAGTAGCAGCATGTAGCCATCGTTTTACACAGAATGAAATGGTCATAGAAAGCCACAGAGGAGCAAGGAACAAATTGAAGGCATCAGCAAGAAGCTCATGAATAAGGAGGAAACCATCTGATAACTCTTGGAGTCTTTGGTTTTTTTAATCAGAAAGATATAGGACTTATGACACAGGAGCACAAGAATATAATGAAAATATTTTTGCACATGTAGGAAGTAGACTGTGGAACTAAGAAAAGGAAGTGATCAGGGAGAGATCAGTAAAGCTGCGTGGAAAACAGTGTTCCCCTTCTGTGAAAATTCCTAAGATTTTGCAGTTTCCCTTGCTGAATCACAATAAGTCAAAATCTAAAAAGCATTCATAAATGAAGCAAATGCAAAAAAAAGTCTAGACAAAAAGATTCTGTTTTGATCATTTTGAAGGTCATATTTTTAGAAGTGACTTGATTTTATAAAGAAAAAATTAGTTGTCAAAAAGAAACTGGATTTCTTTATTTTTTTCAGAAGACTAAAGAAAGATATCAACATTCACATAAAAAATGAGACTAAACCTTTCCTACAAACAGTTTTTTTCTGAAAAAACTGATTTTTGAGTAATAAAAAGAGCCACTAAAAATTCTGAAGCAGCCATAGCAATCTAATAACCCCTTCCACATCTCAGACTATAGTAAGGAGCTGTTTTGAACCGGTAAACAGACCTTTTTTCTGTGGGTGTTCTCTCTTTCCCCTTTTAACCATGACACATTTATTGTATAATAGATGTTGTGAAGGCATTTCTGGACATTCACACCCATGAAAAATTCACACCCTTCCAAATCTGGCATTAGTGAAATGAAGACTAATAAAAAGTTATTGCAACTTCGATAACAGCTACAACTCAGATCTCAACAGACTAGGGATAATGGTAACAAAAACAAAAACAAAAAACCCACAAACAAAAACAAACAAAAAAAACCCCCAAAAAAAACCAAAACCAAAAACCTGGAGCCAAAGTAAAAAAATCAGCTGGAACCATCTATTGCTTGAGACATACAGACCCTTTAAATGCCAGTGGTCTCTGTCCTCCTTAGTTTCAATGTATGTATTACCCTACAGCTTGAGTATATTCCATGTGTCAATAATAGTCTCGTAAAACAGTTCCATCAGCGTCATGATGTCTTTGTTCTGGTGTACCCAGAATAAATAGTATTCAGAAAAGACACTGGACTACTCATTAAACTACTCTCAATCTATTTCATGCTGTAATAATGCAATTCCTCCAAGAAAAACATGTTTGTCTTTATTGCAAGTGTTCATCAGCAAGGAGCAGACAGTAGCTGAAATGCAATTTACAATAAAAGAATCAAGTGGTTAATTAGGGTATACATCAACCCTTTAGTGGATGTAATGAAGAAACATGCAGAGAACACTAATAAAAAATTTCGAGGTTGATGCATATAACTCCTTGTTAAATTTTAAAGCTATACATGAAAGATAGGGAACTGTAGCCAAAATTGTATTAGCAATTCAAACTCCAGTCACAACCTGTAGCCCAGCTGTCTACAAGAAGCAGGAAGGACTTCAGTTTGCATTGTCAGATTTTCTATAGAGGCTAGAAAAGCATAAAATGTGACCTTTCTTGTGGTCCTCAGAAATTATCAACAATTCAACAGACTGGTTATTCTGATCCTTATAAGCAGCAGGCAGTCTGAGAACGTAGTAGCAGGATGGCAATTCAAAGCCAACAGGGTAGGGAATCAGCTACTCAGAATGACAGAAATGGAATTAATGTGTCATCTAACCTGGTCTTCTTCTGCGAGAAGGTGACCCCCATAGTGGATGAGAGAAAGGCTGTAGGTATTGTCTACGTAGACTTCAGTAAAGCCTTTGACACTGTTTCCCACTGCATTTCCCTGGAGGAACTGGCTGTTCATGGCCTGGATGGGTGTGCTCTTGGCTGGGTATAAAACTGGCTGGATGGCCAGGTCGAGAGAGAGGTGGTGAATGGAGCTACATCCCACTGGTGGCTGGGCACGAGTGGTGTTCCCCAAGGCTCAGTACTGCGGCCTGTCCAATATCTTTATTGGTGATCTGGATGAGGGGACTGAAGGCACCCTCAGTCAGTTTGCAGACGACCCCAAGCTGGCTGGGAGTGTTGATCTGCTGGAGGGTAGAAAGGCTCTGCAAAGGGATCTGGACAGCCTGAATTGATGGGCTGAGGCCAATTGTGTGAGGTGCAACCAGGCCAAGTCCCAGGTCCTGTACTTGGGTCATAACAACCCCAGGCATCACTACAGGTTTGGGGAAAAGTGTCTGGAAAGCAGCCTGGTGGGAAAAGGACCTGGGAGTGCTGTTTGACAGCAGCTGAACATGAGAGCCAGTGTGTGCCCAGCTGACCACACAGCAGCTGAACATGAGAGCCAGTGTGTGCCCAGCTGACCACAAAGGCCCATGGCATCCTGGCCTGTGTCAGCAATAGTGTGGCCAGCAGGACCAGTTATTGTCCCTCTGTACTCAGCACTGGCGAGGTCAGTTTTGGGCCCCTCACTGCAATGTGTTTTGACATTGAAGTGCTGAAACATTTTCAAGGGCAACAAAGCTGGGGAAAAGTCTGGAGCACAAGTCTTACGAGGAGCAGCTGAGGGAGCTGGGATTGTCTAACCTGGGGAAAAGGAGGCTGGGAGGGGTGGAGGACAGATCTTACTGCTCTCTACAACTAAGGTGGTTGTAGCAAGGTGGGGATCAGTATCTCAGTTACTTTTAGAAGCAACAAGAGATAGGACAATAGGAAATGTCCTCAAATTGCACCAGGGGAGGTTTAGATTGGATATTAGGAAAAATTTCTTTACTGAGAGGGTTGTCAAACATTGGAACAGTCTTCCCAGGTAAGTGGTTGAGTCCTCCTGCTGCAGGTATTTTAACAGATGTGTAGCTGTGGGACTTAGGGACATGGTTTTGTGGTGGACTTGACATTGCTGGGTTAACGGTCCATGATTTTCTTTTTCAACCAAAATGATTTTATGTTTGTATGTTCCATATTTTGCTTATTGATGGTTAAATCTAAAACTACCTCGGTGATTCCTTTAACTTGTAACTTCCTTAGCATTTCTAACCCAAGCATATAGGGACAAGGATTGATAAAATATTGCGCTATAGGGTCACATAATGAAAAATAACACTATTTAGATTTTTTAGTCCAGCGCCCTTCTGTTGTAGTGCGTGATGTAACAAGCATTTAACCAAGACAGCCTACAGATCCACCTGTTCTGCACAACCTGACACAAGCTGAAGGCGGTAGCAGAAGATCAAAAGTCAACTTGCAATACATCACAAGAAGAAAATTTTGAAATGCCCAGGTTGCCTTAGGATGTAGGTGACACCCTTCTGTTACCCAGGAAAACATAAACCATAATTAACAATCCCTGACCTTCTGACCTGGGAAAACTTCCTCCTGCCTTCAGATCTAGTGATTAATTTAATCCTGACTCTATAAATGCAGTACGTCAGCCAGACACTTCCCAACATCCTGCCTTGCAACCACATCAGAAAGCTGACTTACGTTTCCAGGGAAAAGGAGGGGAACGTGTCTGTGCCCTGCCAGCTGTGCCCTGGCGTACTGGATCGCTGCGGTGTGAATGGAATGCAAACAAACAGCAATGCCACATCCTTCCAGAACAGCTGAAGCTTCACCTGCTAACTCCTATAATTATATTAACCTTCCTTGCAACTACCTCCTACTGGTGACTCCGTGCTACTTTATGGTGAGACAAAACCTTCAGGTGTCTTTTTGGCACCTTTTCCTATTACGGTTTAAAGTTTACTGCAGAAGTTTCCATTTAAAGTCCCTAAGAACATGTCTTTGCACAATGCACCCTCACATTTCTATCCTTTTCATACCATTATGCTGTCTCTGTTTTTATTGTTCCAGGGGAGTAGGGCATCTGTTTCTTTCTCACTACTGATGGAGCCATGCTTTGACTGTCAAGAGCAATTGGCTTTAGTCTCTGTGGCCTCCACAAGCACAGACCTGTCCCTTACTGCAGGGATGCTAATGGATATTGTGTCCCATAGCTTTTTCACTCCTTCAAACAACAGCTCCCTGCACACAACAAACAATAGTAAGTGGCGAGAAACAACAGAAAATTGAAAAGAAATGAGAAACAAGTTGTTTATAGTAGCAGAAGGATTAGATGGGGGAGGGTTCTTAAAATTATTACTTCGTTATAGTTTGTTATTCCTCATTAAGTTTCCCAATGTCCGCATTTAATTTTCCAAAGCTAAAAAGGCAGCACATTTCAGCTATTCGTAGAGGGGTTAAAATCAGACAAAATGTAGTAGTTATCTTTTGACAGCATGGTGTATTGCCATCTTGTGGCTGGTTTACCTATACCGTGCTGAAAATGTGAATAAGATAAGTGCAGTTTTCTTTTTGCAATCTTATGTAAGCATAACCATTTAAGAAATATAAGGGAGGTTGATTGCAAGTGAATGAAGTGTCCCATAAACTGATAAAAAGCTCAGATAAACTTAGTACCATTCCATCAAACTATTTCTCCCTTATGTGTGGCCGCTGTTTTCCTCCACTGTGACCTGCATAATAATTGCTTCGCTTATGTCCTTCTTTCTTATTTTTTGCATGATGTTTAATTAAATGCAGTTCAGTGACATTTTTTCATATTTTTGCCTTTTTATCTATTCTGTATTTAATTCTGAAAATAAAAACTCCTCTATTTAGAGTCTGTGAAAATGTTGAAGTAAATTCAGCAGGAACTTTGATGTGACCAATGAGTAAAATATTTATCTAAAAAAGCATCAACAAAATGCAAAGATAAAAGCTATATTGCAACAGAAGTGTATTAGTTACATGCTTATATATCCTGCCCAATAGAATGATGTTTTCCTTAGGTATATCTCCAGAATACCCACATAATAAACATCTGCACAGAAAATTAAATACAGTACAGGGAAGGGATCTCTGCTCAGTAATATACCTGAGCCCAAGACATGTCCTCCTGAACAGGAGTAGACTTGGGCTGGCACTCTAATGCTTTCCTGGATTAATGCCCATAAAGAGATCTGCATTGATTATGAAACTGTACTGCTTTGGTGACAGTGAGAAGAATAAATCACAACGTGACTCTTAGTGGTTTCATCATTCCTTTGATCTCACTCTCTTTCATAAAGATGTAAATCAGATATGACAAAACCAAGAGAAAAAACAGTGGAATCAAGTGAAGTTGCACTGGTAATAGATAAACATTAAAACAAGATAATCACTCTCAGTTACCATTTAACAATCTCCCTTAGAAAATCTTCTGGATTTTGAAGTCTTTTACACTTATTCTAATGTTGTCTGGATTTGAGTGTACAATATGAAAGAAACCTGAAGTTTCTTCAGTCTGAAGAAGGTGACACTCTCATTCGATCTGCTGCTTCCAAAGGTGGCTGAAGCAACTTCCCTGCAAGACAGTTGTGAACAATTGCATACCTTCAGTGTTTGTACGGGGATTTCTGAAAAAAAAATAAAATTAGAACTAACCAAAAAACACCCCCCAAATCCAATGACCCAACTTGGCAGCTCCCCCTTTCCTGTGGTTCACTTCACAGTTGTGGCCAACTGTTCTCTAGCAGAAACAAGAAGGACCAATTTTCACAGGCTTCCACACGGAAAAGATGAATAAACAGATGGCAGAACATGACCCTGGCATCAGCTGCTGTTCCCCATTGATAACTGTTGATACCAGCATGTATTTCCCAGAGCAGTTCTTAGGCAGTCCTGCAGCTGCAACACAGAAAGCTCACACTAAGCAGAAGATCATCCAGAAAAACACTGCTGATCTTCACAGGAAGCAGAGATGAATCACTTCCTTTTTATAGTCCTCTGCCCCCCATTTTGCTTTTACAGAAGATTGGAGCAGAGAAACAATCACAATGTTCATTTGCTGGGAAGGAGAGAAAAAACATGGAACTGATTTCCAGCCATAGTTTCTCATTCAACTGTGTCACTTATAGTATTTTAAACAATCCCAGTCCTCCTTCCTCACACCTGCTTCTCACAATCACAACATTCATTTGCTGGGAAGGAGAGAAAAAACATGGAACTGATTTCCAGCTGTAGTTTCCCATTCAACTGTGTCACTTCTAGCAGTTTAAACAATCCTGGGTCTCCTTCCTCACACCCTTTTCTCCATCTTTGTGGTGCAAATGCAAGTGGTTTTGCCCCAAACTCTAACAGACAACAGTTCTGTCTGAAAAATAACCTGCCAAAATGAATTTGGCTATTTTGTACCTGATCCCTTATGTAATTCATTGCTCACCTACATGGGCAGTAGAAGAGAGAAAAGAGGTAATGCTGCAGCAATTAGCCATGGGAACAGTGAGTGGGTAGCAGGTAGAACCTGCTTGCTTTCATGCTGAGTTCCTGAAATGTACATCAAGTTTCATCTATAGAGTCCTTCTTCCTTTTTCAAAAAGCATTACCATTTTCAGAAAGCATTAAGCTTTCAGAAAACTCTCTCTTGAAGAGCTCAGGCCAATTAGGACTGTGTTTGTACTGCAGTTTGGGCAATACAGAGATAGAAAATATCTATACATAAATAGGAATTTTAAAACTGCCTTGGCACTTTCCTCTAATGGATTTGAACATCTGTTTTGAAGTGTAACTGTACTTGCCTAACAATTCCCAGGGTACTAACTCTATTGCCCGAACAGAGCAAATCCAGGTCCTTCCATGATAAAAACACAAGTCCCACAGGACTGCCAGTTTTCCCTAGATAAGCAATTAATTTAGCAGGTAGCAGCAGCAGACACCAGTGTGCCCACACAGTGGGTTGTGTTCTACATAACCAACCTCTAAATTTCATTCTCAGCACTTTAGATGACGAGAATGGGAGGTGAAGCAGTTGGCCGGACTAAATTAACTTGTCTGTGTTCCGGGTGAACCCATGATTGCTGGTGTTAATAAAACATGCAGCAGAAGGGGGCCCTGAAATCCTAACTTTACTTATTTTTTGATAGTCTGCAAATAGAAAGGCCCTGGTCTAGGCATGAAGAAGACACAGCAGCCTCAAAAATGAGCTGAACTATGCTTCATATTTTTTTCAACTATGCTGTGAAATCCGAACCAGTTGGCAAAATGGATCAGTCACTAGAGTTGAACAGAGCATGGCTGGGGCCCTGCAGTTATGCTCAGTTTAGCTGTGAGTTGTGCTGGGAGGCATTATGTATTTAGGGTCCAAGTGCAAGATGATGACACTTGGCATTTCCTAGAAGCTGATAGCTGCAGGTAGCGGCAGAGCAACTGGCTGTGATGTAGCAGTAGTGTCAGTGCTGCCAGTCTTAATACAGGGTGACTGCAAGTGCCTAGAGGTTTGTTCCTGTTCAGTTTCTGCATTTCTGCTTTGTATTTAGAGCAAACACTCCTCCCTAGATAACTGCAAGTAGGATGTCCTCTGGCTTTCTCCAGGAGCTGCAGGGAGCCCTAGCAGGAGTGTCTTGGGACACCTAGGAATTTTCATCAATGACAGAAGGTAGCATTCAAAGGAAAATGTGAATTTGAAGTACATGTCATTTAAAGATGTCTCGTTGGATAAAATGTGCCTTCATCTGGAGTTACTGATTTCCGTCCAGAGAGTCAACCACTACATACTGTGTCTGGATAATATAAATGCCTTTTTTGATTAATTAAACCCTTGAGCGCTGTTTTTGTTGTTGGTGGTGTTTTTTTACTCTAAACTGTATAAAAGGAAAAGAGGGTATTGGTTTGACCTGGCAGGTGGTAAAGGAATTTATCCAGGCTGCAACCTCTTCAAGTCCAGCCAGTTTCAGCTTTCCTGTTTTAAAAGCATTAACCATTTTCTCTGTGCCTGGCAGTCAGGGAAGAGAAACCAATGCAATTAAATTACTTTGTTTCTTGGGAGGCAGGAGATGAGGGTTTTAGTAATGACTTCAAAGTTGTTACCACATCATCTCTGATGCATATATGAAGTTAAGCACCTTGGAAAATGCTGCACATATCCTCTGTAGAATGCAGTGTTGAAGCTCTCTCAAGAAAATTGACTACACTGAAATCAGACCTGAAAAGCATCCAGATCACACAGACTGGAAGAGGAAATATCGTGTAAGGAAAATAGAAGGAAAAGCACCTAAATAAGAGATTTAATTCAAAATCATTACTGAAAAGTAAAGCTACTGGAAAACAAGGAACGGGATCATAGACTGCAATCTCAAGGTTTTCATTAAAAGCAAACTAGAGATCATGAAAGCATCTTTTAGGAATCAGAGAATATCTGTGTTGGTAGTACTGTTAAAACCTTAAAGATGAAAATAATTTACAATTATGGGCATTTATAGTGCTGTACTTACATGTAACACTTTGTAGAAACAATGAAACTGATTTTAGGTGCGTTAACCTGAGCATCTGAACTGCCCTTGCAACACCTCCTGAATTCAGTGGGGGCTTTCTGAGCTTCCTCAAGTGTTACTTCAGCCATGACAAGAAAATCCTGAAAACAGCAGAATATTTTATATATAAAGATTGTTGAATCAAGAGCAGAAGACAGGCATCACAGTGTTTTGGGCTTAAGTGCAGAAATTCACTTTCTTAAGATCAAGTCTGGCAAGGCAGCTGTAAAACTCTATTGCTTCTACCAAACTCCGCTGATATTTCCAAGGAAAAGTTCTTATTTTCTCAACATTTTCTTGATGTATACTGTGTGCTAAGGTTCTGCTGATAAATGGTTGCATAACAGATGCAGATTTGCTTGTGGTACACTGGAAGGCAAGAAGTGACAACACGCTAATTCCCACAAAGATTTTGCACCCAAATGATGTTTGTCACTTTATATTCCATATCCTTCATCCCACCACTCCTGCCTAGATGATGGATTGGACTCAACTCCTGCTCCAGTGATGTGTGTGATGGCTCTAGCTGCATTGTAGAAATAAGACTCCATAAGCACCTGTCACTTTTCTTAGGTTAGGGTTGCAAAATAAAAGGTGTAACCTTACCACAAAACAAAACTACCATGTTCCATGGCCTTGATTGTCATTTGGTGTGAGCAGAACTCCATTATAATCTATACTTATAATTATTATAATTTGGTTATAATAAACAAAGCTGTGAAAGAAAAGGTTAGCTTTGCATTATTCGTCTGCTTCTTGAAACGACACTTACTGCTGCTGGAATTCCATGTTTATCACATCCCACAGGCTGCTAAGCCAAATCTGCCCTATTTTGAAAGAAATTATAAATTCAAATTGGTTTATGCCAGTCCTGACAACTTCACCGGGAATCTAAAAGCCCATGTGGTTGGGAGCATCACCAGGAAGAGAGGTTTTGAAAGGTTTGGAATAGGAGTCGAGTGAACAGGGCTGTAGGTACTAGATAATGCAGAAAGGACACCCATCCTTCCTCTGCTGAATGTTAATTGGGGGGGAGGGGGAAAGCATGGGAAGGATGATAATCACTGGAGGCTGTAGATGTGATTCCGAATAGATAAATGAATTTTGATTAAGTATCAGGATGAATTTTTCTGGTTGGGTTTTTTTTTTTTTTCGTTTTACTATTCAACACAGAATGACCCTTTGGGTGCAACTCCAAACCCTGCTGAAGACTGCCATCAGTTCAGTAGACTCAGTATGACACTTTCTAAATTACTTTATTCCCTTCAGAAGAATGCAGGCAGTAAGAACTCTTTTTTACACCTTGGTGAAGTCATGAGTACTCTAGCCACACTCAAATGCAGCTGCTTGAGACCATATGTCCATTTCATTTTAGCAATACAAATTGATTTCCTGAATGCAGCAAGAAGTTAAGACTTTGTTCCAGCTCTGCATGCTAATACCAGGTAAAGAAAAATCCATGTCTCTGTAGACAAAAATGTAAACAATAGAAGAACTGAGGCTTTTTTAATCACATCATTAAGCTGTCCTAATTACATCATTATAATGTAAATAACATTTATGGAATAAGCAATTCAGGACACAGTCAGATCTGAAGTCTTTCCACTGTCTCCAGCCACAGTTAGGGAGAAAAGTTACACTTATGATCTAACTCCCCTGAAGATATCATGATCCACTGCCCAGTTATCCTATTAGAAAACTGCATTTCTGCCCTCAGATTCTGGAGTTTCTTACCTTAGTTTTTAACAGACTACACCTTTAGGAAAGGAATAAGTCTGCATCTGTTGTATTTACTTCAGCCTTTAAGTGTCCAGGACTGTGCATAGGGGAGGGGAGAGAGAGGAAAGTCCATCCTGCAGTCCTTGGGAAGTAATCCCCCAGTTGCTTTGCCATACACCCACAGCTGTCCATGTTGCTCTGAGCTCTTTGTGCCCGAAGTGCAGCTCATTCCAACCAAGTCCAGTGGTTTTGATATGACACTTAAATAGGGCCGCTAGCCCAGAGCACACCTCAGATAAAGCTAAGATCTCTGCCTTTACAATAATGTTGAACTAAAAGGAGCAATAAATCACAGTTAAATGTTAAATAAATAAACATTTCTTTCCTCAAATGGCTTTTCCCATGATAGGAATCTACATTACTACATCTTAGTGGCCTTTCAGTGGAGTTTTTTGCCATCCATTATGACAGGCTTATATCCAAGGAAATTGACAACTCTCCCCTACTCAGCTCAGACTTTCTACCCCGTGGTACAGACATCCTCCACGGTGTAGACCTCCTCCAAAGTGTTTCTTTTTGGCTATTCCTCAGTCTCTTCTCACTTAGAAACACAAGAACTGCCACACTGCATCAGGTTAAATGCCAGTTTAGCCTGGAACATGGACTCAACAGGGCTTATTAGCCATTATTTCAGGAAATAGAGGTATCTCATGATATAATAGAAGTACAGTGATAAAATAAATGCAACTTTCCATCAATTAGCTGTTTAGGAGCTGATATTTGGGAATTTTTACTGGACCACATTGTTTAATATTCAGGAAGTTGATACTTTTTATTTCATCTAATATCTACTTTTTAATCCTTTTGGCCTTTTCTTGCAAAGAGTGCTATGACTTAATTTTGAGTATTGTAAAAAATACTTTCTTTTGTGGTTTCTTTTTAATTCACTATTGATAATGTCATTGAATATCTCTTCAACTCCAAGGACGTAAAAATTGCATGTAAGAATTCCCAGGTCACCTTCTCTAAACCATTTATAATTCTACAGGCTTTTATCATGTCACCTTCTCATCCATCTCTTTTTCAGACTGGAGAGCCAAAGTCTCTCTTTGCTGCTGTGTGTCTTTGATCACCTTGCAGCCCTTTTCTATTTCATCTCCAGCTTTCCTATTAACTGCCTTGAGGCTGCTGGGGAAGAACTGTACACTCCTTCAAGCTGTGGCAGCACTATGAATTTATGCAGTGCCATGAGAACTTTTTCTGTGTTTATTCCATCCCTTTCTCAATAATTCGTAGTGTTTCATTTATTATTTTGACCTCCCCTGAGCATGGATCAGATGTTTTCAGAAATCTATTCACAGTCACTCCAAAATTTATTGCCTGGATAGTAATAGCTAATTTAAAGCCTGTTAATATGTATGAATAGTTTGAGTTATTTTTATTCCATTTGCATTACTTTGCACTTTTGAGCATTAATTTTCATTTGTCATTTTATTATCTAGTTACACAGTATTATGAGATTCTGCTACAGCTCTTTGCAGTCAGCTTTAGATTAGACTGTTCTGAATAATTTGTTATCAGATGCAATCATCTCAAAGTAGTATTTATCCCCTTTTCCAGCTCTTTCCAGCTTCATATTTTCCATTCTCTGTACCACAGGCAGATTTTTCTAGAACATGGTCATCGCCCCCTTCTCAGTCCTTTTCTAGGCTTCCTCCTCAGAACACCATGAAAAAAAAGATGCTCCTGAATCTCCCATTCAGTTAGCACATCTACAACAGGCTGTCTGTGTGGGATTCATCCTGCCTAACTTTAGATGGTGACATCTATTTCTGAGCCAAGTTCTCTCTATAATCAAATAGAGAGGAAATAGGCAGTGCTACAGTGGAAGTGATCCAGCTCTAATGTAAATGTCTAAAATGCATCAGATGATTCATGTCCTAAAAGTGTTTATTCCTCCTCATTGACTCCAAGCGAGTCTACAGTGAGTGGAACAGATGCAGATTATCTACGTCAGAGGCAGAGACATCATAAATTAGGTGAGAAGAATCCTACTTTTCCCACACAGATAGCACTGGGCTGCAGCCACATAATTTTTCTGGTGGACTAAAAATCCAAGAATCACATTCTTTAAAGACCTCAAAGCTGGAATAGGGGAGGACTGGGCTTAGCAGAAATCTACGGGGTAGCATCTTTGTGATTCCCCACACAGGGAAAATGCAACTCCCTTTGCTCTGTATGCCACATGGCAAGGGGCCCATGTGTAGCCAGGAGCTGGTCCAGCTGGATGCAGGCTTCCTAGAACAGAGAGGGCATAGATGTGCACAGGCAATATTTCACATGCCCTGTCCCCCATTCCTGCATTATCCTGGCTCCAGAATACCATAATGTCACCAGTGCTACTATCAGAAAAGTTGACTTTCTTCTCTTTCCTTGGAAAGATTGATTTGCATCATTGCATCATTTCTGTAGCATCATGTTTTCCACAGAAAGAACAAGCATATATTGGAGATGTGCACTTCAGCTCCTCTGCCTCATCTTACTCACCACCCTTTCCATTCCAAATCACCCGTCACAGCAGTCAGGAGTCATGCCTGGCAGGGCATCATTCACTTACAGCGTTCAGACTGTTCCCTCCAGAAGTTAATGGTAAAAGCTGCATTTCTAAAAAAGCAATGTTCCCACAACAGTCCACTGAGGTAGCTAATATAATCCTGAGACACTTGGTAAAGTTACCTCTGAGATCTGATTTACAGACAAGAATACAGAAGAAAAGTGCTGAACTTCTAAAAAATCTTACTCCTTTTCCTTTATGCAATATTCACCAGGGCACAAATATCCAGGGAGCATCTTGTTCTAAAGCTTTAAAATGTTACTGCAAATTAAAGTGCACTGGCTAATACCTTTAAGCAACTGAACTACTCTGAAAACATAGCTTATAAAAATACTTCTTCCTCTCTCAAGGAAATACTCACAAAACACAGCCTATAAAAAGTCTTTAAAAATAGAATTATTTCTCTTATCTCTGTTTAGACTACAAGGCAATCTTCTGACCCTAGCTTGGATCAAATACTGTCTGAGATAAGAGCAATGAAGCAATAAGATAAAGTATAATACGCAGAGAATACTACTGCTTACCTTAGGAGAAATGGAAATATTGAAGATGGTAACAACACAATCTTTTATTAATGTTTATTTTATTACAATCTTCTTCACTACATCTGAATGTGGAAGACCTATGTCGTCTCCAGAGAGAAACCACTGGATGTGGTGTTTGGCTTGGAATTCTTGCCCAGACACTGGTGAGTAATGCCAGCCCAGGAACGGCAAAGGAGAGCCGCTATTCTCCCAAGGGAAAGCTTGAACCGAGAGAGAAGACAGGAAAGGATTATTTAAGACTATTCCATGATGAAAAGGACAGAGTTTCATTAATCTAATTACCTAATTTTTAATTCTAGCATTTAACGTAGATGTCCTGTACATTTTTCCACATGAATAATGGGAGAGAATTTGCAAAATCCCTTATATACTCCCAGAAACTATCAGAGCAATGAGAGAGAAAGTACTGGAATTCAGTGTAAAGCCCTACCAAATGCCTCATAACTAAAACTTTAAGAAACTATGACAGGGAGATGGAGTCTAAGCTAATATAATGAGGTATATAAAGAAAAATCATGTGATTGCTGTGATAACTGTTACTGTGTGAAGGTAAGGTTCTTCTGTGCCCAGTGGTACAATGTGGATGTCCCAGCTGAGTGCTCACCTCTAGTCCAATTTACAGTCAGTGGAGAAAAAACAGATATTTCTGGGGTATAATTAATTTTTTCTTAAATTAGACCCTTAAATTAGGACACAGCTGTGGAAACCCCACATCCAGAATTCTGTCTTGTGAGCAGGCTCCCATCCCTGGATTCCTACTGCTCATTTTTATTAAGGAATTTTCTAGCTATTATTGAATGCAAATGATGTGTCTCAAGAGCCTTATTATTTATCTACTCATTCAGAAAATCTCATTGAGCTGCATTCTTGTATAACTGCTTAGGACCTGCACAAATGCTAATGGAGCACTCTTATGCTTGTCTCACATTGATTCCTCTCTGCTATGTAGAAAAATTTTCCACAGGGCTTCTTCTTTCTCAAGTTGTTCATAGGGCTTCTTCTTCCCCCGTGATTAATTTTTATCTTAGGAAGTTAACAGAGTTGCAGTTACAAGCTTGAATTTTAGCATTATGTATACTTTATATGTCATATCTAGCATAAAACATATATGATAAATACTCTCCCTTATGAGAGGCTGTTTCAACAGTCTGGGGCCTGGCCCTTTTGGCAGCCCACATGTGCCATGTGCCCAGGGGCCAGGCTGTTGTCACACGTGGCTCCGTGCCAACACCAGTGCTTGGCCATTGCTGGCGATGCTCCTCTCCCAGATGGAGCCACGGCACAGCTCTCTGCTCCAGGGGAGCTGCTGCAGCAGCATTGCTCTTGTGCTCTCCCAGCAGCCAGCACAGATATCAGGCTCAGAAACAGAAGTGTGGGACACCAGCTAGGTTGCAGGTGGCAATGGGACTCAGGGGCAGCTCTGGGCTGGATGCTGATGCAGTCTGTGGGCAGTGTGCGTCCAGGATTTGCTGCTGCTGAACATCTCAGAGTCCTGAACAAGCTCCCAGTCACACTCAGATCAACAGATGCTAAGGAGTGAGAGGCAGCTTTCTGCCTTCAGAGTGGGCCTTGTAAGTCTTGCCTGGAGTGCTGATCATTTCTCTTGAAAACCATCGCTTCTGGGTGCATGTGGTACATAGAAGGGAAGTAACAGTTAATCCACAAAAATACACGGCAAAATTCATATTCAAAATTCTTATGGTGTGAACATGCCCCAAGCCAATACAGAGTTACAGAGGACACAAGCCCAGAGCTTGCAGTTCTACCCTTGGTTCCACAATTGGTATTAACACCTTTAATTTATGTAAATTCAAAAAAAAAAAAAATTAAAACTTTTCTTGTTTCAAGGGAGGCAACTGAAATCTAAATTAAAGGCATATAAGACAAGTTTTAGGAATCCTTCTTTTGAGTTTTGACGATTTCACTGATACTGCAGAAGGAAATATTTTTTTCCAATCACACAGATGCTGCTTTTCCCATATTGTAATACAGTTTACAGAAGTGGCTAAAAGTTTTCTCCATTTTGCCCACCAGGAAATGCATTCATCTCATTTTAAGCACTTAATTCTTTAGTGTTCAGGATTAGTTAAATCAGATGAAATCTTCGAAAAGTTCCTTTTAACTACAGCAGGTCCAAATTTCACCCCAGGCTAGATTTTCAGAACAACTGCTGGCTTCTGACTCTGAGAGAGATCAGTGGAAGTCTCAAGCGCTCAGAGAAGCAAAAAATCTGTGTCTAGATATAGGAACCTCAGGTTGAGCAAAAGCAAAGGCATCTCAGTTCAAGCACTGCTTTTGAAAATTTGCCTGCACATGTAGGAATTTATCACTTTCAATGATCTACTCATGATCTGCCCACTGGGCTGCAGACCCTAACCCATGGGATTTCTATCACAATTATAGCTAAGGTAAAAAGCCAAAAATGGCTTTTTTATCAATACAGCTCTTCTTGTAATTTGAGTGCTTTGGATTGCTCATTGCAGCTTTGCCTCATGCGGACCAGACACAGAGGGAGGCAGAGGATCTGGACAGAGATCAATAATGTAGTTCAGACAAGGCATTACAGGAACGTCTGTCTGCTTTGGTATCTCCCTCTGCTTTTCCAGAGGGGATGATGGGCTTTGACATCTTGCCAGCTCTGCCATCCTAGAGAAGAGGTCATTGCTAGTTCAGCTCCAAGTGTCTCCTGTTTATCCACCATCAACCACAGCACTCTTAGGAAATTATTTCTGTCTGGTATTTCCATCCTGAAAAGGATATTCAAGCTACCTTACCACACACAAAACAGTGTTCTTAACCTGCACAGCTCATAGTGATCTCCCAGGAAATAACTCCTGCATTTTTCCCCTATGCATAGGGTAAATGAGTGGGAAGCTTTCTACCTATTCTGAGTATGATGCGTATTTTTATTTTACTTGCTCGAAATAATTTTTTTATTTTATATTTGTGTCTCTTGACTGTTATATATTAAGCAGCAGTCTTCTGAGACAGCTACTTCCTGGCAAAGGGAAATCAGAATCCATTGAATAAATCCCTGATGAAACAAAATGCTGGACTTTCTGTATTGTCTCCTGGAAATGGTTTTCAGTGACCTTGACAGCAAAATAGTATTGATAAAATTAACAACAGATGAAGAAAAAATAAGGAGGTGAAGTAAAGAACTGAGAGAGAATTTTTCTGGTGAGGCTTGCAGACAGCAAATTAAATGGAAAATCAGGAAAACTTCTTTATCTTGCAGCATGTGCAGGAAGGAAACATTCTTGCAGCAGTATTTTAAAGGTGATGGTAAAGAAGAGAATGAAGGCAAATCCCATAAGAACAGAAAAAGTGAATGAAGAAAAGCAGGATCAGGTTTGGACAGCTAGGTCCAGATGCCCAACTCGACTGGAAGATACCATGTTATCAGTGACATGCTACTGTGAAACCCGTGTTTTCTCTGCCTGCCCCAATGCCCTTCATGTCTTACGTCTTGTGACCACTTCCAACACCTCACTGTAGTAATCCCCAGGACCTCTGTGTCCTGCTGTGCCATTTCACCTGTTCTTGATATTCCTGGCAAGCCTGGGAGCTGTAAGTGCCCACCCCAGGCAGGCCTGCTGCAGCACCAGCAAGACCCTGACACATACCTGCAGCTGCAGCTCCCCCACCAGCCTGTTTCCTCCATGCTCTGCCCCATGCTCAGAACATCCTGTACAAGGCAGTGTGCTGCTCCATTCTGTCATGCTTTTTCCGTATTGATCCACTTTTATTTCAAGCCCTCAAGAAAACTGTGAGGGAAAAAGAAAAAGTTCTGCTTTTACAGTTTTCCTAAAAATCTTTTTCTTCCGTCTGTCCGCTGCTATGCAAGGCCTTTGCTAAGTGACTGATGTTCTTCTGAAGATGGCTTTATATTTCCTCAGTTTATGCATAACTTTGTCAAAACTAGTGTGTGCTTCCTCCCAGAAACTCCTTGTTCTATTCTGGTTTGTTACCCATCCTCCCTCATGGCATTGCAACTGAAGTGAGTTATTTAGGGCAGGGACACTGTGTTTCTATTTCCATTACAGAAACCTTACAAAGTTCTCCATGACTATAAAATAACAGTTTTCCCAGCATGCTTAGGTGGGACAAGGTTAGGGGGCTCCAGAGAGGCTGGTCACTTCAAGTTCTGCAAGCCCTGCTTCTGGATGTTGTCATTCCACGAAGCATTCCTTC
The DNA here is from genome assembly GCA_013399875.1 of Gymnorhina tibicen. NCBI lineage: Eukaryota > Metazoa > Chordata > Aves > Passeriformes > Artamidae > Gymnorhina > Gymnorhina tibicen. The sequence continues at coordinate 73,988 of VXAZ01008607.1, forward strand.
AAATGAGAATTTTTGTGGCTGGGTGCCAGAAAATTATGCAATGTCTCTAAAATGTGAGGCAGTGAATGGATTAGTACTTTGTCTGTCAGCTGAAAATTTGGGTTATTTTCATGTACTGGGAGAAAGGTGGTTCAAAGAAATCGCGAAGCTGCCACAAACATTCTGTTACCATTTGTCTGTTATGAGCTAATGCTGAAATATCTGCAGCACTGCTGCTTCTGTTCCACCACTGTGTAGGCAAAGGATCATTGCAGGAGATGCGAAAGTGGGACACACGATCTGCAGCCCACTTAAACCCAGGAAGTTGTGCAATTAGTTTAATTCAAAGTGATAATTGACCGACTCATGACTATTCCTAGGATAAAAAGAGCAGGAAAGATGGTTTGGTGCTAACTCTGTCTCAGCCACTTCAGGCTTTCTGGTTGTCTTCTTTATATATTTAATTAAGTACATTTGAAGGACAAATCTAGAGCCTAATGAGCTTTTACAACTCCCACTGAAATTAAAAACAGCTGCACATGTTCCTGAGGTTTTGAAAGAAATATATTCATCTCATAAAAAATACATTAGATGACCATTAAAGTTCTAAAACATGACAATAAAAGCAAATACGTTTATAATTAGTGCTGCCCCTCATTCATTAGACACAGGCTGGCGTCTCCACTACTCAATCAATGCTTTGCTCTTACTTTGTACTTTCTTAATTTTGCCTTCATGTTTGCTTTCAGAGTTCTTCTGGATGAAAAGTACTATAAATAAGCAAGCTGCTATTACTGCTGACCGCAGCCTATGACATCCTCCCAAAGCTTCTTGTTTTCCTGGGTGTCAGACTGATTTGAAAGGAACTGGTTACATGAGTGATGAGTGCTTGTCCTCATCTGGACAAGCTGCTCTAGACTAAATATAGGAATTTGAGACAAAGATTTCTTCCTGTCCATTTAGGGACTTGCAAATGCAAAAAAACCTATTTCATGTCACAGGCAGAGAGTGATGATGGTGCCAGATGATAGGACAAAGCCCAGTGGTACATGACTGATTGCTTTGGGAGACAAAGCTTTTATTTTTATCTAAAGGTAGATTATAAAAAATGTTGGAAGCTCACCCCTGAATATACACTCAATTTCATGTGACTTGAATTCCAGTAAAATGTGTAATATTAGGGGAATTAAAAGTTGATGATTATATTGACAGGGGCACAGGAAATAAACAAATAGATTACTTTAGTGGGCGCAAAGGTTCGTTATCTTGCAAATCTAGACAAAGTACGTAAAAATCAGTGTTGACAATATATTTATTTAATTTATACTTCTGTATAATTTATACTTCTGTATAAATAGTGATAAATAATGCTTCAACACAGCAGTTGCACAAACTGTGTGTCTGCACACCTTGAATAGACTGATAGGATAAACTTGTTTGAACAAGCATATGTTTAATCACAGTCATAAACACCGAGTGTGGATTCTGAGACATGTAGACTGAGATCTTGGAAAGCATGGATGCTATAAATATTGTAGAGGTCCCAACATGTAATCAACTAAATATGTGTTGCCTTGTATCAGCAAATAGGAACTTCTATTGCTATAGCTATGGCAGTGAGTATTATCATTGTTTGAGATCAAGGAAATTCAGACTCTTGTATCTGCACATCAAAGAGACATTGACAGATGGGATAGAGCTCAGTGAAAGATTCAAGATGCAGAAAATTTATTTTCTTGTCTCTCTCAGTGTAAGTGATAAGTTCCAGTTTTGCTTGCTGTGAGCCGATAAAGTGTCAGCAAGGAACTGGAGAGTGGAGAAAATCATCACTCTGTAGGATTCCCTGATTTCCTATCACAGGCATTAAAGTACTGTGCATCCTGTAGAAAACAGTGATACAGGAGCATAGCCAAGAGAACAAATCATTCAGAAATGGTTTCACTCCTTTTTTGTCAGTGTCCAGGCAGTATTTTAGTCAGCTACCATGGAGCTGACACTGAGCTGCACGTGAGTTATTGCCTCCTTGAATGGAGAAGGCATCAAAAGTAGCACAGCTGGGCAGCTGCCAGTAAAAACCATCATTAGAGCAATGCAGAAAAATGAAGATATGAAGTTGCATTTGCAACAGTATCCTTCCATCCCTGCACTGAAATCTTCCAACAGAGACAAAGGAGGAGGAGATAGAGGGAAGACTCTGGAGTCATACATCACAAAGGTGTTAGAGAGAGAAGGAGGGAGGAGGAACAGAGAAGTGAAATCATGAAGGATGAAAAAGGGCAGGAATAAGAGGAAAGAAAATAAGAAACAGGCGTAACCAAACATACCAGGATTGATACCTCACATTCTAGCAGAGTTGCACTATTACAGTGATATTAGCATAGAAAGAAGAGAAACTTTTCTTAAGCAGTTAGAAATGTGTGACTTTGATGGAGTCCATCAAACTTTCCTGTCTCCCAGCCCTGTCAGTTCTTATAGGGGTCAGAAAGGAATGAGGGGCTAAGGATTGTAGCAAGAGCGGATGTTCTTGGCTACCCTCACACTTCCTCTCCTCTCTTCTCTTGGTCTGTTTCTTCTTGTATTTCCTCTGCAAGCCTGAGACCTCGACTTGGTGTCTCTTACAGTGTTACATAAGTCACCCATCTGGAAGCAGCGTGTTGTGCAGGCAAGGAAAGGATGCTGCTGCTTTGAAACTTAGATACAGAAGAAAAAGAGTAACTACACTGTGGCTTTGAAATATTGGCTGGTTTAATTATTTTTGACACACATTTTCCCTCCATTTACCGAAGAACTGTGGAAAATTTATACTCTTATCTACTCTTACACCTTACAGTTACTCTGTAGGAGTGGTTTTAGCTCTGTCTTTCACAGAGTTAGACTTCTCTGACTGATTTTTTTTCCCACTGTCTCCTTTCACAGTAATGAGGTTCTATTTGCAATACATATCAACATGCTTACTGTAATTACATGCATAGCATACAAGTAAGACATGGCTGAGAACACATATTCTGCTTTTGTTTACTGTCTTTTTCCTGTTTGTTTCTTCTGGCCTTCAAATGTGATGCTGCAGAATCTTTTCCTTTAAGAGAGAGATGTGGTAAATTCTGCCCTCTTTTACCACAATCATGAGCAGGGCACCAATTTCCTTAGCTCGTATTCCTTTATCTTCTGGCTTCCCAGGTTTCCTTTTGCCTCAAACCAAGCCCTGCATGGACACAATCATTTGTCCGTCCAGGTGACTCCCAGACCAGGATTGTTAAGGGAACCAAGCAATTACCCAACAGCAAATACAGTATCTCTGTTGTTGTCAACCTCTGCTTATTTTAAACAGAAAGCACCTGAGGAAAGACAAGGTGGACATAGTGGCGCAAAGGAAATTTTCTTCTGAAAGGAAGTGCTACTGCTTTCCCAACTCCTGCACAACAGCCTCAAAGGAAAGTTAATAAGCAAATGCAGACGTGATGGTTGGGAGAGAGAAGCCAGTGCTGTGGGAGAGAATTGAATAGATTCTCACTACCTACATGCAGAGGTTACCTGTGCTTCTCTTCCAACTACTTCAGGTTCACTTTCTCAAATTATATGTTCTATATTCTTGGAAATAGCATTAGTGACTCAGATTGCTGAGGACTGTGCCATTGCTGTTATCTGAGTGTCTACACATTGAGATTTGCATTTCTGGCTTTAAAATTAAATCACAGTATCGTATTTGGCACAGAGCTTGGAGAAAATTTTCCAAACAATGGCGACACAGTGCAGCTGCCTGTCCCTGAGAAGGTACAATTCCAGGAGAATTTCACATCTCAACAAGCTGAGAATTCTGTTGGCATTCTTCTGGCTTTTTAGTGTGTTTTAAAATCTGATTTACATTAAAAAAGGACCTGTCTCATTGGCATAACACTTTTGTGGTCACAAGATAGTAGTCAAGGTAAAACGTAGACACTATCATGATTATAAAATACACAGACATTCACAGGAAAACTCAGTTTGGGTAACAACACATTAATCAATAACAGAAGTAACTCTTGAGGGATCATTTATCAAGTCAAAGAAAAATCAAAATATTTGGAATATAGAATACTTCTTTCATACTTGTCATTAGTACAAGTCCCATCAAGACTGCTGAATTTATCCTGAGCTCTGCTGGTAACGGATCAGATGACCAGGGTAACACAGAATTCTTTCTCATTTTATGGGCAGGCTCTTATAAACTAAATTTTAAGAGTCTGACAGCTGATTTCAAGACAATTACCCTGGAGACTTCCATTCACTTCAGGAACTCAGTTCTCTGTTGCATGTAATTGAGGCAAAGCAATGATCGTCCTCTGCCCATTTTTCAGAAGCATGTTTGAGAAATATCTGACTGGACAAAAAACTCCAGTGTATCCTAGGAGAAATATCTTTTTTGGTTTTGCTTCTTTACTAGAGAAGTGAAAGTAGTCAGCAGTCTACATTCAGTCATGTGCAAGATACGTGGATAATTCTGAGCTAGGACCATTGAAAAATACTAATACTTAATGTCAGACACTTTGATCAATGGCTTTTCTACATTGGTCAGAGGAAAATTTTCATTTGCAACTTTCAAATATGTTGCCAAGGCTCATGTGATTTCATAGGCAGGGCTAAGTTCTTTCCAGCTCTGGTTCTCCAACATTCAAGTATCAAAACCAGGCAGTAAACTGTGCATGGGCAGTGATATTCTTAACTGAAAATAAGTTCTCACCAAGAGTCTCTCCAGAGTGGGCAATGGTTCTTTACTTCACTTTTTTAAAGGTTTTGCTTAATGAGATACTGGGCCTTCTATCAGGATGTGATTTCTACCTACACTGCAGATTGAGGAAAGTCTGTACTGTACTCACACACCTTCCATCCAAACTGTTTTCTTTTCCTGTTCAGTAGTCTTCCTTCTGATGACTGTCTGGTTGATACTTCTCTTCTTCCTTTGAAAAACACAGTTCACCGTGAAAGTTCCTGTGTTTGACACCAAATATTAGCTGACAAATATTACCCTCCTGCTGAATTATTCAGTATTCATTGGTATTGATTTCTTCTTTATTCCTACTCCAGCATACACAAAGCCAATTATTTTGTACCAAGCCTACATGATCATCAAGATTAGGAGGAAATTCTTAGTTTTCTGTATTGGCTGGCTGTTGCTTTCCATGGACCTTACCAGCCTAACAGAGAGACAAGACCATGCAGTCCGACATAGTCAGCATAGGCAGTAGCAGTGACTTTGATGCAGTTGCACTGAAAACTGATATGTGCTATTCTGTAGAGTCAAAAATATTCATATACTCTTTATTAAAATTCTGACCTAAGTTTTTACTTCAGCTAACAGATGCAGCACGATCATGCTGTGTTTTTGCCAAATATATTCTGTATATGATCTTCATTGATACTAGAGCTCCTTTCAAGCTTCTGTATGAAATTAAGAAGCACCATTGAGAAGGAAAATATAAAATATGCCCCAAAAATGCCCAGGCATGCCAGAAACCAGTCTATTTATCATTTTGAAGCTAACTTGTTGACCCTTCTTTCAGCCATCGCTTCTTTCAAGCTGTTCAAAATACAGAAGCAATGAAAGCAAATCTCCTGAGACTGAATGTGTGCCATGAAAGAAAGAGTGTAGTAGAGGAAACAGTCCAGGAATACATGCATATATGATGTGACTGCTGCTGTCTTAGGTGAAATGGGCAGAGGTGAAGTGAAATGGGAAGAAGAATTTAGAAGAATTTTAAAAAGAAGCAGTTTACCTGGAATACAAATACTTCACTGGAATATATGATCTGTACGATCAGGAATCCACCGGCCAAAGGACTGGTCAGGTTTGTAAGTGTACTGTTCGTAAATCCTGCATCTCTCACATGCTCTCTCAAATGAGGAGATTACAACTGTAATCAGAGATGCACTATGGCAGGTCTCTGATTTCTTGCTTCCGTATATTTCCTTGACAGTCTACCAAACTGAGCAATTTAAGAGCTTCAAGAACATGCTGACCCATAAATTAATTCCTAGGCTAATTAACTATCTATTTGCTTTATTAATGGTTTTGTTGGAAGTGGTAAGAATGCAACAAATAAAAGCAAAATTATGAGAAGCAAGCCACTGTGTCCTTGAGACAGAGATGTCTAGTGACAAACATGTTCTGAGCTTTAGGAACCCACATAACAGGGTAGTCAGAGAGCATCTTTCAAAACCTATTGCCAAATGTAGGCAATGATAGTGTGAGATGACTGTTTCCAGGAGATGAAACATAGTTTTCAAGTGGCTCACTTGAGCAGAAAAGCTGTAATGTACCTTATGCGCTGTTAGTAGTTTCTAAAGCAACATATATTTAAATGCATGACCTCAGTGAACACTGAGAAAAGGGGGCTGGAAGCCATGCAAGTTTCTACTGTAATTTTGATTTTCAATCAAAATGTCATTCTGTTCTTTCCAAGCAGCTATGTTTTTCTTTAATCTAAGTATGTAGTATCTAACTGCAAAGACTTGAGCTGTGTCCAGGAATCTTCCCTAGTACTCCCCATCTTGTTAAGGAATTTCAGTACAACAACAAACATTTTTGAGGAGAGTTCCACGGAATTTTTTTGTTTCAATGTACAATTTCTGCCATTGGCAGCCTTTCTGTATCTTTATAAACTGTCACAGATTCAAGTTAAGTTTTGTCTTAAACAAAGACTGCTCCTTTTCTGAGCTGTTATCCATTGACTGAGATCCCTTCTCACCGAGTCCTTCTAGAATCATTATCCTCCCAAATACTGATGTCACAGTTTAACAACATGTTTATAGTAAACAACATTACTTATGCCCTTTTAAAGCAGTGAATTTCTCAGTGAACTTCTCCATGGGAAATTTCATCTTCAAGCCAGAAAGAATAAAGACATTGGAGCTGCAGTAAGAGTACACTGGGGTTTAAATTTACAGCCCATGCAGTCACTGAAACTCAGTCATCATTGCTGAGCAAAGAGCAGTGATTAAGTCCCTCTGGGAACTGGCTACGAGACTCCTGTGCAAAGTCCCTGGCACCACTGAAGTGTCTCCTGCACTTTAATGCTATCAAACATTAAAGAAAATATTGAAACAGGGAGAAATTACCAATACGCTGGTTAATTCTGAGAGACGGCCCACTTCCCACTACCAGAGCTCCAGCAGAGCTGGAGCCTGGAGACAGGTTTCACTCCACATGCAGCACAAAGCATTAGTTTACACTTATTGTATGAAGATCCCTGTACCCCAGAGTCCAAAAGAAGGTTGCAGGAGTATAAACCCTGAACTAAATGCTATATAAAGACCCCTCAGAACGACTGCCAGCCTCTTGCACCTGCATCCTGAAAGGGATGCGTAAGCAAACAGCCCTGGTGGGATGTTTATTCCAGGCAGCAGAGAAGGAAGTGCCCCACAGGATGGCTGAGCACTGGCAACTCCCAAGAGCAGCCCTGGGGCTCAGGAGGGTGCATAAGGGTCCAGGCAGCACAGGGAGAGGCCATGGGCCGGTGACATGGAGGGTGGCCAAAGACCAGTGTCACCAAGACCATGGGTGGAAAAGCAGATGCCAACACGTGCCAGCACCCAAGGTCCCTGGGGTTTCCCAGGGAAAGGGCGTGAGGGGAGGCACAGGCATCTCCCTCCAGTTAAGTTTGCTCTGTGCACTCAAATGCCAACTTTAATACATAGCAAAAAACACAGTTTGGAGAATTTGTTTAATCTGGTTCTCACAGTTGGTTTTGGGTGTTGTGGGGTTTTGTTCTTGTTGCTCTGGTTTTGATTTTTTTTCCAGCAAGATGATTTCACAAGAAGAAATTAAAACTCCAGAGTAAGAAATACAAAAAATGTTACTGAAACCAGATGAAATACTTGAGTTCAGTTCAATTACCCAGATATCTATAACCTCTACTCTTTTTACTGGAGTGTTTAGGAGGTCCACAGAGAGTATACAAATTTCAATGAGTCAGAAGATAATTGGAATATCCAAGTGTTTCATATGTCTTTAGTTACCAGCATAAGCAGCTCATATCTTGCCTTGTTCTCCTTCAAAATGTAATATCCTGCATGAAAAAAGCAGCAAGTTTTAAACTTTGATCTCTAGGTTGTTCAGATAATCCATAAAATTACTCAGAAGTGCGGTAGGTGCTCACTATACTGAAGTACGAATTGCATCTATGTTCACTGATGCCTGTTGTTTAAAACATTTCCTGAAAAACCAAGCTGCTGTCAGTTGTTAGTGCATGGCCAGCTTAAAAGAACAGCACTCTTAAAACAAAAATTTCTGTCTGTAGAGATTTTGCTGCTATTGTAAAAAGAGTAAGTTCGGCAAATGGCAAATTGGAAGGGCCGTGCCATTAGGAAAAAATGGAGATGGAAAAAAGTCTGATCAGTTCTTGTTTAGTAACAATTTTGAGCAAGACGAAATAATCTACTGCAGTGGATGTTAATTATGTTAATAGCAACCATAGTGTCTAAAGAAAAAAAAAAGCAACCATTAAACCAAAACAAAAAAACCCCAAACAAATAAATCAAACATCCAAAACTTCCAGAAAATAAATGTTTTGCAGTAAAACAAGGGAGGATGGAAATGAGCAAGCCAAAATCATATTTTACTATAATATTTGCTTTGTGATGTCACCTTTTCAGCAGTACAGTGAAGAACTGAGAGTTCCTTCTGGCCCAGTGAAGTTCTTTTTGGCCTTCCTTCCCTGCCTCCACCACTATACCCAAGAGTGACATGCAGTGATCCACCCACTTGGAGCTGTAAAACCAGAGCATCATACCTATTTACCAGATGTGTCATACCCAGCGTTTCCAAATGGACTCAGTCCTCCTATGAGCAAGGCTTTTGGAGTCTGCACTCAGTATGATGCTGCAGTGACTACAGGGAAGCCTCTCCAGAACACATGATGTATTTGTCCCCGGCAACATTGTGCAGAGCAAAAATATTGAAATAATAAAACCTCTGCACTTATGCCACCCAGCTCCAGATTTTCCTCTAATTCTGACTAATTGGGTATTTAAAACTGTGCTTTAAGGTTTACTTCCCTCTCCATCAGAAGTGACAGAGAGACAGACTATGCCATTTTCAAGGCAGGCTGAACATCGGATCTTTTATGCATGTCAAGATTTCTTTTTTACACCTGGGTGTCATCAGTGGTAAGAACCTGAGTTACTGCATGCAATGAAGTTAATTCATGTGTATCAACATTGTAGATTACACAGCACATAATACCAATATTTTTTTTAAATACCGAGCAAATGAACTAGAGCTGTTGCCACATTTCTGCATATCCAATAAGAGCTCCAGGAAGATTTAACTCTGCAGTTCCATAGTAATCACCGAGTCCATGACCTCTTATAAGGTGTCTAAAAGGTCAAATTTGTCAATTAATTATCTATGTATAAAAGTAGGATTAGTAGAGTATTCTGATAAATTGAAATCTCCAGGTTTTTCACATTTATATTTAATAATGTTCCAGTATAAAACAAACAATAAAACAAAACAAAGAGCCAAGCCAACAAACAAACAAACACAAACAAACAAAAAACCAGCCAATTTGTTACCTTAATGTCATGTTTAAAGTAATAGACAATGCCATGATTATTTTGTAGATCTCTTCTCTTTCCTGGCTCCCTTTGCTAACAGATGTTAGTATAGAAAAGGATATTCCTTCTGCTAACAGATTGTTTGTTTTGTGGACTTTGGAGAAATGTCAGGAGTTTCACATGGTTTGCTCAAACTTTCCACTGCAATTTTGCAACTTACATAGTACATAGTAAGATAGGTCCATGAGGAGAATCTACCCAGTAGACTTCACATGTAGAGTAGGCTTTTCACCAGAAAGCCCCAATATTTGAAGCAGTTGCAACACCTACAGGTCAGCTACTGATCTTGAGTTAACGAGAGCATAGCAGGTCTATCGGAACTCCTACAATTTTTTTTTCTCTTTTCTTGATATTTCTTTTAAAGTTGGCTGAAGATGTAATCCTGTTATGTTGAGGCAGTTCCATCCTGACACAAGAACAAGAGGATTTATGCCCTTCATTGTAGAAGAAGGCTCACCAAGTGATTGAATAAATGGGAAAAGGCAGGAAATGAAGGTGCTCTCGAGTCAATACACATGTACCAAGGAATGAGTGGCTGTTACTCACACAGGTATGAATAACGCACTGCGATGCCTGTGCCATTCCCCATTAGCCCAGCATGTTTCACATGCACTCATGGTTATGGAAATAGAAACAGATTGTGAGTCAGAGAAAAAGTTGAGTCAGAATGAATATGTGAAGTGAGTAGAAAGGAATGATCAGAGCCATTAACTTTGCCTGTGAAAGGTAGAAAGGCAAGACCAGTCAAAGAACTGAAGCAAATGGAGCACCCAAGGGGCAACTCGGTAAAATTGCCAAGATACGTTGACAGCTGAAACGACAGGTATTTCTATCATCCACAGCAGTTACATCTGATGTTATAGAAACTCAGATGACAGTCTATGTAAGTCTTCTGGGTACTTTTTTGTTGACATTATTTCCCACTGCCCTTGTTTTCATTACCTAAGACCTGTTTGTACTGTGAATGAACAAGGTAAAATATAAATGCTTCCCCATGCCAAGGTAGGAAGTCAATAGGAGTGTTCTCACAGACTGTGTCTATGAAGGAGATACAGATACTTAACTTCTTGATATGTGATTTATTTCACAGAGCTTGAAAGAACTGGAATGTTGCAATTTGAAATGCAACAGGGAAAATGTGCCAGAGAAACTTTCTGTAAGAAAATGGGACCAAAGAAACTCAAATTTCCTTATTAAGATATCCATGGTTTTCTCTTTTGGAGAATTCACAGATTGCATGAACCTAGTGTATAGAGAATATTTTAGTGTTGCAGCTCTGATTTAATTAAGGTTGCATTAAGGGACAGAGAAATGTTAACAAGATGTCAGTTTTATCAAATCATACTTCATTCAGAGTCTTGGGTTTCAGTCAATAATTCTGTCAACAAAACAGTTCTCTTCTCAAGATGAACTTAACTTCTTGAAATAGAAATCAAACTGACCAAAATAATTTACAAGTCCTTAAGTCAGAGAAGCTGTATTGTGCACACATACTTCTGAGCTTCAATAAGCCAGTGTGACAGGGGAAAAAAATTACCCTATCATGATAATATAGAATTCACTCTAGATTTTTTTGTGTTAAAAATATGTAAGTTTGGAATACATTATAAAATTCAGATCAGCTCAGATGAATTGGTTAAAGAGGCTCTCTTGCTGAAAAGACACAATTTGCAAAGACAGGCAATCTATTAGGCCAGTTTACATCACTGAGAAAACAAGCTTGCAGGCACACAAATACTTGTACAGGTCTGAAACAGTAGAGGCATTTTGCAAAGGTAAACAAATATACAACAAGTTTCTGAGTTTAAATTGACTGCTGAGTAGTAAGATACGACAGAAAAAGTTGCAGGCAGCAAAGGTAGGAAGTGATCATGAAGACAGATGGTGATTATCTTCTGTGGGTCAGAAAGCAAAAAATAATCACAACCTGCTGAATATGTTTAGCTCATCCTGACAATACTTTACAAGGGAAGGCATTAGCATTGATTTTTATCAAATATATCCATCATAAGGAGGAAAATGCCGTCGAGTTTTAACACAAAGCCTGGGTTCAGACTAGTTAACTGACCCAGGAAAGATGATGAGTGAATTTTTTATTAATTTTTGAACCTGACCATTTAAAGTGAAATATTTTCAGCTTACTAGTGAAATCAGTCCCAGCTCACATCTATGTGTCATTCCATAGTTATGACAATATAGAATAAGGTCTTGACCTTGGAGACATGTATGTCTTCAAGCATAACAGTCCTATTGATATCACTGGATGAATTACGTGTTTAGCATGTGTTGTAGTATTGCAAATTTTGAGGACTATGTAAAAACCAAGAGCATTTTTTTACTTCAGTAAATTCAGAAATGTTTGAGAGTTAATTTTAAATCGAAGCACATTAGAAGCTAAAAGGCCATGATTGTCATCAAAAATGCAATCAAAAATTTTCCGTTGCTATCACAGGCCCTCCCTACCTGAATTGACAATAATTGAAAAGCTCGTTGACAACACTAAAAGAAACCCCATGGACCACACTGACAAGAATCCACTGTCTGATCTTAAAACATCTCTTTAGAGTGATTTATGGAAGGTGAGGTTGGTGGTGTGTGGACAAATCTGAACACCCTCCAGTCAAGACACAGCAGTTTCAGACTGGGAATCCTTTTGTGCTCTCTACCACAGGAAATCCAGCAGCCACTCCAAGCCAGGGAGTCTGGCAGAGGTCTGCTGCACAAGGGGTTTTGGGTCTGGCTGCTCTGCAGTGCTGAATATGTCCTGATCCACACAGTAATCTGTCCCAGCTGGCTCCCGGAAGAAGCTCTCCAACAGCTCTGCAGTCAAAAACAACAACAATAATCAAACTATATTAAAATTTTCCAAATGCCAGCCCATTCCACACTTTATGGTGTTTACCATAGCATATGAAGCTCCATATGTTGTTTTTTGTACTGTCAACTTTGAATTTGTCACTTCTTCATGCACTAAGTCTCTTTTCTTCTGTGTTTGGATTTTGTAGTATCAACCACATCTGAGATTTTCTCCGTCTGCTGCCCCACTTATGAACAGTGCTGTGCGACATGAACCTGTGCCCAACACAGTCCAGGGCTCTACCCATCTTCTCTGAGATCCTCTGAGATCCCTGTAAAGGTACAATGACTATCACCAGTATTCTTACTCTGAACTAGGTGCATTTTCTTTAATGTTAGTTTATAACATTTATACACCAAATACGCCAGTACCACCTACCATCAGAAACAATGCCACTGATACCCCTTCTGGTTTGTTTCTCTATTCAGATTGCTTTTTCTTTTCTGCTTTCTGACCCCAGGTATTCTTCAGAGAGTCTAAGCATCCAGAGTTTTACTTCACCCATTTGTTTTTCTTTTCCTAATAGCACAGCTGCCTGTGGTATGAGAACTCAGCTAATACCATATGACTTTTCTGAGAGCATCTTCAAGATAACTCATCCAAAAACTTGCTCTAACAAAGATGCCTTCATCCTTGTCATAAGTTTGGGGGTTTTTTTCTCTCTTGATCTTACAAAATCTAGTCATGAAATTATATTTTCAGACTTACGTGAGTTGTTGTCATATTCTAAAATCCGAGAGAATAAGCCATTAAACAGGAAATCAGGCTTTGCTTTTTCATCAAAAAAGAAAAAATCCGAGTGTCCTTTGTGTATTATTGTCAAGCAAAATGCAAAGTCTAAAATGAAATTGAACTAAATAGCCTTGCAAAAATTTTTAGAAGTGGGATGTTCCTTTGTCATCAGCATCCCTAGAGTCTTTGTGAGACCATCAGATAATTCTGCATATGGTATGTTGTAAACAGAGTATCACACAAATGCTTTTCTTCCTGTAGCAGAACTGAGTGATTAATGCCACTCTGCTGTGCTCTTCACCCTTCACTGTAATGAGTCATGCAGTCTGGATAATGGTGGACTCGCATCCTTTTCAGTTAGGGTTATTTGAATACTTGTTAATTTTTCAGGGCCACTACAATCGGGATGTTATGCATTAAAGGAGGCATGCAAGATTACAGCTTTTGACACTCCCCCATCTTAAAAATAAATTCAGCAATTATGATAAGATGAAATCATCTCCTGTTTTTCTGAGAAACTGGGGAAAACTTTGTTGTTATTTTTTTAAAGAAAAAAAAAACCCAAACTGGTCTCAAACTTACTCCATTAGGAGTTTTGGGACAGAGTAACCAACAGAAGAATTCTACACGCTCCTTCTCAGCCCAGGAGCTACATGCTCTGAATCTGGGGCAAGAGGGAGCATGCACTGGCAAGCAGGCAACCGTTACTGTACCCTGAGTGCCCAAGCAGCTCCCCCAGTCTTTCCACACCTACAATGGAAGCTTTTACACACAATGTATTTCCCTTCCCGGAGCCTGCCTTAGCCATGCATTTGCAAGGGCAACTTCCCCTCGGACTTGACTCCCACAGGTACTTGACTGGACTCAGGACTAAGGTGAGAGAGCTGATAAAGACATTTGACATTTCGCAGTCCTAAAATAAAAAGGATCCAGAAAACCAAGGTTAATCAGCTACACTGGACCTTTTGCACTTCTGCAAATCCCATCAACTGCTAAACTGGGGTGGTAGCCTGGGGCAAAGCAGGGAGCATCTGTAGCATCATCCCAAATCTTCGTTGAAATTTGGACTGTGGAAGCATCAAGCATCATTCATTGTTTTATTTTGTAATCTGTGTACTTAAGTAATATCTGACACCTTCCAAGTACACACTCTCCAAACACAGATCTAACCACTAACAACAAACAGACTGTACCTTCTCCTGTATAGGTCCTCCTTCTGCTTCCTGTCAGTAGTGAAAACAGGACCAAACAAAGTCTTCCTGTGACTTTGGCCGCCGTGATTGCCCAGGTTGGTACTTATCAAATGCAGATATCTCTATCAACACAACCAGGGGGGTTTCTAGACCACAATCTCATTCACTCTGTGCAATGTGAATCATACAGAGTATCCACTGCTTCTCAAGGGTCTTGGTAAGATGCACTAGTCTGAAATGCAGGTATCTAATGTTTGAATCTCACTCACACTGTCCTCTCCCTACCTCAGGGTTTCCACACCGCTCTCTGTCCGAAAATGAGGCAGCTTAGTCATCCAGATCAGTGACAGTCAGTCATAGCATAGCCATCAACAGGCAAACTTAACAAATTATCCAAATAAACTTCAAGCAGAGCTCTTGTAGAAATTTGAAAGCCTTTTTTTGATACAATTTGAGAGGCTCAAATGTCAGAGGTCTTACTTGTAGGGAAACTCTTTATAGAATGAAACACAATTTTCTTTCTTACAGTACTTTTCCATTGAGAAAGAGACATGTTTTCTCCTTCATGTCTGCTGAAATGTTAGTTTATACCACTGCAGAATATATTTCTGAAACCCACTGCTATTAATTGTTCATTGAGAGAAACATAGAACTATTGTTTGTAAAGATACTGCACAGACTTGTAAAATCACCATTCTCTTGTTTTCTCTGTTTCATCTGTCCAGTTCAGAAAGAGGATTGGGCCATGGACTGACTATGTGTTTTGAACAATTCTCAGAAGAGGCATTTTCCAGTGCACAGGTGAGGAGATTTTAGCAAACATCCAATCTAGATGCAAAGCTGGTCAGCACAGATACACACTGAACAAATGGAACATGAGTCGGCTGCTTCAGTTTAGTGCATGGATTTTGAGAGCCAAGCAACCAAAAACCTGAAAATATGCCTAGAAAAACTTAAAAGAGTCCATAGCAGTCCACAGACTGCATGTGCTCCTTAGCAGAAAGTCTCTACCCTGGCTTCCTTTCATCCTGAATTCTGACTGTCATCTAAAATGTGAAACTGCTAAATTTTACCAGAAGACAGACATGGGTGGTTCTAACGAATGCTATCAGAGATATATACATGAAAAATGAAAGGATGAGTCTCTATGCTGTAATAAGGCATAACAGAGAGATTTAGCTCAAATTAACGTTAACAGAGCTAGCTCTGGTGGTGTAGGTTTCCCCTGTGTTGTGCTTGAGCTAATCAACCTTGTGGAGAGTAGATGTTTTTTCACGTGGAGATATAGATGTCTTTTAATACGGAGACAGTACATTTTGGCATGAGCTGGTATCTCTGTGTAACACTGTGCTGTATGATTTGGATGTAGCTGTTCACTTCAGTGTGATCCAGGTTTCTCAATCAGAATAATAGAGATTGCAAGGATAAGGCACCTCACCTTTTCTCATACACACACATAAATTAGCCACAGTGCCTCTGAAACTGAGAACAGCTTTGCATTTTCTAATAACTTCTTAAGGTTTTTATAATTGGAAACAGAAATCCCATTTCTTAAAATAATTATCTTGCAAAGCACATTCTTTAGAAGTGCTTCATAATACTACCAAAATCCCCTTCTTTGCTTTTGAATCATGATTTTGCCTTCCTGTCCAGGTGTAGCCATTTCTGCCTCCTGGAAATGGTGGACAAATGGCTACATCTGACAGTCTTAGAAAAAATTCAACCTTGCAATTTACTGTCTTCATAATTAATGGAAAAGCAGTGATATTAATTTTCACAGATCACATTCAGCAGACTCACAGTAGTCCAGATTGTGCTTACACAACTCCATTTCAGAGGGGTGTTTCTTTGGTCTTCCCCTTCTCTAATTCTTCAGATTTACCTGCATGGGAAGAGGGGACCAGATAAAGTACAGAACATACATTTCTTTCCTTTAATCTGCACAGAAGTCCACAGGAGAGCCATGAAGATGATCAGAGGGCTGGATCACCTCTCTCACAAGGACAGGCTGAGAGACCTGGGGCGGTTCAGCCTGGAGAAGGGAAGGCTCCAGGATGACCTCACTGTGGCCTTTCAATGTATAAAAGTGGATTTATAAGAGAGCTGGAGAGGGAGGTTTTACCAAGGCCTGTAGTGACAGGAGAAGGGGAAATGGTTTTTAACTCAAACAGGGCAGGTTTGGATTAGAAGTTAGAAAGGAATTCTTTAGTGTGAGGGTGGTGAGACACTGGAACAGGTTGCCCAGAGAAGCTGTGGATCACTGGAAGTGTTCAAGGCCAGGCTGGACAGGACTCAGAGCAATCTGGTCCAGTGGAAGATGAGGAGTTGGATTAGACGATCTGTAAACTCATATCCAACCCGAACCAGTCCATGGTGTTAGGACTATGATTTCACAAGTGAGATCACAGTCTCCTAATGTATGTTTTTCACTTGAATGTGTTTACCACATAAGAATAAACAAAAGGTAAACTAACAAAGAAATTACTCTTTTGCCACCTACCGTGACAGAAATAACAATCTTGAGCTGATAAAAAGGGAATTTCTGTCACGGAAGAGATCATCTTTTTTCCTTTCAAATTAAATTGAGCTCTAAAGCCAGCAGTTATCACACATGCTTCTCACTTTCATAAAATTACTTTGTGTAACTCCAAATTTTCTGCTCAATAAATAACATTTTGAACCTCTTTTTTGTAGAAAAATAAGTGTATTTAGAAGTGAACATTTTTCCACTCTGAAATCTTTTTTTTTAAGAAGGACTCCGAGCAGCAATCTACCAAAATCTGTATCCATTTAAGAAATACATTTGACTAGTGCACTCTTCCTTCTAGAGACAGCTGTTCAACAAATGTTTTTGAACAGTTCTCATGAAATCTAGATGGGGAGTTATGAGGAAATAAGTATTGTCTTTACAATCAGGACAGTTTAATTGTTAGAAAGCTTTAACTATAACATGTATGTCAGCTCCATCAAGAGACAGAAATTGATGTATCCTACCCTCCCTGCTTCGTATGCTCACTAAAACAACACAAAAGGGGTAAAATTTTATTAGTGGTGGCAGATCTTGTGCAATATGATAAAGCTTATGCACAGAGCTCTTCTTTCTTTTCCAAATATACTCAGAAACCATACCGTAATCTCTTAAAATACATAAATATACATCTATTAAATACAGTAGTAGCCACTTGCAAGGGTAAATCTGCTTCTCTAGCACTCATCTTCCCCTTTTGTGTCAATATGGGAGAGTAAGAGTGAAGTGGGATTCCTCTTGGGGAGAGGCATCTTTTTAAGTTCACTGAGATGTTTACAGGCCTGAACATTAAAAGATATTTTCTTTTGCATCTTCTATTCATGATATCTTAGTCCTGTACTGCACTGAGATCAAAATACAACGTAAGTAGAAGGATTTGCCACAATCCTTTCCACCTCCATAAAAGATGTCTTTCTCTTTTTTTTTATTTCCCAGCCATTACCATTTCAGCAGAGTGCCTTTATGAGGTAATCAAAAGAAAACATCCCGGAAATTTCTGACATAACTTCACTTTTTTTTTTCCCCCATCTCAAACAAGGGCCAGATGCACACTCTGAGACTGAGACATAGTGAGGGGCTTTTTGGTTATTTAATTACAGTTCTTAATTAATGTGAGAAAGCTTAACTGATCCTAAATAGTGGTAGCGGTTGACAAATTACCAGAGCACTCCATGCCCACAGAAGAGCTAATGCTGCAAGGAAAGCACAGGGAATCAACACTAGTTTGTAATCAGTTGCATTTCAAAGAAATAGTTTTTCCAAGTGTCTTCGTGCATGTGGGATTACTATTGTCTTTGAAGTTTGAATCATTTTTAAGATCTGGCTAGGGCAAATTAGATAAGAAGGTGGCTGTGCAATTAAATTAACAATTTGGAAAGCTCATTCAGTTAGAAGATCCAAATACTTATCCTGATAAAATGCCGCCAACGCTTTAAAGAGGTGTAGTGACTTATTTTTTACCTATAAATTTTTTTGCTGACAGATTTGGTAGGCGCATGATTCAGCACTTAGCACTGGTAGCGTGATTCACCCGGGTTTCTGAGCAGTTGTCCCAGATGAAGGCTGCAGCGAGGATTCAGCTCCGTGAATCCACTTCCACAGCGCTTGGCCACACTCACAGCGCGGCTTGGACAGACTTGCTGTGCCGAAACCTGGTGCTGTTTCCGAGCTCCGTTTACTGGAGCAGTGGCCAAAAACATCTGCTTGAGGTGGTGCCAGACCCACTGAGTCCCACACATGATCACGATGTTCATTCCCGTCCTCCCCCTCACGCCCACAGCGGGGCCTCCGAGCAGCTGTGCTGGTGCCCGGCGTCCCTGGGCAGGGGGAGCTGCGCCGCGGCCGGGCGCTGGCACGGGGGACGGGCTCAGGGACAGATGCTCTGGCAGCAGTGGGTTCACAGCCCCTCCCACGGCACAGGCTTCCCCGTGCCGTCCTCAGCACAGTGTCTGGCACGCTCGTCACACGCCTCCATCACCTGATCGAATGCCTGCCCCCGTCACCGAGCCCGGTGCAGGATTCCTGCACGGGGCTGTGCTAACGCGACAGGTCTGTCGTGATGGACTGTCAGATCCTGTCTCTGAATCTCCTTTTAGATTATGTGGGTTTTGGTTGTCAATCACTCGCACTGACAAAGAAATCAAATCTCTCCACAGAGCCAAGTGGTTTTGTAAAATACGTTCTGAATCATATCAACCAGATGCCTTTATAAAGCTGCATTTGTGACCAAGACTTGACAAAAGAAAGGGAGTTGCAAATTAATGTATATTTTAATCTTTAAACCCCTTGAAAAGTCAGCTAACTGTACAGAGCAATGGTAGGCAGGTGAAAAAAGGGTGTTATTTGAGCTTGTGCATGTAAATCCTCATTTCAGTGAAAAACTTGGACAAAAATAGTCTTTTTTTTAAGAAAAACAAAACAAAACAAATCATATTCATGTTTGCAAGAAGAGTCAAAGCTTTGTGCAAACTCCTTTCACACAGCCTTTGGGAGCTGAGCCCCATATGAGCAGCAAATGTTTGAGGTGATTCACTGTGATTCACTCCAGAAGTTAGATACCTGTGGTATTTTGAAAAACTTATTGTGTGATAGTTTGCATCTTCAGATGCCTGAATACTTTCAGACGTCTACCCTGATTTGTCACATGCACACCTGTCATATGCACTCAGTCAAGGTGAGGCATTATCCCATTGCCTGTATCTGGAAGTGGAGGTGCACAGAAGTTGAATCATTTACCCAAGGAAGCACGCAGGAACAGTCCCACTGCGTTCGAGCGAAGAACCACAGCAAAGGGAGAGTGTCCTGAATGGTGTCAGCAATGGACGCTCAGTACAATGCTGTAAGGAATGTGCCTTGAGCTGTGTTTCCCCTCTTTTGCCTTCACAGCTCCGACTGACCATTGGTGTAGGGACTTTTTGAAGCAGGGTTGCCTCCAGCAGAGCGTGTTCAACATCCATCAGCAGTGAGCTATTGTCCAACAATGGATCAAATCCAAATTTTTAGCCTCCTGCCGCGTAGGCTGTATCCTTGTAAAGGCTGTCTGGAATCAAGTTCACCTTAAGACTGAAATCTCCTGAAAATGAAAGCATAAAATGACTGTCCCCTGAGAATTTGGACACGCAACTCAGCCTGGCTTCAGGGACACAAGGTTTTCACGTGGGCTCTCTCACAGAATTTAAATTTTCCATCTGGAACCTGGCTCTACCAAGGTGAACAGAAGTGTTACAAAACCCCACAGAGCCAGCTGTGCATTTAAGTTTGATATCTGTGAGACAGAGCAACGTGAGTCACTTATCGCAATTGTTACATTCAACACGTCCCACAAGAGGAACCACTGAGAGCTTTCAAGAGCACTTCAAGGTTTGCTTTGCTGCAGTGCCTGTTGCAGAGGACTGCATTTTCCATTGTAATGTACTGCTTTAGAATGAATCCCAACAAAGGAAAAATGTCTTAAGCTATTGTGGTATTATAATTTTAATAAATATTTTCCTTGTTTCCCTAGTACTCCACACAAGCAAAGCAAGGAAGGAGTCGCTGCAAGCAAAGTCAACTAACAACAGCAGCTGAGAGAATGAACGGATTTACCTGCCGGGCATCACTCACTCATCAGCTTGGCTTTCATTTACCTTAAACACCCACTAGCGATTAGCAGCACTTTACAGCCCACTAAAAAGAAAAAGCACACTTCTGAGAAATTAGCTGTGTTGCATCTTATAGGGCATTTGTGGCAGAGGGAGGAGTAGGTTTCGCAACTCCTTCCAAGAAAAGCAATGCCTTCACCTAAAGGAAAGAGTCAGAAAAGCACAGGGTGAGAAACGGAGGACAAGTGGGAATGACACTGCAGCAGCACAGATCCTTGGAGCCTGGATAAGGTGACAGGAGCAAGTCAATCCTGCAAAGTGCTAAGAGTCTTCCTTCTTGCTGGAGTTAATGGACACCCAAATTCCTGATGGAGAAGATATCTTTCTAAACTAAAAACTCTTTTACTCAGCTCCTCCCTTCTGCTGAAGCAAAAAATCACTGAGTTCAAAATCAGTGACAAGCTGATCCAACAGCTTATGCAAGTGAGTTTCTTGCCAAAGGAAGGAGTGCTGGAAAAAATGAATAACTTAAAGAAAAATGGGGATACAGTGGTAACACCTAAAATGTTTTAATGACATGTCTGAGCCCATTAAAAATAGCATATTTCTTACCAGAGTAAGGAATTGAAACAAGTGTTTATATTTCAAAACAAAAAGCAAAGCCTAAATGTCATTGTGGCAATTATTAAGCAGTTAAATTTATTTTTAAAAAGAAAATGAAATGTAAAGGTTATGTTTATATAGCGCAATGCATTATCATGTAAAAGTGCCCTTACACTGAATGATGGAGAAGGGTATTGCCAAGGGAGAAAGGAGACATTCAATGCAAACAAAACATGCTGCTGCTTAGGAAGGATAGTGAACCAAGGCAGAGTCATGCTGTGAGGGCCAGGTCCCTTCTAGAATCAGAATTAGCTTGCAGACAACTGGTGCAAAATTTCTGGATGGCAATGCCCTTTGTAATCCTGAAGGAGGCTACATTCACTTAGACACTTCCTCTAAATCTCATTCTGGTTTGCAGAGGTTTTCAAGCAGTCTTTCCAGATATTGTGCTTGGATTTCCCTCTGCCATTATATTCCTCTGTACACATGATTCAACACTGAAGGGGGAACAAGTTTTTAAAATGCAGCTGATGCTTGCTTAAGCTCAAAGATTTTGGGTACTTCAAAAACAAGCAACTGGAGAAAGGATCATATTAAGAGTTCCTGTGACAATCTGCACTGCTCAAAAAAATCCATGTCTTCAGTCCCTATGGTAGAAAAGGCCAGTAAACTCCATTTAAAGCCAAAACTCTGTTTTGTCTGTGCAGACCTTCACCTTGACAGATGTCCTCTCACGTTCATCTTCAATGGTAATTCTTAGGGGCTGCTAGCACAAACCTAAAAATAGACACTAAGTGAACTGCCACCTTCATAAAAACATGAACATCTCAGGCAACACAGCAGGAGGGGGTTGATTTGAGTGATAACTTTGCAGCCCTCCTTGGTAGTGAAGCAACCTGGCCAGGGTCTCTATCCCTTGGGGGGCCTGAGCAGGATGTCACATGCCAGTCACACCGTGCTGAGTTCTGCTAGAAATGCTTGGGAGTGAAAGAAGAGTTTCACAGAGAGGACTGTTGAAATGAAGCTGCTTCATACAAGGGAAAATACAGGAGGTGGGAACATGTGGATGAGGGAGAAAAATTAAAAGGTAAATTTGACATGCATGTGCATACTTTTTAATACAATTTTTATAATATTTCTGTGAAAGACAGCCATCACTTTTCAATGTACTCTATAGACTGAGTAAAAGATTAGCCCTTTGAGAAAGAGATTTGCTCTTTCTTGCTCTTTCTTCAGTTAGGTGTTGCCTCAGTTATCTTCCTCCTGAGAGCCTAGCAAGCAAAAATACTGTTTTCCATAATCTCACATGTCTCTATTATGCCTCTACTTGCCTCAGCCCTACAAAGTGAAGTCCCAAGATACCCTGGTTAGAGGCTAGAGAAGAAGCAAAGATCATGGTAAGACCCAGGGCTAATTCCCCCAATGAGACCGACATATTTCCCCACCTTCTGCCCCTAAGGTTTTCTGAAAGTCACCATGCAGATGTAGAAAACCTCACCAACAACCTCCCTGTGCAACAGCCCTACCTTCTTGCCCCAGGCATAACCACAGGCAAATAGCTAACATCTACCCACAAAGGTTTGCTAGCCTCCAACTTCAGGATTTTTGAAAAACAGAGAACAGCAAATTAGACAGATTTATTTCCCACAATAAAGAAAAAAAATCATTTAACTAGAAGTACAGGACTTACCTTATTTACTCTGACCCAAGCCCACAGTGTTCACTGTCTCCAAAGCATAAACTTGTATTACCTTTTGGAAGTGCTGTAGAAATACTGCTCAGGCACATCTTCAGCATCTTCCTTTTCTCACTTTTCACAGCTAACCTCATTTATAACTGGAAAAACTGTTTTCCTCTTTCAAGATGGCAGCTAATGTAATTGCTGCAAAAAATAAAAACAACACTGGAAAGAACGGCCTGAAGTCCCAAAAACATTGAAAGTCACAGACATGACAAAAAGAAAGGCAGGTCATGTTTTAGAAGTAGAGTAAAAAAAAAAGTGGGTTTTCATTAACTGTGGAAAACAAATACATACATACCATGTGAGGACATAGCATATGATAGGGATCAGTCACTATCCTCCAACTCCGATTTCCTTTTGTGAACTTTCCTTTGGTTTCTAGCAGTGTGGAGGCTTCTACAGGTTACTTGAACATTTTCTTCTTGCATCTTCCTATTTCCACAAGATCAATTCAGCAGAGGCATTTCCACTCTCAGCAAAAGCAGACTGTTCCTGTTTGTATCAGGCAAAGCAGATGGAGAAAACAAATCATTAATTTATGACTTAGAAGATACATTTGTATGACAGGATTTTGTAACACCCTACACTTCTTTTGAATTTAATTTTTTATGACATTTATGATCAGATAGGAAAATAAAATTAGAAACAGGAGATTCCTCACAGCGGCAGTATTCCGTCCTCAATCCTCACGCTGCAATTACAGATCCTCTTCTGCCAGGAGCAGTTCCAGGTAAGGCTGTTCCTGCCTCATGCTATTCCCAGCACCCTGACATTGGTGTGTAATGGATCAGGGCTGTCTGGTGTGTAATGGATCAGGGGAAGGAGGGGTAGAGATGGGATTCTGGGGGCAACACCACCTTTACTCAGCTCAGCAGCAGCAGCAGAGCTGCGTGTCTGGCCACGGCCTTGGCCAGCAGGAATCAGTCTAGTCCAGAGATCCCATCTCTTCTTTGGTTCGGGATGGTGCCCAACAGTATTTGGATACACCTCCCATGTCCTGCACGTGAGTATTGCACTCTCTTTCTGGCAAGGGCCTGGGAATGAGCATTTGGAATGACTGCCAAGTGCCCTGGGCTGTTGGAGAGATCCAGTTGCCTGTGACAGCTCCACAAGAGTAGGGCTGCTCTCCTGCAAATAGCCTGGGATATCCTTGTCTTACACTTGCAAGGTTTCCCAGTGGCCAAGGGAGGAGAGGAGTGGTCAGAAATATCACTTGTCATGCTTAAACAACGCAGAGTCTCTCCATGTTCACAGCTGGATTATTCCCACAGCAAAAGAAAGCGTGTGCTTTCTCACTGCTCCCACAACTCCTCTAATAGCTTCACAAAGCAAATGATCTGTGTGTCTCTGAGTGCTTTGGAGAGCCCTTTGGGCATTTTTATGGACCTCTGGGCATAACAGTTATCAATCAACGCTGACAGAGAGACAAGGTTATGAAAGTATTTATTCTTTGGAAGCCAGATCTGATTATTGGTTTTGCTTGTAAAACTGCTCCAATTGTGGAAACTGTGACAGGCTCTAAGAGGGCAATTTAATTTTTTAAGTTGGACAAAGCAGCTGCTGGTTTTAGTTAATTGCCAACTCTGTTTTTCAGTACCAAACAGAAAACAAATTCTATTCTATTTCCCATAATGAGCCAATTCCAATTAGGGTAATTACCACGGGATAATTGTAGACTACCTATAGTTAATTAGGGCTGCCCTGTGTGTTTACAACACTCCAGAAGCATAAATATTTAATGATAACCACAGCTTCATACATCGTTACCACTTAATTTAATATATTACATCATTATTATTGTGAGAGTTGGAGAGAAAAAAGGCAAAACCTTGAAATGTGATCAGAAAAGCTGCAAAGGGCTCTTTCCCCAGTAGTAAATCACCCTTCCTGATAATGTCATTATGCTGAAAGATTCCCTTTTCTTAGTCATCTTGTGTTCACTCAGCAGGAAAAACAAGTGCACCATCACCAGCTCTTGAACTCTGAGCTTAATGGCAAGCAGAAAAGCAAAGTGAGATGAGAGATGGTGGTGGACTCAGTCCTCTCCGTACAGCCCTGTCTTCCTGGGGCACCATGCTGGTGGGACACTGGGCACTCACTCTGCATTTCACCCTGCTGAAAAACACTTCATGAAGCACAAGTATTCTTATCAGGATTAGAAAGAGAAAAAAGAATAAATATATGCAAATTTTACTTGGTGTGAAATGCTATCTGGTCTCCTTGGAAATGTGGGTGTCTGTCATTTAGTCATTATTTCATCGAAAATGTGACATCATGAGCAAGAAGAGAAAGTTAAAGCAAGCATTTGACTCCAGGACATGGAGAAATGCACAGGAAATTCCTTCTGCAATTAGAGCTAAGTTTGGGAATATAAAACTCACAGAAACCCCTCAGTTTGCTAACTGACCCCTTAAATTTGTCCTACATGATGCCTTAGGTTTTAACTTTTATATTTCTCAAGTTGTGGATCACTTAGTGTGTAACTCTGAAATTTCTTGTAGCTTGTTAGCTGCTCTCCTAGGCCAGATAGACACAACAAAGCTTCTCTGAGCTTGCTATTCAAGGACACTCAGACTGTCCTAGGCCCAAAGGTGTGAACTAGGGCCGCGAGAGAGGTGGAGAAGTTGAAGAAATTACATCATTAGCTAAAGTTTTAATTGGTGAATTTATGCTGATATGCAAATGGACCAAACCTATAAAAGTGTGAAAAACTCGTGACTTGTTGTCCATCTTGGGGTCCATTTTGGAAGTAGCCTCTGGCTCCCCAGGGTGAACCTTTGAAGGCCCTTCAAATAAATACCTACCTTTATTCCCTTACTCTTGTCTAGTCTCTGTTTTTTAGGTAGCCACCTAAGGCATCATACATGCAGAAATTAGCACTTAATAGAGCAAAGGAAATTCCCCAAAGCATGTCCATGTGTGGGGTGTGAGCAAGTGCAGTTTGCGAGTTGTGTAGAATAACTCTTAATCTGTTAAAGTCTTTCCTTAAACATATAGAAGTTCAGAATCCCCAACCCAGACAACGGGGAAAAAATTTAAAAATCAGTTCCTTCCTCTTCCTTATAGAAGAAAATACTGATGTCTAATATGGTTTTGGTGTGAGCATTCATTGTAGTTTCCAGCCTTATCAGTACTTCATGACAGTATAGTTCCATTCATTTGTAAAGAAAAAGTTTAGTCAAATTTTTAGTTTATAACCTTTCTCACAAAACAGCCCTAACAGAGCGGCTGAGTTAATAACTCCTGTTGCCAGTCTTCTTCAGGATAACCTCCCATTCGAGTGACAAACGTGACAACTGGTGATGTTTTTCTCCCTTTAAATTCTATTTTCTGAATAATACTACAACTGATACAGAAGCATCTTTCTCAAACACCTCTGGTGTTCTTCAAAATGGAAAACGAGGTTTGCAGCACGGCTGGGGAAAGCTTCCTTGTATGTCTGCCATGCCAATACTAATGGACATTTTTGCTGCTGATCATCTTCCATTGATTTCCAGACAGGACAATAAATCAGAGACATATTTTTATTAAATTCCTGAATATAACTCAGCAGTTAGATGAAACCACAAGAGTTATAGACATCCATGGGAATTATACTGTTTTATTCACACTCTGCATCTAAGTACTGGGCTGTACAAATTGTGCTTCATCCGCCCCATTTTCTGCAGAAGCAGGAAAAGGGTGGGAGTGCTGTCAGCAATTTTGATCTCCTCTGGAGCTGGCTGCAGTACTTTTGTTGACCCATAAGTATGTCAATGGTTCCAAGTCTCCTATTTAGACATAGCCTCTGAGTCTATCCCAAATATGAATCACTGTTGGTGAAAAAAGTCCATGTGCATTCCCTGGTTTGTCACCACCCTCTTATCCCTCATGAAGAATTGTTTCAGACTTATTTCACAGTGCCTAAATTTAGTATAATCATGTTTACAATTTTGGTGGTTATCAAGAAATCTTCAAACCCACAGAATATTTTGAAGTCATACTGCAAGAAGCCTGAAGCAGCCTTATTGCCATCTTTGTGGTGCCCAATTCATCTTTGAAACACCAAATTATGACAAACTTTTATACACAAACTTTTTGTTATATTCTAATTACTGATGCTAATGAAGTTGCAAGTGATTTGGGGGTTTGGTCATTTTCAAAAACCATCCTATATCAAATATTTCACATGCTCTCTAGCCAGCTGCCAAGAACTATCATCCACCTTTGGCAACTTCATCAACTGAGTTAGGACTGTCTTCAAGGGAATTTAAGTGGCACTAAAGACTGAAATTGTGGGGCAGCGTTAAAAACCCTTATATCATGGAGTGCACTGTATTTTTAAACTACCATATCTATTCAGTATTCACAGAATCACACAATATGCTGAGTTGGAAGTGACCCACAAGGACCAACAAGTCCAACACTTAGCCCTGCACAGGACCATACCCAAGAGTCACACCATGTTCCTGAGAGCACTGTCCAAATGCTTACTGAACTCTTCAACATGACAGGACTATTTGAACCACAACAGAGTATTCACTGTGCAAGTAGAAGTATTCCTCTGCTTTGAATTTCATTTAAGAAAAAATGCAGTTAATGTTGTTGCCAGATTTCTGTAGCTCTTGCTCCACAGATTGTGCAGGTAATTAGAATTTCGTTTGCTTCCAGGACCTGGCAGAAGTCCAGCTGAGACAGTGGCATTCTTGGGTACTTGCATATTGGGAAGAGGCAAGGGCAAATAAATAGCAGTTATTTAAGAAGCTTTACCAAAGGTGGACAGAAGAGGAGTTTAGCAGCCTGTAAAGGGCCGGGGAAAACACACTGCAGAAGAAGTGTGTGCAGGAAGGCAGAGGTTGGGCAGAGGGGAGCACGGCTGAGGCACCTCACAAACTGACTGGCAAGAGAGACAGAGACCTGGAGAGCGGAACCCTGCAATGCTCCCTCTCCTCCCCTGAACATCACCAAAGCCTCATGAATTACCAGGAACATGCTGGTCATCAGTGAAGTCTAGCAGCTCACGAAGAACCCTGTCCACTACTTTTTGTTTCCTTGTGCATTCATGCCATGCACAAAATACGGGTCTAAACTTCACATTCTAAAGGCATTTTATTAGGTCACGCAGACTGAGTGAACTGTATTTTACTTTCAGTGCCAAAGACAATGAACAATGAAACATTAAACATTGAGCATTAAACACAGCTCCATCTTGAATAAAATTCAGCAAAGTTACCTGACAGTCATGTTTTTAATTTCTACTCCTCCGCATTAAAACTTCAACATTAATTGTTTGCCAGAAGTAAAGTCTTATTTAAGTATGCAAATGATGAGTGATTCATTTCAAAGTTAAAACTAACAATTCTTACAAGCAGGCCGGAAGATCATAAAGATAAAATGCACCTGATCTAATCACATTTCCTTTTCTTGAACTCATCCTACGTTTAATAGCTTAAATCACCTCTAAAGGAGAAAAATAATCAATCCATACACATCTCTGGAGCAAAGTAGAATTATTTTTAGATGGCACTTTGTGGCTAAAGCTATAATGTATTGTTCTGCTCCAAGAAAGCACTCCATAAATGTGGCACCACACAGGTCTGCTTCAGTGAATTTACCAGCTGTTCCTTTCTGAAAGAGCTGGCATAATCACAAGGAATGAAACTCTTGAAGAGTATATTTCCTTTAAAAATTACTTTATGGCTGTATCAAAGGTAAAGGTCAGTAAGCAGTTGAGCAGTTACTTGAAATCTCAGGAAGATAACTACTGTATACAGCCAGTCCTCTTAAAAAATCAGGAGGAGGTAAATAATGGAGTAACTGCCATATGGATACACTTTTAAAGGACTTTAAAGAATACAAGAAAATAATTTCATTAAGGGAATCCTTATACATAGGAAAGAAAGGCTACATAAGATGTTTGTAAAACAGTCAACTGACTAAGAAGTCAGTTCATAAGCCTTGGGAAATTACTCTGTAAAAGGGCTTCACAGGTGAGCACTTATTTGGGAAATATAAAAAGCAAGGGAGATAAGGAAAGAAAACTTATGAGCCTGGTCCTGTTTTATTTCATCTCTGTGCTCAGAGCAATACTAGAATATAAATGCAGGGGGCAATATGGCTTTAAGGTAGCTTCTGCTTCTATTTAAAGTTGACTTTGAAAAGAACAGAAAATTACATACCCTTGGAAAATAGAAACACAGCAAAATGCCAGCCCCATAATCTGTGCTCTCCTGGCCCATGAAAGCCAAGCAGGCAGTTGTACCAACCCATCAGCACTCCTCACCATACACTAATGATTCACTCATTCCCAAAAACCAATCTGCTCAGCCTGCACTTCCTTTGGCTGTGTCCAGGAGCAGTCGGTTCTTCATGAGAAGCTTCTGTTTCATATCTGACTCTCTTTAGCACTATTTTCAGCCACCCTGACAGCCATAAAACCTCTTCCACTCTTTTTTCTTAAGGGAAGCCAAGTCTATAAAAAACAGTGGGAGCACAGTACCGAGCATAGCAGGGCAAGGCAATTACAGATAAAATTGAAACTATGGCCTGTAGGAGACTCTATGTACAAGCTGTGCTGACCCATTTTAGTGAAAATGGGAGATAGTTGAAGAATTACATAATCTCTGTACCTCCTACCACCTGCATGGCTTAACTTGCCAAGCACTTGTAGCTGTTGAGCTATTGTTTCCAGAAGAAAGGGTGTGGGTGAATTTTATATTCCTTGATGCCCAGTGAAATATTTCCTTCACTCTCCCCTTCACGTCATAATGCACTTTGTCTAAATCATCAGATGGACTTAATTTTTGTCTTCCAAGGATCCTCCTATTTCTGTGTCTTTCTAAGCTTTGCAAATGCTCTATTGCACTTCAGAGCAGATGCCAGCATGGACCTCCACAAGCATCACTTCATTATTTCTCAATTACACAAACCATGCTTCTGAAATGGCTTGGTTAGCTTTATTATATCCATGAATTTTTTAAAGGGTTTTTAATTACATCCCCTGCTGTCTTAAGCACCCAGCCTTTGAACAGGAAACAAATTTATAAAATTAATTTCACAACAGGCCATGGCAGCAGTTGTATTTCTCAAAAGAGCAAAAACAATGGGATGTTTTTGTACATACAGTAGGAGAGCTTCAAAAGAGAATTGAGAGACATTGTGACCATGGTAGGCATTGCAATCGTTCTTTTATTTTAAGAGAAAAAACACTTAAAATAGCTTTTTTAAAAAAAAGCAGTTACATTTCTTGGTATTTTGATGACTGTTCTATAGTACAAATACAGAAGAAAAATTTGGCATGTGAACACTAGTGTAACTCAAATCAAGACCTATACTCACATAGTCTGAGAATTTGGTGGAGAAAAAGGGGTTTTCTAAGGCAAAGATGCAGAAGATGCAATTTTCAGGAAAAGTGGTTACAGTAAGTAGCTGCAGAAGAGCCACAGTAAACTTTAGAATGAACAATCTCACTTAGACCTTATAAAAAGAGAAAACAAAATTCATTAAATACGTCTTCTATTATCAAGATAATTGTCAGTGCAGCAGTAAATAATACACCTTAAAAGTAGAGGTGAAGTGATTTCAAATCTATTATGCAAATATGAGTTTTGTTAATTATTTGGCACTGATGTGCTTTTCTTGGGTGAAAGAGCTCCTTTTGCTCGTCGTGGTGGAACTGGTAATTTAAATTGCAGAGAAAAGGCCTAAATAACCACAAGCCAGGTAACAAAGAGGGTGCGTGGTCCATTGGCACAGAGGAGAGGGGCCAGAGGAGTGATCTGTACTTGGGCAGTGCTGTGTAATCTGTACAGGGCCACATGCTGTGGAAAAGAACTGCTAGAGTTTAACATAGCCATAGGTCATGTAGGTTTGTTTATGAAGCCACTAAACTCTTAACTGCAAAAGTGAGGAATGCTGTGCAGCTACAGATGCTGGACTGCAGAATAACAAACGTGTGAACTATTTTCACCCTATTATATATAGCATGACGCAGTCAGGAACCAAAGCATCACACCCTGAGCTCTGCTCCAAGACGATGGACTTGTGCAAACCCATCTGAAAAAAAATGTGGCACTTGGCAATGAGCTGAATAAATTTCACTTTCAGAGGAGAATCCTCCCAGAATCCTTTAAGAATCATGGGTCTAGAATATGACAATTCAATCTTTTTACCATGTATATCACATGGATATCCATTTGCATATCATGTCAGCTTCATAGTCTTGTGCCATTTGCCTTTATTTGAGAGATTTTGTCCTGATGTTCCCTTCATACGTCATCAAGATCAGCTTTCCATCACAAAACCTATACCTCACTTGAATATTTTCATTACTTGCTATGAGCAATGCAGTGCTGGAAACCAAATTCTACATGTCTAGTGATTCAGGAAATCATCTTCTGTTCAGGTGAAATTATACTATTGTTTACTTTAAAACTGAAGTATCATGGAAAATTGCTGAGTGAATATATGCTTATTTTTGTGGTCTGTAAGTGGTAGTACTTTTTTTTAGGAGTGGAAATATCCAGTGACAAGGGTTTAAGTGAAGTCAGCAAAACTAATTTTCTCCTTCCAGAAAAAAAGAGAATATTGTCTAGAACACAGGAATAAAATCAGTACCCAAAGAAGAAAGCCAAGCATTGGAAAGGGAGGTCTGCAAAGCTGCACTAAAATCTTGTAGACTTCATTTGTATGGATTCTACAGCACTGGGGACTGTCTATTCTAAAGAATTTGAGAACTCTCTTATTGAATTTACAGCTTCTAATGTAATGCAACAATATTTTCTTTGTGACAGTGATTACTTTTACTCTGTGTGCACAGGTATGTATTTGTCTATTTTTATAGACCATTCAGTACTATGTATGACCAACTCAATTCATATAATTTCAATAGTTTATCCATAAAAAAACCCAAAACCAAATAAAAAATGTAAGAAGGAAATCCTGTTTCTATTAAAGTTAATGAATACTTTGCTATTGTTTCCAGCACGGGTGAGATTTCCCCATAAAAGAGAACACTTACATAAACTCAGTTTGATTACTTGGCAGAGTCACACAATAGAATCAGTGTCTTTGTGCATAGTTTTAAGGAGACGAGAGATCTTCTTGCAGTCATTTTTAAATTTGAACTCTATGTGATGCTATTAAGAAAGTTTTATGTATTTTCCAAGTAGCTGGGATATTTTAGAAATAAATCAGTGAAGAAGCCAACTAAGATGTATTAGACACTCTCGTTTTATTGCATTTCATCTTTGATAATCCAGTGGTAAAAAACCAGAACTATATAGATATAGATACAGATATACTATCATAAAAAGATTTCAATGCTATCAATTTGCTACAAATCCTCTGTTGGAGTGATGTTTTTATTGCCAATATACCCAGGTGATTTATCAGCTGACAGCTAACAGCTGACAAATTTGGGCTTCATCAAATGAGGAGATAGAAGGCAAATCATAGGATTAGGTTTAAACTGTTCTTCTGGTGTTCCTATATATCTCAGTATATGTCAGATGTATATTTGTGCTGCTGAGAACAGTCACTTAAATTTATCTTCCACAGGTTTTTTTCTGTATTCCTGCAATGACAAGCGCAGCCCCCTGCTCTGACATGAGATATGTCAGTGGCAGTAGTGGGGGGCATGAGACTGGCAGAGAGCAGCCAGCTCAGCTACCTGAGCCAGGGGGTAGCGGGCAGAATGCGTGTCAGTAATGAGCCGGGCAATCTAGCTGAAGGTAATCAGGTGTGGACTTCAATTATGCTGCTTCACCTTCTCTGTAGCTCCTAACTCCTCCCCTGCAAAGCAGCAAGCTAAACTAGGAGGCACAACTAAATTAGATGCAGCTTAATCTTATCTATAGCTGTACAGAGGAAATCACTGTAGCAACTGTGCAGCTTAGAGTGTCCCACTGAGCCCTGCCCTCAAAAACTACAGCAACATTTGAAACTAAATCCCAGCACTAAAAGGCAACAGTGATAGAAGCGTCTGGTGTGTGTTAGTAGAAGGGATAAAATGTCTGAGAGTGCAAAACCTGAAAGTAGTAAAACAGACAAATATAGTCTGCATGTTGCTCACCAGGCTGGCGACAGCAACTCTACAGGTCTCAACAAATTGTTCTAAAAAATGGCGTTAAATTTTAGGTACCGTGTTTCACAGGTTAACACAACTAATATGATGAAAAACAGACATATAGACAGGCTGGCAGTCAAACAGAGGAAAAATAAGCACTAAAAATAAACTTGTGGAGACCATGGAGAGGAACACTCCAGGTAGGGAATATAGATATGCTAAACAGTACATAGAAATATGCTTAACATGCTAATAGGACATGGAAAATAATATTTACATTTAATATAAGTCTAGTTTCTAACAGTCA
The DNA here is from genome assembly GCA_013399875.1 of Gymnorhina tibicen. NCBI lineage: Eukaryota > Metazoa > Chordata > Aves > Passeriformes > Artamidae > Gymnorhina > Gymnorhina tibicen. The sequence goes on from VXAZ01008607.1 coordinate 107,144, forward strand.
ATTCTATCATTCTTATAAATCATTGTCCAAAAAGTATATCAAATAATTTTTTTTAAAACTTCTTAAATCAGAAGTTTTAAATCAGTTTGGTGATCCTGAAAAAAAGGTTTGGACCAGAGTTTCGTTAACATACAGGTAAAAGTGATGACCCAACAGGATCAGTAATTTCTAATTCATCCACTTGAACTGTATATTACTGAAGTAGTATAAAACATCTCATATGTTTTCTGGAAGCCTGACATCATGTGATAAATGCTACTGGGGAAAAAAAATGAACAGATCAATTAGCCATCCATAGCTCCTTATTATCTGTGTGCTTTTTCAGCTTTTTATAACAACATGAAAGCCATAAAAATGACAAGAGTCATTTTACAGATATTTATGGGTAGATGGTCCCTCAAGAAAAGGAACTGCTCCCTGCCATTGGGATAATATGTCCTACACTTAGCAAAATCTACAGCTTACATTTTTAATATTCATACAAACACTATGCACATAGCTTACATCATCAACATTAGGGACTTTTTTTAACTATAACAAAGAAAGTGTATATATTTATATAACTTATATACAAAATATTGTGTTTGTATATATATATGGACACCTGTACACATTTTATTTAATTTCTTCCTAAGAAAGGAACCATTTACAGTGTCTGAGACAGCATTCATCTATCAGACTATTTCTGTGCTTTCTGTAAATTTATTTCTCAATGGTTATATAAATAAAGTATCCTCTAATCTGGCTGAGTATTTAAACAACACTTCACTGTGGACAGTTGATTTGTTCTTGTTATTTTTGTGAATTTGATTTATTAGGGATTGGGGGGCAGGGGAAGAGTTAGGGAATAGCAACCATGTGTTGATCACAATCAAGCTTCACTAATTCTGGATTCCTAACTCACACCAAGTTGCTGGTGCCTGAAAGCCAGCAAGCAAAACATAAGTTGTTTAATGTGTATTCTACAATTTGGGTGACTTTCATAAAAATTAATAGAAGATACAAGCAAGGAAAACTAGCTATTAAAATACAGAGAGAAAGGGGCTGAGTAGACAAATCTCCCTTAGACAGATCTCAGTACAATCCTCAGTGGTTACTGACTCAATCTACAGCAAGAAAAGTAGGTTTTGGACAGGAAGAACAGTCCTTTTGCCATTTTTCTGCATTTACAGAATAAAAACACAACCCCAGCATTCAGCCAAGCAGCTTTAGTTTGGTCTACTATGCCTCCCAGTTCAATCAAGAATCTATTAATGATTAGTATAACTTTTCAATTAGACTCTCCTGCATACATTCTTACTGTACACAAAGCACTGGGGAAAACAGCTGAAGAGCCAGGAGAAAAAAATGACTGAAGAAATCTCCAAATTAATATTAATAAAATGTAAACCTGTAGCAGCATCTGCCTCCTTGAACTGTCTCTCATTTTCCATTGGAGGTGTACCTGAGCAGTCCCAAGGGCTTAAAAAGGTGGAATTGGCTCCTCTGCCTTCCCTGACAGCTGATTAATTTGCAGTCATTGCAACTGTTCATGTTTTTAAAACTGGCAGGTTGTGTTAAAAAAACAGATGGGTATTTTATGTATTCAGTTTTGCTTTCACTACAGTGCAATTCACCGTATTATTTTCCAAACTGGAAATGATGATTGATTATGGGCAGGGAAATGAGGAATTGGGACAAAAGACAACTGAGAGGGGACCTCATCAATGTCTGTAAGTATATGAAGGAAGGATGTCAAGAACTACAGGCTCTTCTCTGTGGTGCTGAGTAGTAGGACAAGAGGCAGAAATTGATGGACAGGAAGTTCCACCTGAACGTGAGGAAGAACTTCTTTCCTGTGCAGGGACAGTGCACTGGAACAGATTTCCCAGCGAGGGTGTGGAGTCTCCTTCACTGGAGATATTCCAGAGCTGTCTGGACACAATCCTGTGCCATGTGCTCTGGGATGACCCTGCTTGAGCAGGGAGGACCAGGTGACCCTCTGTGGTCCCTTCCAACCTGACCTGTTCTGGGATTATATAGGAGCGTTTCAAAAGCACTGTGGGTTCAGCAATGAAATCAACAAGCAGTTTAAAAGAGATAATAGACAGAAATGGCCACGAAATATCAGTTGCATGTTTGTCATCTCTCAGAGGAACCCTGATAAGGAAAACTGCTTAGGAAGCACTTTGAAACCCTCTAGTGGCAACACAAACTGTTATTACTATTATAATTTCCTTCCCTCCCGCAGGCTGGGTGGGTTAGTCACTGGAAGTTAAAGTGACTCACCAAATGGGCATGCACTTGTGCCTGATGGCAGGCACGGAGAAACCTCCTCTGAAGAGCTCTGAAAATCCCTGGCTTTAGTGAGGAAACTGAGGAAGAAACTGTTGTGCTAGTGCTGATGTGCACAGCAGGAACCACAGAGCCCTGGAGAAAAGCACAGAGGTTCAAATACTGCCCTGCCAAAGTTCCATGTCTTTGTTTCAACCATTGCATGCCCCCAAAAGCTGAACCAAAGCACCCAGAAAAGAGGAAACCCAGAGAAGAACCTCTCCCAGGACAGGTCTCAGGCACTTGGGCTGGGCTCAACAACTCAGACCCAAACAATGTCATTTTGGTTGCAGCCACTGGACTCAGCCTAGAGAACCCTCAGAGGCTGGCTCAGCCAGCCTGTGACAAATGAGCATTAAAAACAGGCCCAAATAATCCTTCCTATGGTTCTCCCAACCCTCATATTGTAATTTTTCCTGTTTACAGGCACCCTGCACTTGTGTGCATGCACTGCCCTCCCAGTGCCAGCTTGGACAGAATCCTTGTTCAAAGGCAGCGTTGCTCCCACCTGGAAAAGCAGGTTGGGATGTTCCAGCTAAAGGTCAGGTACAGAGGGTGACCTGATGGAATTAACTGACCCGGAGATATTTTGGGAGATGATGAGGAACCTCATGCTGAGAGGTAATTCAGGTCCAACATCTGTACCCAGGCAGAGAAATAAAAGAAACTTTCTCTGGCATTCACAAGTCTAACCCTTGGCAGCTCTTAGACAGATCTGGCCAATACCCTGTGCGGATGCACTAATGAAATATTCCCTGTTATTGCTAGTAACCCTGTCAGCAAGTGATTGTTCTTTAAATGCTTCAATAACAGCCATGCATGAGGAGCACAACACTGAGTGGAGGTTTCACTCCTGGCCAAATTTATCCTTGCTCTGTCTTCCCTGATAGAACAGGAGATACAGCAAGGCGTTAATTGTGCCTGGTATGTCCAAGTGCTTTGGACATTAATGCAATTGCTGTCTTTGACAGAAGCAGGAATGTGACTTACGTAAGAACAAGAGAACGATATACCCTCCTGCAAACTAATAAGTACACTGTGTGCTGAGACAAGGGCTGCAGGAAGTTGAGGTGGCAGGCATAGCTGGGACCTTCAGTGTCCTTGGCCACTCTTCTAACATGTCCTTGACCACTTACTCACTGTATAAGCTGTGACTGTATGAGCTAAACACATCCTAACAAATCTGTCGCTGTGAGGATGAGTGAAGCACAACACTGCCAGAGGAGCAGAGCACCGCCCTGACAGAGGTGACCTGTGGGCACCTGCAGGGGCACTGCAGGAGCCTGGGCTGCATCCTTGCTCAATTTATGAACCATCTGGGTGTGTGGACCACTCAGGAATTTGAACTCACCTTCAGGAGTGCGCAGGGTCCACCACAGGCAAGCTCTTCTTCCATCCCCATAAACAGAGAGAGATTGGGAGGGAAAGGAAACATTGAAACGCCTCTGCAGGGTAGGAAGCAGGATGCACAGTCCCATGGGTGCAAGTGGGCTTTTCTGCAGGATTCCCATATTATCTGGTAAACTCATAAAAGTGACCGTCTTCTGCACTTTTTCGCATGGAGAGCACTAATCCCAACAATGGAATAAGCAGAGGACACCTTATTTTGCATTTTCCAAAGTAAGAGTGACATGCCAAGAATATCCTCATGAATAATTATTCAAGAAAAAAAAACAGGAAGCTTTGCCAAATGCTACACATCAGGAAGCATTTTCATCCACATGACCAAAAAAACCTCGCGTTCATCTATGCTTTCATGATAACAGGCTTTCCCATGCTTTAACAGCTAAAATACATTGTTACATCTACAAAAGAATTGGTGACAGTTGTTTTGCACTGCATTTCCTACACTTTGTCTGACAGGTCATTTCTCAAAAAGGTGCTTGATCCAGGCATTTACACAGATATGAGATAATAGTAATTCAATATTGCAAAGTGAAATTTGCTTCCCATGATACCTCTATCATCTCAAAATTAGGTGGGTTTGAGGATGAAGATTGTAACTTACACTGTGTTATGGTTTCTCAAACAGAAAGCTGATGTAAATCTTCATCAGCTTTCCTTTTAGCAACAAAAGAACATAAAACTGCCACCCAGAAGCACTGCCTTTTTCCTCACTTGACCAGTTAGCTGTTGAATGAAATTTGCTGTATAATTTACTTCTGGGTCACATTTGTACCAAAAAAAAAAGGGTTAACCAAAAGTATTTTTGATCTTAAAAGCCACATGTTTGGAACATCAGTGTTCTCCTGAAGAAGAGAGGACTTGTAAGAAGGACAGAAACCTGACAGAAACCTACCCCCAGGTCACTGTTAAGTTTTGCAAGCAGAGAAGTGGGGAGAGAGATGGCAGCTGTGACCATTGCCTTGTATCCAGCAGGACACAGGTCCTGTATCCACCAGGACATGGTCACAGCAGGGTGGGTTCACATGTGGTGTCACTGGCCATGCTGTGCTTCAGACCCCCAGATGGGATGCACACAGGCTGTTTACTTTTTGATTACCAGAGACAGTGAGTCCTCAGGGAGGGTCTGTATGCCACAGTGAGGACCCCATGGCTTTACAGTACATTTCTGGCAAATGTCATCACCACCATCGCCAACATGGTGACACCTGCAGAAGAGGCCTGGGAGACCTTCCCTAGTAAAAGGGAGCCTTGGAAGAGACCTGAAAGAAGCAGCTGTCCCTTTGTAACTCTTCTGAAATTTCCTCACCAGGGAACTAAGGGAAAACAGCTTTAAAATTTCCAACCTAGGACATCAGAAGGTTGCACAAGCATACATACAATGTTACGGGAAGCATATATATAAGCAACAGTGCCTTTGTTCCTTTTTCAGCCTTTACCATCAAAATGAAACTACAAAAAATACCTGTCCTACTTAAGAGCTTCTTAAGGGTGATTTAGTGTCATTGCATAAGGCACTGGAGAAGTAATTAGAGCCCAAATGCTGGTATACAACTTACATGCCCTCTTCAAGGCCATAATTAACCAAATTAAGCAAATCTGATGTGGGGGGAGGCTTTCCATGACACTGCCGTGACTTTGCAGTGAGTGTGATGGTGTCTAGCTGCAGTTTGTTGGCTTCACCATCAGACATGATGAGGGCAAGGAAGGACTGCCAGCAGTGAATGATGGGAAGCTCTACCCCTGTCACTTGCCAATTTTTCCAAGTCTGAATGCAGGCCTGCCCACAAAGAGCACTGGAACTTGGCTAGCAAGAGGAGAGGCAGGACAGGAGGGCAGCAGGAATCAGTACAATAGAATGAAGTGCCCCATCCCCTCAGGGTGCTGGCAGGCAGGCAGCTCTGCTGAGGGCATGGAGTTGGGGTGCACTTCCTCGGAGTCGGGGAGGAGGTCATGCCAGCCCTGGGCTGGCAGCTCAATGGGCTGCCTCTGCTCTCCCTGCACCTGGGAGGCTTCGATGGGCACTAGCAAAAAGGGCACTTTTCTGCTGAGTTTGTTCTGCCGAGCAGGAAGAGTGCGTGTGTGGTCTCCTGGCTTATGAAACGCTTGGTATTTTATTGCTCCTCAGATTCAGTGTAACTGAATTGCAGCAGTTTTTCTGCTGTCCGGGCCAAGTGTGTCTCAACTTGCACAAAAGGAAATTAACACTGAGGTTTTGAGCTAAAACCATTTCTGTACTAGGGTAGAACTGAAGCATTTTGATACATTCAGCTAATTTGTGCTGTAATCTAAACAGTGGGAAAGAACTCCCTCACGGTAACCCATGAGCAGCTAATATCCACTACAGCTCCAAGTCCTTCCTCCATATTGGGACTGAGTCCTCTCTCATTAAAATTTTGATTAAAATTTTGCCACTGGCACCAAGATGGGAGGAATCCCTGAGGATTTCAGCACACATTCATTCTTACTCATCATCTTTCCCTAGCAGGGACAGGCCCTCAGCTAGGCTGAAACATTCATGAATGGAGAGTCTGGAGGGAAGAGGAAGAGCTTTGCTTTGTTAAACCACTGCAGTTGGACTGTCTGAGCTGTGCTGAGCATTAAGCAGCTTTATTTAATTTATGTCTTTATTTTGGGAAGGGCTAATGAAGCTTACCTATGGTAAGAACTGTAGCAGTGAGCTATCTCCACTAAGGATATCCATAGAGCATTCAGAGGGGTTTAAAGGTATGAAACTGTAACATCACTGACAGAACATAACCCAAAGGGCAGGCCACATTTTCATCTTAAATGTTTTGATTGTGGCTGTTACTGTTCTTAGAAAAGCATGGTAATGATGCCGGTAATAAGCCAAACCGCGTTACAGTCTTGCTACTAAATTATCAACATGATTCTAGAAAAATTCTAATTATTTACAAATAAACCACCAAAAGTTAAAAAGCACTGAGCTATTTATTTTGCAACACCACCACATACAAATTTACATCTCCCCATTTCTGGGAACCACATTTGTACAGCAAGGGAAAGATCATGCAATTATACACAATCTGTTCCTGTGGAAATTTATACTAGCTGGAAAAGAAACTACAATCATACCTCACTATGTGGGATGGGGAAAGACTCTCTTCAGCTGCCCCATGAGGGGTGAACAAGCCTGTGCTTTCTGTAAGCTTTCAAGTTTCATCTTAGGTCCAGTACTAGCACGAGTGTAAGTTTTCTGCAAAGCATGTCTGCATCTTGTCTTGTGGCTTCTGAGGGTTTCAGCTACATGTCAGAAGCTCACGTTGCCATTGCTCTTCTGGGAAAGGAGATGTTTAAACTACAGAGAAAGAGTCAAGAGTTAGAGCCCGGATCCTGTGGCCAACCCCTTGAGACAACGAGCTCCTGCACACAGAGGGGTCTGTCTCTGCTCCAGCTACAGAGCTGGAGTTTCCTGAGGGATCCATCAGCTTTGTCCAACGATTATAATCTGCTAACAGATCAATGAGGTCTTTCAGCCAAGCAAGTGTCACATAAACTGTTAGCAGTGGAGTTTGTAGTACGATCCCCACAGCATTCAGGCTATGATTGAAAATCAGAAATATTGAATGCTCAGAGAAAAGTAATTATTCCTGCTAACCAATAGAGATGTCATGGTGGTGGGTTAGGGCCTGCCTGAAGCTGAAAAGTGTCTTTCAAATACCCACTCTTTGCTGCATTGAAATTCCTTCCCAGCCCAGCCCAGTGCCAGTGTTTTGACATGTCTCCACTAAACACATCTCTGTGTGGAAGTGCATGCTGGCTAATTTGGCTTTACTCCCTCCAGAAAAAGACTGCCGACCAAACCCACTGGCTTTACTCTGGACTTTCCAAGTGGTAATAGAAGGGGTTATTGTAGAAGAGCCAGATATTGATGTCTTTGTTGCAAAACTGGAGATGGAGTTCCTGGAGACAGAGCAGAGCAATGAAGCAGGATCTAGCCTGGCTCAGGCTGCTCACCAACAGATTGCTTCAAGGCTGTTTCCGTGTTCTTCATCTACAAGTCCTAAGTCAGGACTTGGTCAATTAACGTTTTCATTCAACTACTCCAGCAGCACCCCAAGAGCTAAATGTCAACCACTCCTACACTCTTTCAAAGTTCCTTTCTCAGTACAAGTGAGATATCCAGGCTTTACCTGTAAACTGTTGCTTTTAATATTCAAGGTTGCTTTTGATGTTGATCTTCTTTGAGCTACTGGTTCCTTCTACCAGTTCCCTAATTCAGATTTAGAATTACTCATGTGTATCATGATCAGCTCCCAGAGACCTGTCCAGGTACAGGTGAAGTATTCATGGCTTATCTTGGGTTGAGAGTTATCTCAAGTGTTCAAAGCACTTCCTTGTTGTTACAACATTCCTAAGTCTGATTCTGTGTGCTACTAATTACATTTTAGTTGTACATACTTCTTACTAACTATGTGTCATCAAACAATCTCTTCCATTAATTTGGCTTTTCATAGAGATTGCACATGACACACTAATATTATATGTCACAGACTTTGTTAAAAGGCTTTTAGTCCCAGTAACTTCCACTCCACCCGACCAAGGCACAGAACACTGTGGTGCCACGCTGAATGCTTCAGAGAGGAGGAGATGATACCCAAGAAAGCCACAAGTCTGACATCTGCCAACACTAATCTGTTTTGATAACTGCTCTGCAGTTGCTCAGACTGGTGCTGCCTGCATGAATTAAAAACAAAAAGGAATTACTCCTTCTCCCATATTTAAAAGTTAGAAGAAAACTCACCTCATAATGGATTTTCAGCAGAATCTAATGCTAGTCATAGATAGAGGCCCAACTACACGAGCCTAATTACTGTGCAGGGCTGTTTCTCCAAGATTATCAAGTGCTTGACTCTGATTCTAAGCTAAACTAAGCTGGCAAAAACTGCTTCATGATGCTGAATCTGCTGACATATTTATATTACTTGCTGTGTAATTTCCTATGCACTCTTTAAGCAAATTGAGAAAACTGACACATACACAGAGACCTAGAACTAAAAAGACTTTTATATTTTACATTTAAAATATGAGGATACCAAGAGAAAAAGAAGAGCTTAAGTCTGTGAGACATTTTGGTTTTGGGTTACTTTCAAAAGTTTAGCTGTGAAACCTTGACTTCCTGAACTGAAACTTTTCGGGGCTACTGGGACAGCACAAGGGGAGGACAACCTGGAGTCAGAGCCACAAAGAGAGCTGCACTGCTTGACTGTTCCAGTGCATCCCAAGAGGAGCAAGCACTCTGCACCCCCTAGTAAGCCCCATGCAAGCGTTGGTTCCCTTTGGTAACGCTTGACCTAAAGGTGTAGCTTGTGTCAGGTCTCTTCCTTTGGCATTTTACACCATCTCAATGATGGCTGGAGTCCAAGACTGGCTTCAGGGCAGGTACAGCCAGCAGATACATGCCAGGGCACCAAAACCACCAGCACCCGACCACTGGCTCTATTCCAGGCTCTGCCCCTCACCAGACCATGGCTACCACTTATGCTGAATTATAACCATAATGCCTTTAATATTAACAGCGATGGCAGTATGAGTTATCTTCAGGGTGCAAAAAGTGCAAGGAGCATCAGTCTTGGTAGACCATAAGTTGCCACTTAGGATGCCACTTTTTCACTTGCCCTCCAATCTCTCTATTTGTATTAACTGTCTTCAACATTTGCAGCTGTGTGTGGCTGGTTCTTAAATTCTGCTGGGGACCACATATTTTGTGAACTGAATCCAAAACTGAACTCTGGTTTTCCTTAGTATTTATTTTTACCATTCTCATTTCCTTTTTCTGGGTATGTGGCTGTAGCACATCCCTGGTTGTTAAAACTTTCCAAAAGCTGTGGTAGATTCCTTAGGAGCTCTGACAAGGGGAGCTGCATATATTTGTGTGTATTCAAGAGATGAATGGAGAAGTATTTGACTCCTGAAGACTCCAGCTTTTAGGCATTGCAAGATGTGGTTTTCTCACCAACCAAGCTAGCTGGAAGGCAGAGTGGTCAGGGCACTTGTGTGACAGAAGCCAGAGCTGTTAGGCGGAACTGTAGTACTTTTAGCAGCACATCCACAAAAAAGATCATTCCCCCAATAAAATAGAAAAAAAACCACAGGGTTTTGGGTTTTTGTCAGCAATTCATCTACTAGTAACTCTGCAGTGCTATCACATACCTGTTCCCAGTTTTAAAACTCATTAAATAACTTTCACAGTCTGCAAAATTTCCAGTCCCTGGGTTTTGCCATTCTCATTTTGATCACCTTAAGATGCTTGCTGAGTCACTGAGATGGCAATCTGAAAGAAAGCTGTCATTTCTCTGAGCCAGTGCATCCAATATGAGTGTATGAATGTGACTCTTTGAGGGCTCTCAGAGTGAAAAAGGACAAGGATAATGTTCTAGATATATTAAAAAAAATCAGGGAATCTCTCTAAAGTACTTCAAGTACATGCTAAAGTAGGAAAGGACTGTTGAAACCCAGATCAAGAATATTATGGCATTATGATACAAAAGTAAAATAAACAGAGGTAAAATCCAAAAGCCAGAACAAGGAAGACAAGAAACTGCTTGCTTGCATACATTAAAAAAGAAAAAGCCCTTTTATGAATCATCAGTTGCAAAAGTTGGGAATTATCTTATTTTGAAAATAAGCTGCGAGCATTTTTTTTTTCTTTTCCCTCTACCTTCCCTTTTGGGACACTTGCTTGTTTTTCAGCAATAGTGAAACTGGTAAAACCTCCCATACACAATGACGGGTTTGGATATGTATTAGTTACTCTAAAACTATTCTCCTGTCAGCTCAAGAATTGTGTGTGCAGGCTGCAAGATGAAATTCATTCATGAAATGTCCGTGACACTCACTGATCTGGAGCTTCTCAAAGAGATCTGTGCCAAGTTACTGTTTATTTCCATAGCAACTATGTGCCAAAGAAAAGGTAAGTATTGTCAGTGTGTAACACTGGTTAAAAGTTAGAGTCATCGTAGAGTCACTGCTGGAAGAGGCATTGCCGAAGTCTCCTAATGAGACATCTCTTACTTTACCTCAGCATTAAATAGGAGTTTGTGTTTTACTTTGGTTTGGGGGTTTTTTAGGTTCATAAATTTGTTTAATCACTTCTTGAATCAATGTAAACTTTTAGTGCTTCACATATCCCCATGTTTGGGTTCTACAGCTGAGCTGCTGCCTGGTGATTTCCTTGGATTCTCCCTCTTATTCTACAAGAGCAAAATTATCCTTCCTTGTTGATCTTCATCCCATACATGATTTTACAGGTCTCTTTCATATTTCCTCTGAGTCAACATTTTTCATAGCTAGAGTCCTTCCATGTTTGATTTTTTTGTATTGAGCCTATTTCCCCCACTGTTGTTTTTATTCAACAGTGCTCCTTTATAAATACATACATACATACATATACATATATATATGTATATGTACACACACACATTGATATGAAGGCTAAAAAATGCCCACAGTATTCAAGATATTGTAGCCTAATACTCAAAATTTTAAGTGTCGTTCTCCCTCCCTTCCCTAGTAATTTGTTTCATACTGGCTGCCATTCAGCACTGTGCTGATGTTCCTGCAGAATTTGCTATTATAACTTCAGAATCTCTGTACTAGCTGATAATAGCTTCTTCAGAGTCTACAATCAAATACATTAAATTAGAATGCTTCTTATGAACTCTTTTTACGTTTTCACAAGTTCCCTTTCCCTACTCTGCCATGTTAACTCAGTATCTCAAGATGTTACAGAAGCTCTTCAAACTTTGCTCGCTTTTGTTTTTACCACAAAGAAGAGCTCAGAACAGTCACTGAACTTTGTCACTTCATTTTCCATTCATTTGTGAACGTAATGAAGAGCCAGGCTCATCAGATATGTCCCTATGGGACCATAGTGGTAAGTTCCCTCTGTTGACAAAAGTAACTTATTTTAATTGGTTGCCTATCCATGTCAGCACTGTCCATCTCATCCCAGTCTTAACTTCTTTAAGACCCTTTGGTGAATGATCTCGTCAAGTGACTTTCAGGAATCCAAGGAGACCACATCAGCTGCATCTCCCATATCAGCATGCTTGTTCATTCCTTCACAGAACTCTGATAGATTTATGAGAAATTCATCACCTTTACAAAACCATGAAGAATCTTTCTCAATGTAGCATTTTGCCTACATATCCAATAATTCCGCTCTTTTATTAATGTCCAAAACTGGTGTGTAATCTTCTAAAATCTCTGAAACTCCGCTCAACATCAGGCAGCATTGTTTGTTACATTTCCATTCCTCTGTTATCCAGGTTTTTGGTTGTGGGTGAGAAACAAGTGGCTCTACACTAAACTAGTAGTTCATTTACACCCATTTAGAGCTCTCCGGTGAAAAATAAGGTCCTGCTGGTAACTCTCTGTTAACTCTCCATGCAGTGGCCATTTAGGGCAATTTGCATTTCCATGGGTTTGCTATTGCCAAAGCTCAGTTCTCCAAAACTGCTTCAGGTTGGGACATTTTTAAGTCATTCTTTTATTTCTATAAAATTAACTGAAATGAGAGTAGTGAAAAGGCCAGGAGATGAAAAAAAATCATACTAACCTGTCACTTAAAGACCATGCCAGAATGCTCATTTAAAGGCTAGACATTTAAAACCTCCTGATTTAACTTCCCATGGCACTTCTTAAAAAATTCTCTGGATCAGCAGGAGAGAAGAGCAAGAGCCTGTCTTCACAACTGCCTCTTTTCCTTTTCACTTGTCTTTGTTTTCCTGTCTAGAGTCAGACCTGTTCTGATTCAAAAGCAATGAACAAAAAGATAGATCATGGCACATAGGCATGCTTTTCTCAATTAGGATGAGCCTTCGTGAAATGAAAGTTTCTGTAACAAAGGCTTTTAGACACTGGGGCTTTTTATACATTGCTCACATATAATTTAGCAATGAATAGTTACCAATGTAGTTAGGCAGTTGTGGACCCAATTATCCAATTACTGCAACTGGCAGCACAAACAGGGTAATTGTTCCGTGAATGCACTCACGTACTTGGCATTCGTGCTGCTGTGAGCCTGGTGTCACTCTTTCGGTGCTGTGCCAGAGCAGGGATGTTTCATCTTGCTTATTAACACCTCTGTCCTTGGGGAAGTTTTAGCACGTGGTTTGGGGAGAAAACACTCCGGGTTTTCACAGAAGGCAGCTAACACTGGAACTACCACAAGATAGCTGGCAACCAGGAGCATTAATTCTCTCAAATTCAGATGACATTGAAGTTAAATTTGCTAGGTTCTCTGAGCTTCTCCTTCTCAAAGTTCTTTCTTGTGATAATTCTATTCCTTATAGATGTTGAAAAGTCATAGCAGCCTCATCAGCCAGAAATTTGCATGTGACTGAGATAAATCCACAGTGAAAACTGAATTTTCTGCTTTGCCTTAACAGAATGTTATTGTAGTGTATGCCACAAAATACAAACCCAGATCCAGCTCAAAACAAATTTCAGCATTCTTCATGTTATTCCTCTTGACACTTGGGTTTGGCATGAGAAGGGAGAGGTGCATCATCAAGTCTGTGCCTGTTCAACAGCAGTATAAACAATTAGGCAAATTTTTCTTCAAAACATGAGTTCATGTGGAAAGCTAAATAATAAGAGTAGGTTGTTTGGGCAGTTGCAAATAAATCAGATCATAATTTCATGCCAAGTGGAAGTGGGGTATTTGGGGTATTCTTTCACAAACTGAAGCAATGCATCTCCCTTCACACTTACATTTCTGACTGTGAATTGTTGTGTGGGAAGTCTAATGACTCGGGACAATTACTGAATAAAATGGCACTGCAAGAAAGGAGATATTCTTCGTGGGATGCAGCAAAGGTAAAATCACAGATTGTTCTAAACTGCTTGTATAGAATGTACCTTATAAGCATAAAATACGTAAGTGTATTTTTGCCTTGATACAATATTCTTACAGTGTTCATCTTTTCCCCATTACTCTCCTGGATTCCCACAGTGCACAGATCCCTTCCATTGGTCCCTTATCCTAAAAAGTAGTTGATCAAAATCCAGACCATGTTTATCTTGCTGGAGGCAATTAGTTGGGACCAGCTGTCAAAGCCACAGCCGGTTCCTAGCACATGTGTGCAGCCTGTCAGCAGGCACAGTAACAGCATATGCCTCCCAGAAGATAATGACACTGATCTTAAACTGAAATCGGGTTTTGTTGGATAGAATAACACATGGAGAACCAGATTACACCACAACCAAATACTATGATATTTCAATAAATGATTCAACTTCAAGCCTATTTTCTGTTTTGCAGACCGTTAGCGCAGCAGCTGCTTGTAATATAAGCTCAGTTTATCTACGCCCTCCCAGTACTTAGAGGTTTGAAACTCCTTTTGAATTTACTGCCATCTCTATTTTTAAAAGCTCATTTATCAGATAAGCACAGCTGAAAGACCAAGAAACCTCTAGGCTTTGAATGGATGGATTAGATTAAAGTGTTGGGCACAAGAAGTGAAGATTTTTTTCAATTATGCAACTTCCCCTGCACACCAGTGTTTTCAACACTCTGTCATATTGTTTTGCTGCAATATTATTAGAAACAGTAGTTAAGTGTTATTTATGAAAGAAAAGCAAAATAACGTTACCCGTTTGTGAGCCAGAACTGTCTACCTCCTACTGAATGAAAACTGTCAAATAATAAAAAGCTCTTTGAAATCTATAAAAATACTCCTGTGCTAATTATGTTTTACATCAAACCTTTGTAATTACCAACAAATTCATGATGTAAAATTGATAAAGAACAAATGAAGATTAAGCTCACAGTGATTACTAAGTACAGGTCAGAGATGAGAATATTCCATTCCAGGAACAATTATCAGGATTGAGAAACTTTGTATCTGGGTTGCGATACATTTCTGGGGATGAGCTTTACTCCCTTGCGTTCTCAAAGACGCTGCCTCCCCCTGAGAGGCTGCAACAGCCCGAGAAAGGAACTGCAAAGGCCAGAGGATTTCTGTGAAAGTGTCTTTAGGAAGAGAAAGTGTTATTAGACCTGACATGACTGAAGCAACTTACTGGGAAACTGAGCCAACCATCTGTGAGGGAAGTCCCAACCCAATGCAGTGATCTCTTCTGAAACTGGGAAGTAGAAGAAAAGCAGCAGCAAACTGCTAAAGCTTTGAGCCACTGGTAACTGCACTACCTTGCTGTAAACAGGGACCTAATTAAAAGCAAACAAAAAGAAGCAACACAAGGAGGACTTTCCCCTTTTCTGAATCACTGCTGTCTCAAGCTGGATTTGGGCATGTGGATGTGTTTTCTGCCTGCCCATGATTTTGACTGTTAACTTTATTTAAGCCAATGCAAAACTCCTGAGCAGCAGAAGAGCTCAGATTTTGTTATTTGCTTTTGAATTGCTGAGTTCTAGACTACAGAGGTGATAGCCTCTTTAATAATAAGTCTTTAGATAAGGAAAATGGAGCTGGAAGCTCACAAGTGGGGTAATTTTGAAACTCATTATCTCCACACTAAATCTTTTAAAACTATTGCAGCAGAAGATGCAAGATCATAGCAACCGTTCTCTTTTTTGGATAGCACTCTGTGAAGTGCAAGACAGAGAAGAATATAAGCAAGAGAAAAAATGGGAGATGGGAAAGGAAAATGTTGAGCAGATTATGAAAATTATCCAAGTAATTTCTTAAATGAAAGTAATCTTTGACTATAAGCAGCAGAGGCTGCAAGTAGATGAGACTTTTGGGTAGAGAATTCCTCTTACTAATCAGAAAAAGAAGCTCTGTGCAAGCAATCTAAAAGGAGAATAATAGTATTAGTCACTCCTCATGCTCTGGGATTAACTTCTTTCAAAGCACTGATTACAACTCTAAATACAGCCAAAAACTGAAATTTATAAATCAGATGAGAAGGTGGCATTTTTAGCAGTTCCGTTTCAGATCTCAGCCATTCTCTTTCTGCAAAACCAAGATCAGCTTTTGTAAGCTTATGAAGTTCTACTGTATATAGTTACTTATGCTATAGAGTGAATCTTCCCTGTAAGTCACGTTGTGCTTCAGCTGATTTCACAGTTTATTGCCTAGGACTGAAGTCTGGCAGCCCAACAACCAGCCCTGGCCACTGCAGACCTCAGCGAAATGTCTCTATTTGGCTTTTAAATCACATCAGGCATCTGCATGCAGAGGCCAGGCTTAAAACAATTTGAGCATGGGTCTCTTTTGCCTCCTTTCCTGTGTTTGCCCTCCCACCTGACACAGAACCTATGGGAGGACACAAGGCCAGTTCTTGCACGGAGCACAGGGGGAACAGGAACAGTGAAGCTGCTTCCACGTGCCACTCTTGGAAACCCTTGGCTCTCGGCCAGGGCAAACCAGTTTTCAGCTCTGAATACTCAAGGTCAGTGCTAGCTAAGCAATAAATTATGTCATAAGAAGATGCTGAGCCCCTGACTAATCCACCTGGAGAGAATAACACGGAAGATCCACTTTTGGAAAAATACAGGAAGAATTAAAAAGCAGGAGCAAGGAAGATTGTCAACCAGTGGACAACCTTCTGTCAGAAGTCGCCTAGCCTGATTTTTTTTAAAATTATAGCCTGCAAATTTAAGCACACTAAACCTGAAGTAGAAAAATCCCATTGATTCTTATTTAACAAGTTTGTGCTTTCTCTGGCTTCTCAAGGAACTAAGTTGCCAAGTCAGTTCCTGCCTGGTTCATCTCCAGACATCTGGAAGTTGCACATTTCAAGTGTCCAGAGCCACTTCCAGGGTCTTAGGAAGGTGAGCTAGTCTCAGAAAAACTTTTCCCCTTCTCTCCTTGCCTTTTCTTTCTTATGCCCGAATATGTGTGATGAATCATGGCATCCCTAGGCACAACTCCGAGAAGGGGCATGTTTGTCCAGCAGAATTCACATAACTTTAAGCTCTTGCCCAAATTAAATGTTTAACCACTGCTTAGCTCATACCCTGCCAAATAAAGGCATAAGGACAAATAACCCCAGTGCTTCAATGATTATGAAATTGTGTGGTCAGACTAACAAAGCAAGTGCTCATCCTGTGCTGAATCTGAAGAAGCAGGTTGAAAATTTGTCAACATGGATGCTGTTGCTAGAAAAGATCTAACAAAATTTTAGACTTAAATATTAGGAGACCAAAGATCTTTAATAATTACATTTCATTGCAGTCATTCAGAATGTACAGCAGATAGCCCAGGTGAAAGCGAATTTATCTCAGTATATACACAGACACCATATCATCTCTATGTTCATTAAAAGCAATACACTCAAAGAACATTAAAACTGCCTAAGCACAGCAAGACAGAAAATAGTAATGTTGAGGTTATGCATTCAATCTTAAATGAGTCCATTTCACTGTTTTTTAACTGGTAATACAACATTTCTCTCCATTTCTCTACTTATTCCAGTGTATCAAGTCATTTATTGTATATTGTCACCTAGCCCCAAAGGAGCCATTTTTCCTTTAATTGTTCCTCAAAGCAGTTATTAGTGTGTCAATGGATGCCCAAATATTAATATCAAACAGAATTTTTTTTTAAAAAGGAACAAGCATCATTGCTTCTTTTATATTGTCTCCTCTTTCCTCTGTTTAAATTACAACTTTGCTAATTACTCCCCAAATTAAATGTTTTTCTTTGATATATGCATAGCTGAATTAGGGTCCAGCTCAGTTCCTATTCAAAACCAATGATGCAAATGAAAGGGAAAATGAGACATTGTCGTATCTCTCACGCCTAGCCTCAGCTTCCTTTTTTCTCTTCTTTCCTTTTTTCTCTTCCTTCTTAGATTCACTGCACATTTATCTTGGTTCCTGAAGGAGATGGGGATTATCTGACCACATTGTCTGTCTGCTCACCTTCACTTTTGAACCATCTGGCTTAATGTACTTTAACACGAGACAGCTACTGATCTCCAAGAGATTACATTTCTATGCATTCTGGGGAAATAGCAGAGAAGAGACAGCCAGATCAGTCATCCCTCTAGGAGAAAGGTGGCAGTGTGAGGTGGGTTGTTACTCCCCCCCATTTTGCCAGGCTGCAATCCCTCTAGCAAAGGCATTACTTGGGAAGCACAGATAGCAACATTGATAGCTGGGTATTACGGAACACAGAAGGATGAGTGTGATAGGAACCTTAGGCAGATCAGATGCCAGACTGGAAATTAAGATTCACAAGTGACAACTCACAACCTGAATGTTCTGTTATTTTTTTATTACTATTGTTTTTATTTTTCTGAGGAGGGGTGATCAGTTTGATGATGACTTGCAGTCCTTGTGGATATCTAAGTTCTGAAGAGGAATCCACATGAGTCAGGCAAACATTTGGCTGAGCTAAATCTAAGCAGAAACTTTGGGACTTGGCCCAGTGGCTGTAAGAGCTCACTTCCTCACAGCATTTCCTCCCCAGATGGCAAATGAGTATTTCACCAGGGTACCAGCTTATCTCAACTAGGCCAGCTGTGAAAGCTCATACCAAGTCCAGCTTCTAAAAGCACCATTTCACCTGGTGTTGGATTTTTCCCTCTTCCCTCAATGATAAATTCAGTAAACCTTTCATTTTTGTTTCAGAAATATTATACACCAAATCCCAGGTCTTAACGAAAGCTGCTATATGCAATGTCTTATAAACATAAAAGTAGAACAAGAGATATGAAAATGAAATCCCATGGGCCACTCAGTTGTGGGAATTTCTTTCATTATAATAGCCAGTGCAGCTAACGTAGCTCAGCTACATCTAAAATTGCTCACATGCCTGTTCCATTTTCTTCTTCATAGCAGCTTTGCTATTAAAAAAATTTAATTTAAAAATGTTTTGTCCATATACTGATCCCACAATTACACTGGCCAGCTTCTCCAGTACCTTCAGATAAATCCTATCCAGCCCTATCCCCGGTATTGAGGACATCCAGCTTCTTTCAAGTCTCTTAAGTTGTCTGATCTCTCCCCACTGAGGAAGGGCTGTCCCTCTCCATCCCACATCATGCCAGTTCCAAAGCAGCTCTTCCTTGTGAGTACTGAGGCAAGACAGTCACTGAATACTTAAGCCTTTTTTTGCTCCATTGTAACTAGTGCTTCTTCTCCACCCATCCCTGGGTCCTGAATTTACTTTGAAACTAACATTCCCAGAGTCTATGCCCCTCAGTAGTTTCAGCTCCACTGGGCTTGTGGCCTTCCTAGTTTTGACACTAAGTTTTTAATACTGCTCTATCTGTACTGCTTGTCCTTGTTTGTACCTTTTCTCCACTTCCTTTTTGTGAGCTGGTTCAGTGAGAACCTCCCCACCTAGACATGCAGACCTTCTCCAGAAACTTAGTCTTCCCACATGGTGGGATTCATTCCTGAGCTTTCAGTAAGTTACCTTTAGAAACCAGCCAGTTTTTCTGGGCACTCTTCCCCTTCACAGCAGTCCCCTAAGGGATCATGCCAGGCAAACCTTAAACAAGTCCCTGTTTGCTTCCCCAAAAACCAGGGTCCTCTGCTCACATTCCAGCCTTCCTCTGTGCCCCAACCTCCAGCATCTTGTGTCACTGCATCCTGCATCTGTGTGACCAGAGCTGCCACCAGCTCTTCCCTGCTTGCGAGGAGCAGGTTGAGTCAATCAGTGGGGTTCTGGGTTATCAAACCACCACCCCGAGGAGGGGAATCTGCCACCAGGATCGTGCTGCTGGTTTGGAGCCTGTGCCTGTTCCCAAGGAGCAAGCACCTTTGTGCTGCGGGCGAGCGTTGTCTGTCTGTACCGCCGCACATTGCCAGCCACAGACACTATTAAACTTCATAAGACTATTCCATAATAGTTGCCCTGAAGAGGCGAGCTGGTCCTCTATTTTTAGATAAGTGAGAGCTTTTCTATCAATTACAGTGATAGTTAATACAATGAAAATTATATTTCTTTTAAAATCTGGACTTCAGAAATCCTTTCTGAAAACAGAAGGAATATCAGCTCAAATTACTGCTTATCAATTGCTGATGTAATTGTTTCATGTGAAATACAGCTTTCCAGTTTGTTTTTATTTTTAATTATTTTCTGGCATGACAACCACATGCTCCAGTCAAAGACTTCTTGTTTTTGAATTCTGATACAGCATCTGAGTCTCAGAAGGGGATTCTGGCAGTTAAAAAAACAAAATAGTATTGTACACAGATTTTTTTTTAGAGTAAATTAAGAAAGTGACTATGTCTGTACTTAAGCACTTTATTAAGCACGACTACACTTTGCTCAATATGTGATTATGAAACCAATGTTTTGTAAAAGCAAATATACATTTGAATGCATTGTGGGGGCAGGGAAAATTTGCAGCATAGTGGTAAATGGAGTCTATGTACCGACAACAATAGCATGTCTGAAAAATCTCACTCAGGGACAAATATGGTATAATTATGGGGAAAAAAAGATACATCGGTTTGGCACTGGCAGCAGTTTGCCAGGCTGAGTGGCTAAACCAGTACAGTCTGCACCAGTGAGACATGACCTTAATACCATATTGCACTTCTATAATGTTTTCATAGCATCTGGAATATTCAGTGTTGAAATTTAGATCCAAAAATGTAAAACATTATGAAAAAGGAGTTACCTTTGAGACTGTCTCACCTGAAAGATTTTAAGACTTCTTTTCCTGCAGGAGAAAAGATAACAGCTCTGTCAGAGCTGCTGCGTGTGGTACCTGTGTTTTAGGCACTTTTAGTCTGTAGGGTCAAAAAATAAAGGTGCAGAGTGTTAGTTTAATTGTTACCACGTATATTCTTCCTTTCCTATGCCATTCTTTTTGATCCTTGATGTTCACACTGCAGATTGTCACTATCAGAGCATCAGAGATCCTAAAATGAGATCCTTATTCCTGGGGATGAAGAACACACTGAAGATAGACAGAAATGTCAATAATTCTCAGGAATAACTATTACAGAAATCTAGGGACAGACAATTTAGTCCAAATCTAGTCCAATACTTTTTATTCCAGTTATATGTATCAGCCACCAGTAAGGTTTTCTTTCAGAGCTCAGAAGTTGTGTAGTTCTTTGTTGCCTTTGTTGCAGTAGAGTGAAACTCTGCAGTCCTTAAGTATTTTAAAGGCCATGTAGAAAAGGAAATACTTTTTTCTCTAATGTCCTATTCCTTTGCTTTCAAGGTTCTAGGTTAATAGTGTTTGGTAGGCCACCTCTGTAATGTAATCTCTGTTCACAAAGCATTATTGCTTATTCCCTATCTTACCCTAGTTGTCTTTTTCTAATCAGGTTTCATTGTTGGCACTCATGCCTAAGTACCTGAATGCTGCCAGCAGGAACTTGATTCTGTTATCTATAGGACCATATTATCTTCTAAATAATCACTCACCCTTCCACAGAACACCACTCATATTTCAATTTCAGTTTAGCTTGATTTTTTTCTGTTATGGACACTTGCTGTATCTGCCCAAGTTAAAGGTTAGAGACTGACCCAGGAGCAATGGACTGGATGGAATTTCCCAGAGCATCAAGTTTTAGTTATCTAGTATTACTGGCAAACAACCTGCATCTTCCTTTTCATAAACTGACCAACTTCTGGTTTAAAGCTACGTAGATTCTGTCCTCCCTTTTTTCCACTGTACTTTTAAAACAACCAAGACCTTACTGCTCTGATAGTTATAAGCCATCCCAGCTATCCACCTAGTTTTATTCACAGCCAATTTGTACTCATTAGTTCCTGTGCCAGTATTGTTCTTGAGCATAAGTGGCTCTTTCCCTTCCAGGTGTTTTACCTGTTTAACATTCACAGAGAGTAACCAGGTCCTCTTTCAGCTTTTGCTTTTCTAAGCTGAGCACGCTCTAAAACACTTTCCATTATTGTCATGAATTCTCTGCACCTGTTGCAGTCTGAATTCCCTCTCCCTCAGTCACTGATACTCAGAAGTGCACACAGTACTCCAGATAAGGTTTTGGCCGAGTCACTTACACCTGCATGAATGTGTCTCTTTTTTTTTCCCTACAATTACTTCAATTGACAAATCCAAGCACTGTGCTTCAAGGCAGTTTCTCATTAGTAGCTCATGGTCTGATTGTGATCAGTTAATACAGCCCAAAGCACTTATCCTCTCCATTATTCCCACCTGGCATTCTCACAACACTTTCTCCAAGATATTTCTGCAGGAATGGTTTCATTCATACAATTTTAGCATTTTGAATGTTAGTGGTCAGGCTCATCAACTTTAAAGTATCTGTCAAAGGCAATTTAGATAGTTAAGTCCCACTGTGATTCATCCCATCTACCTCCAATAGATTTCTAACTCAAACTTGATGTCTCCACCCAAAGGTCACGAAGATATGGGCCACATTCCCATGTAAATATTCAGCCCCTGCCTAAGGCATTGGGGCCATTTTGTCACATGCTGGCCCTATAAGTCCCATGTCCTCCACCATCTTCCCAGTCCTCTCTGAGCTTACACCACCCCTGGCCAACCCAAACATGTGAAAACTAAAGCTCCCACACTGATGGTCAGGTTCATCCACTCTGTGTAAATACTGAAACATTCAGCCATGAATTACCCAACACCAAAGAGATACATAAGATGTGTTTTCACAGAAACCAGTTGGGATTGAGAAGGATGAACTGGAAGACAGCAACAGGGCTTGGAAGGGATATTAGGAAGAAGATAAGGACTGGACTACTGCTCATCTTCCTGGAACAGTTGTATGGACAGACCAAGACCTGAGACAGCTTTAAAGTTTGGTGAACCAGAGAGAGCACAGACTATGGGAGAGCTGTGGAGGGGTAAGGGGAGCTCCTGAGGAAAACACATTCTCCTAGATATCAAAGAAACAATTGAAACTCACTACCATGGCCTTTCTCACTCAGAAATATTAAAGACAAAAATATTTATTGGCATTTCTTTATGATCTGAGCACAGGTCTTTTTTTCCAGGATAATTTCTCAAATGATTACTGAGTATAGCATGGGAAGGCCAATCAGGATTAGAGCAATGTTTGGGAAACAGTCTTTGACTACACTTGCCTGCTTTTACTCATTGTTTGAAATGGGCAAAGCCAGAACAGAAATGGGACAAGCCCACACTATCTCTGTACAAGCTGTTGTCATTGTCCAAAAGAAAATCATGGTTAGAATTAACTGACAGTTTTCCTGCATGAAAAACCCAGGAGCCCAGCAGTCATGTCTGATTTGACAGGCAGGTCAACAAGATACAACTAGGTCTGTCTGTTCATTCCAAGGCCATGCAGGCAGAGACTAAGACTTTCTCTGAATCTGCTTATCTGAGCAATTCCTGGTTGTTGTGGTTTGCTTATCTGTTCCTCCAAGTTTTGCTCTCAGGCCCACTCCCATCCTTTGCCCTGACCATAACCCTCCTGTTCTTATCACTGCAAATATCCTGGCACTTGGAAACACTAGGAGTCACCTTTTCAATTTCTTTGGTTTTGGGGTTGTTTCGCTTTGGTTGTTCAGCATTTCAGCCCAAGGAGTGAAGGTTGATCAGCAGATAGGCTGACCTATCTAGGTGCAGCCACCAATCTGCTCCTTTCTGTGAGGGTCAGCTCTCATCTCATGCAGTTGGACCCTCTTGCATCTCTCAGCTTTGAGGCTGCTGTGAAGTCTGTCCAGATATCCAAGACTATCTTGAAGACATGGTGGGCTGGAAGGCAGATGGGAATCTCCTGCCATGGCACCTGACATGTGGCTAAGAGGAGAAAGGAGCAGCAACTTCGCATTCTGGGCAAGAAGAGTTCAAAATTAGGGGCAGAGCTGTGTGGGATTACCCTGAAGGATTCCCAGCAAGTCCTTACAGTGACTGAATAATTTTCTTGTACAACATTGGTTTTGTGCAAGAGAAGAGACTTCTGCCAGCTATGGTCTCTCTTTCTCACATCTGCATTGCACTAGTAACAAGGAATTCAGGGTGGTGAGAAGGTCTGTGTGTGAGTAGCAGCCTGAGACATGGGCCCTGCCGGTGGCTGCCCAAGGGGTTGAAAAGCTTGGTAGAGGTTTGCCCACAAGAAAAATAGTAATTTGTTGTTCCACTTGAGAAAGTACTGTCTGAGTGCAGAAAGCCCCTCCAGATACAATGCTGAGCTTGATTTCAGGTGACTGACATTTTTCCTCACTGTTTCAGGTTCATCTTCAGCCAGTGACACAATATACAACTACAGGTAAGCTACATGTGTACCATCTTTCTATTGCTGGTGTGATTTAAAGACTGTTAGAAGTTAACAGTGCATGTCTGAATATTATGAAATTGCCAGTGATGATGCCCACATCCTACTTTACAATTTTCAGACAGTGAAGTTTAGTTGCCTTACCATAAAAATGTGCTACAGACATGCTACAAGAACCAACATTTTTCAACCTTGATGAACCCTGCTTCTCCATCCTAGAAAAGTTTTTTTGGAAGCATGTGGTCTCAATGCCTCTGAAAAACAGGGCATTAGATAAGTTTCACAAAGCAATACAAATTCGTAAAGCTGGGATTGCTCTGTATTTTTTATTCTCTCATAGTCCATGCATCCACCTGGCACTTAATGCATCATAAATGCTATAATAAGCATGTCAATGCACGCATCTATTTAATTTTGGCAAGTTCTTGATTGCAGTCTTTTGTATGGAGGCAGTTGCAGATAGGAATTGTGACAGACAGTAAATCTAACTGACTTTGAATTGGCAACAATAGCTGTAATGAAGATTTGCATTTTTAAAGGAGTGTAATTAACACCAGTATTAGCTTCTTCCTCCAGCTAAAAAGTCAAGCTGAACTACCTTTTGCTGAACTTGTGTTGGGTTTTGTATTTCTTTTGCTTTGACAAGTATAAAGCATGCAGATCAGCTGCTGCCCAGGTACTGTTTTGAATATTGCTGCTACAAATGGTTAACCCAGGGAGAGAAAAAGCAGGACAAATGTCCTAGATGTCCTAGGGACCAATGGAAAGAATAAATACATAGCTTATCTCAGGGCTTGATCTGAGACATTACCCTTAGAAAAGTTGGGCTTTACTCTGTTTTCTACAGCAAAATTACACAATGCTGAAGGCAAGAATAATTTTTCTTCCACAGTTTCTTCACTTTTATTGTATCTCATATGCACATTCATCTGATGCACACAATATCAAACATAGAAATGGCTTTTGTGTCCTTTATGCTCCCTCAGCCTTTAGACTTCCAGTTTGAACACACTCCTATGAAGGCATGACATTCAATCCGATTATTTCAATTTTTTTTAAACACCACCAAATATATAACAGAACAATATTATGGTAGACAAAATACTAATGATAATGATCTTGAACAACTTAAAAACCACATATCAATTAATAAAGCTGAGATGCAATTTTTGCGATGCCGTTTACTTATTATTTCTGTAATTTTTTATTTTCCAGATACTGTTTCTTTAGCTGAAATCTCCTTCAGCTTGTTTAACAAGCTCAAAAATTGGCAGTAGTAACAATGAACTATGATTTACTTGAGCTTTCTCTGGGCCAGAACCTGAGGTTTCTATCTGAAGTTTACTCAGTTCTTTGTCAAACAAAACTTCCATGAGATTCGATTGGTCCTTGCCTTTTGAAAGCTACGAGTATAAGCTGTTTTACAGGATGCAGAGTAGTTTATGTGAAGAATTCATCAAACTATATGGAGAGTTAAAAAGCAAGACTAAGCATGAACCTTTTAGATGTCACTGTGGGATGTGAGATGAAGTCCCTCACAGTCTTGTTTGTGACACAGCATGGAAATTTCGGTTCTCTAAGTTAAAGTTCTTCACACGTCTTTTAAATGCATGGTGTTATACCAGAAAGCTGGTTTTAAAGCTCCTAAGTTGAAGGATGCTAAGCAGCAATCATCCATGACTGGATGAACTGCGCCATTTTAAAATAAAAGTATAAAAGCTAGATTGAGTTTTGCTCCTGTATGTATTTATTTGAATTATGCTTATGGTTTCAACAGGAAAATAATTTATTCATTGTTTTACTGTGCTAGTACATTACAGAACCAGAGAATCACAGAATATTCTCAGTCGGAAGAGATTACCTTTCCATGTACCTCATATTTAAATTAAATGTTGCCATTAGTTTTCAGTTTGTTTAGAAGAGAGTACATTCTACAATTGAAATTAATCTCTAGAGGGAGACTTATAAAAGAGTGGATTCACCAAGAGAAAAACTTGCTTGACCAACCTGACATCCTTGTATGGTACGACTGGCCAGGTAGATGGGGGAACAGCAGTGGATGTTGTTTTCCTCGACTTCTACTTTGAGGATGACAAAGCACTGGAATATCTCCTTCTCTGGAGATACTTGAAACTTGCCTGGGCACAATCCTGTGTAGCCAGCTCTAGCTGAACTTGCTTTAGCAGGAGGGTTGGACCAGATGACCCCACTGTGGTCCCTTCCAACTCCAACCATTCTGTGATTCTGTAATTCTGGGATTCTGTGACATCAATTCTAGAATTGTTGTGACATCAATTTAATAGAATTCCTTAATATTTTTCCTACAGAAATGCACACACATGATTAAAAGTGGGACAAATAAAAAAATGATTTGTTGAGTCCATGAGAATTTAGAAATATGCCAGCATGTTTTTCTTCTGCATCCCAACAAAAGGGTGAGAAACCAGCAAGGAGTAGCTACCAACCTGAACTTTAGAAGGAGAAACTAAAAACAAACAAGCTAAAGGCAGAAAATTAGATTAGATCTGATATCAAATAACTTCTAAGGCTTACAGAAAAATAAACTGAAACTAAGGCAATGCTACTTAAACATCCAGAGGAAAACCACACAAATGAAACAATCTCTATATTTTTGCTTATTCTTATTTCATGTGTGTGTTCTTCCTTGCTCTGAATATATAGAGCCATTCATTGCATTCAAATATACCTTATCTTTTGATTATGGACACAACTCCATTCTGCTTAGGCAAGTCAGTGGCATCCCTGAAAGATGCAAAGTGGTCAGAAAAGCTAGAGCCCCTTTCATCTTCCGCCAGCAGAGGATCTGGCCCCTGGATACTTACATACAGAAGGAAAGCCAAAGAAAGCATGCTGTCAGGAAAAGTCTCCATTTGCTGCTACTTTGCTTGTCCAAACTAAACTGTAACTTTTGTTTTTCCCCAAAATGCGCATAAAATATGTCATGTAGAAATCAAAAATATTCTCTGTGAGCAGGAGCAATTCTGCCCAACCTTGCAGCTACGTGGAAAAAAAAAAGATAAAACGGACCAAAATGGGGCAGGCCAGGAAGGAAAAATAAAAGAATCTGAGCAGTGGATCTGCAGCCAAACCATCGCTTGCTGACACCACTGGCACTGCGTCAGCTGAGGTGAAGGTAACAATTCAACCATCCCAGACAACCAACAACTAAAGCAACACTGCGGCCTGGTTTGGAAGGAGAAAACTCTTCAGTAGGACAACTCTGAAAAAATCTTATATATTCCTGCTTCAGACAACGTCTTCTGTATGATAACAAAGTGCAAAATTATTTCAGTCTTCATTTCCATTTTCCTTCATGAATAGGAGTACCTGTACCTGCCACAAAGAAGGTGGATATTTAAAGACCTAAACTCATGGCCAAAATAGATGAAATAAGCGTAACTACTCACTTCAGACCTAACAAGTGAGTCAGCAGTCAGATTCTATTTCCCTTGTGGAAGTCAGAAAACAAATTAAGCTGACAGCATGCCTCTAATGGTGATGACAACACTGAGAGCAGAGTTATTTTCAGTCTCTACAGCACCGGTAAAGGAGAAACATAAAAGAGAGAAAGGGAAACTTAACTTTTTACTCATGCCTACTCTTAATATATTTGCTTTGCACCCCCTCCGTCAAGTTAGGTATTTTTTGCTATTGTCATTCTGTGTTTCAAAGTATACATGCATTTTTCAAAAGCTTGTAACTGAATAAAACCTTTTTCCTTCTCTCTTTAGGAAGAACCAAAATGTAAGATTTACAGCAATTTTAGCCTTGTATGAAGTAGGAACAAGTCGTCCAAATGCTTTAGAATTGCATCTAAATAAAACAGGGAAGAGCTTAAACCATTTGCCAAAATGTTCAAAAGTCACCTTATATGAAGTCTGTCAGTCTTCAGATGCCCAGCCTGTGAGCCCCACAGGACAGTACAGAATGTGGTTCTACATCTGCAAAAATACCTCTCTCTCTCAACTCCACTGCTTTCTTTTAAAGTGGGGGTGGAAAAGCTTCTGCTTTTTGACAGTACAAAAACTGCACTTTGAAGAGTTTTCTAGCTTGGAAAAAAAAGGCTTTCTGGGACAGCGACTGAGAGACACTATTAAGGTGGATACAGGAAGACTCAAGGGGATTTAGGGAAAAGCAGGCCTTTCTACATGAGAAGCCTGAAGCACAGAGTGACATAAAAAATGCATGAGCTTGAGAAGCAGTAGAAAAGATGCATGAGTATACAGGCCCATGAAAAAGGTAAAGGAGAAAATGAAGAAATAAGCCAAGACAGCGTTCTGCCAAGCCACGAGACTCAACCTGAGTAAGCAGAAAGAAGTGAAAATGTGGAAGTGTCGAGAGAGATGGGAGCAGCCTGGCTGTGTTGGTGAGTGATGAGATGTGAGGTGATGAGAATGTTGCAGCAACAGGACTGCAACTCCTGGCATTGGCAACAGACAGGAAGGAAATGCTGAATTGCCAATATGCAGTTCCTGAAAGTACATGATTTAGTGAGAAGCAGATGATTTGACAAGCAGGATTAGAGAGGCGGGTTTCTTGTGCAGCAAGTGGGAAATTATTAAGAGAAGGGGAAGCAAAGTTTTGGATGCACCACATAAAATACACAGATAATTAAAAAATAATGATTACTGGGCAGGAAAGAGGAGGCATGGTAAGTGAGGAAATAGATGTACATGTGGTGGGTGGGCACCTCATCCACTTAATGTATTGCAAGGAAAGCAGGCAATCTTCTGCCAAGTGCCAGCTTCAAGCTGCATGAGAAGGATGAAGAATACCTTGAAAGAAACACAAGAATGAAGTTATGAAAACCGTGTCCGTCTTCAGAAGATAAAATGGAGCAGAAGAAATGTACAGAGGACCATGAGGACTGAGAAAAGGCAGTCAGAGCTGGCCGGAAGGAAATTAGTGACAGATTTCCTGCTTGTCTCCAAGGAAAAAATAACAAGAACACTCATGACATGATGTATCATGAATGTAAAAGGTGTTTCTGTAGACTGAAGTGTACAAATTCCGTCATACAGATGAGTGGTGCTTTAAGGAGCTCTTTGTCCTGACAAACTATTAAACCAAAAAAAAAATCTGTAGCAATGAAATTAATAATTAAGGGAGCCTTGCATCAGACCAGTTCAGCACTCTCTGGAGATGGCCATCTTACCACAATTTACACTCTCTCTTAACCAATGTCATTAGTAGTGGTTCTAGAAAGCAAAAAGGAATGAAATACTGCAGGAACACTGTCAACAATGATCAAAGCCCTCATCGTGGCTTTTGTTCAACTAGGGCAAGCAGCTCGTTTGTGCACAGCAGAGGAGCATTCATTCTGATGAAGCAGGCAAAATAACGTCATTCCTTCCTGAAAATTGTGATTTTTAAAATAGCTTCTTTGAAGTCAGACAAAGTTTCAGTTTTGCTGAAAGTGAATCAGTAGAGGAGGAATATAATCCTGACAACTCATTCAGTCCTTTCTACTATCTGTGGTGATGTAATACCAAAGACTCTATTAACTTATAGGTCCACCCGTGAGCTGAAAATTTACTTTACTGCAAGCATTAAGCTAAGCCATTGGAAATTTTATCCAGTTGTAACAGATTTAATGAGGCACTGAATGGTTGTTTGGTTCATTAACCTTGTATCAAGTGACTTTAAAAAAGAAAATATTGACAGATTTCTAGAAATGTTTAGAGCATCTCTCTGGCTTATCACTGCTAACAGCCTTTACAATTTCCTGTGATTCACTAAATATTGACACAAATATATATAGATTTAACTGGCTATTCACATCCAAGACACAACCGCTCCTTATGCTCTTTAAAACTGTTCTGCTCTTTTCCCTGTTTAAAAAAACATCTTCTATTCTCAGCATTCCCTCTCCATTTTATCCTACATCTTACATTACCTTCCTTGGCACTTACTGGAGCACGACCAACAAGAAAATCTTCCACAATCTCCCCTCCTCCAGTATCTTGCCCCATCTAGTAGTAGATCAAGTCCATACCACTCATTAGCTTAGTGAACCTCCAACAGGTATCAGACAGCACAGACTTCAATTCCTGGCTCACCTGTTACATATGCACCATTTTGCAACACCAAAGCTCTAAATAAGGCACCACATCTCAACACAGTCTTGAGTTGCTCTGCAGTACAGGATAAATGCTGCTGCCTCCTCATCAGGCTACTCCTTTTGGCAAGGCCGACTCTGGAGCAAGGCTTTGAGCATGTCTTTGGTCCATCAAATAGGACATAGTGGGTCAACACAGCTGCAGCAGAGTGAGGTACTTACGAGGGGGACAGGGTTGTTCCATCTAACACGTTTGTCTTCACTGCTTCCAGATAATGAGCTGTCTTCCATCACATTCATGCTTCCCCTCAGTGAGCACTGACTTTGGGGGATAGAAATGTTCACTCACTGTGTCATTGCAAGGTGCTGAAATGATTGCTGGGGATCTAAAATATCCATATTTAGAGTAGGCACCTTTTCACCAGTAAATCACTCATGGGACACAAGGAAGGGTGCCAGTATGCTTTGGAGTTTGATAGCTCCCACCCCATACTGAGTGCTGAAAAAACACTTCAGGGTAAGTCGGTCATCAGTGAAGTTCCCTTTCCACGCATTGACAGCACACAGGAGTGTGAGTCCATCATTTAACTGAACCATGGAGGGGCCCAGGGCTCTTACAGGGAGCTGAGGAAAATAGTGCCTCTATACAGCCTGTTGTACAACACACACAATTACGACCCATACTGATTTACATCTGACGATGTAACAAGCTTTACTGATCACTGGAGAACGTTTTTGGACATGATCACAAACCTGGGCCCCCTCTGGCATGGCTTTGTTCTCCACAGGGCAAAAGGCAAGGCACAAAGGTGAGATGCTGATGGAAAAGTGAGTGAACTGTCTTGAGAGAATACATCGATCTTTCAAACCAGTAGAGGTAACAGACTATTTTTAGGTATGATCACTTCAACAGCACATATTTTGAAAAATATCCCCAGACTACTGGGAATGAGCATCAGGTGTCGTCAAGCAGGATAAAGGACAGCTGTTAGCTCAGTCTGGAGAATCCTGTTCAGTATAATTAAGGGTCAGTAAAGAAAAAGTGAAGCTTTCTAGATTTAAAAGGGATTCTCGGCTAAGAGATGCTGGATAATCTATAAAAGGCAGTGAATAATAAGATTGTTAGAGTAGATTTGGTGAGTAGCTTTCAAAGAGACCAAGGCACTATTTAATTCGGAGGACACAAAATCAGGAAACTTAGGTAGTAAGGTTAAATCCCAAAAAAGTGAGATAAACTAGGCTTTGCTTGTCAGTAGGCTCTTTAAATCAGACCTAATTTGATAACAATAATAAAAGGGTCTGTGACCCTTAAATTCCTAGATCTGAGGGAGGTAGGGTGCATAAATAATGCTGTGGCCTCCTCTAGATCTTGTGTGCTTTATAGCAATGACTTGTGAAGCTGACAAGTTTTTTATTGTTATATTATCTTGTGTAATATAATATCATATTCTACCTCTATCACCACTGCATCTTTTTTCTTTTTTTCTTTGTGAACTATATTCTTGTGTTGTATTTAACCCAGGAGAACCCTGACCCTCGAACACTGATCCTTGTTCATACTCTACCATTTCCTTTTTGTCTCAAAATACCACAATCTGAAATTCTAATATCCTTCTCAATGTTCCACTGCAAAGGGGTGACAACTTGCATTCAGTATTTGACAGCAGGTTTCCATGTAAGATTTCAAAGCTCAGCAAAAGGTTTTTTTATATTCTGTGGTGAACAGGATAAATTTTGTCATTCAGAAGATAAATCAGAGCTATCTGTATGTACAGAAACACTAAAATGAGAACATATGTTAGAGACAGGTATGCTGTAATGAGACCATATTTTATTGAATTCCAGATTTCCACTCAGGATGTAGAAACCACAGGCACAATTATTTCCTGCTAGCATAGTGACCACAGATAAAACTCAGATAAGTAATTCCATCGAGCCTGATGCATTATGCTTTACCCTTTCAGTGCAATTTTATGTAAACATACTTACATCCAGAAAAGCTGTCATTTTAAGCAGTGAGTCAGACACCATATCGCTAATATATATAGGATTCAGAAGTATTCTTATTGTCATTATCACATCTACTACACTTGGAGGATTAGAACTTCAAAGAAGAGCCTGCCAGAGGAAAATGCAGGAAATGTTTGCATTCCTGTATGATTCCATCATCCAGGGGCCTGTAATGGTGAAAGCACCCTTCAGCAGATGTTGTTTGAAACATCAGGGTAAATCTTAATACACAATAGACATTCATTTCAGTTCTTCCCTTTTTAGTTATTGATTATAACTCTGATTCATACAGCAAATCCTTCTGGTTTCTCTGCTATGACAACTCACACCAGCTGGAAACTTCTTGCAGCACTTTGTCTCTCTTCCCCTGGTCTTTGTCAGTTTTCCAAACATCAATGAAATCATCCTTTCAATATCCCAGTGAGGTTAAGAAGATGTTCTTTATATCTGCACCTAAAGCACAGAGTAACCAGTTCTAATTAGCACTAAGGCTTCCTTAGTTTATTTTGGCAGGATGTATTTACACTTCTCCAGTCAAGGCCTCCTTACAATTTGAAAACATCATGAAGAAAGACTAAGTCTCCTTAGCTGGATCTCATCTATATGAAGTGACTAAATTACACAATTGTCCTTTGTGTTCTGCTATGAATTGAATCCAGGTGTCTTGAGAGTAAGAGACTCTCTTTATCTATTAGCTATACAAAAGAATGGTATTATTTTTTAACTCATTGGAGGTTTTTCCCATATAAATTCGGACAGTACTTTCTGTATATCTTCTTGTGCATTAAATAAAAATTACACACCTCAGTGCTATGGTCGTAACACTTGAAACAGAATTTCACACTTTTGCACTGTATTTACTGTTTCATATTTTATTCAGAAGATACTGCACCATAATTCCCACCTAATAAACTACTAGACCTTCTAGATGAGTGTCAGATTGAGGGGTTTGTTGCCATAGTTTCCTTTGGGTTATTTTCCCCCCTTTTATGTGTATTTTAAAAATGCAAGTTCAAGTTCCCAAATCTTTTTCTGATAGTAATACTAGTAAACTAATTTTGTTTTATACTTATTATTTTTGGGGGCATAACGATGGTGATTTACTAATTCTGCAATTAATTCTGCACTACTTGCAAAGAGTAAGTAGCCAAGCAAAGCATTAGATACCACCAACCATAAGCAAACTTCCCTAATTTCTGCCACACACATATCAAGAGGCTGCCTGTGGGAAAAGACAGGTAAGTACTATTAAGCTGATGTCTCCCTTGCAATCAAGTGACATTTTAGTGAGATTTGTTAGAAACAAGAAAAAAAAAAGGTGCAGCATGTGAAGCCCACCTAATTCATATGACAAGTTGATGGGATTTTATACAGCACTGTCATTTCAGTGCCATATGCTAAACCCTTTTCCTAACAAATGTGATCAAATTTTCCGTTGCAATGCATATAAAACATCGGTGTGGATGCACCACGATTGCAACCACTTATGCAAAGGTGAAATCAACGCCCACAACCGAGCCTGGTGACAGACAGTTATTAGCGGTGACTACAGTCAAGCAGGGATGGCTGTGCCTAGAGGGAAAGAGGGTGAAACGAGAGGTCTGCTGCCACAGGTGAGAGCATTACCTTGCTTTGGCCTGAGACAAAAGGAATGAAAAATAGCAGCTACTGTCTTGAGGCAAAATATCTTCAGCATCTTACCTCTTGCTGGGAGGATGATCCAGCTCTGAGCTTAGCAGGATTTGAAAGTCAGAGTCCCCCGCATCTCCCAGAGATATGTTTGTCTTCCCCGTGGAGACACTTTCCAGATGATTTTCTTGCCCTGAAGTCTGTTCTTGCATAGTAGCTCCTATTAAAATCCTGATGCAGTTTTCTCTTTTATAAAATTTAAATGTGTGGTGTGATAACAGTGAAACCCCTGAACCATGAAATGGCATACTTCTCCTACTCTCCATACTTCAGTGCCTGAGAAAAGCTCAGATTTCTATTGTTTGCAGCCGTCTTACCTGCTAGTGCAGAAGATCTTTGCCCCTGTTTTATTTTGGATTTGTAAGATGCATACAGGGAAGGACAAAAGATCATCTGTGTAAAAAATTCAGAGACGATAACCAAACTATGATACCCCCCCCCCCCCACAAAAGGAGTTTTTAATTCAAACAAGCAATTTAGAATATGTACCCACAGCAAGAAAGGACTAAACAAGTATGAAAGGAAAAGAGGAGATCATGGAGTTTTTTAGTTAGAGGAAGGAACTCTTTTCTAAGGAGGGACTTGCTGAACTATGTGAAATGCAAGCTTAGGTTAGGGGTAGTTTTCTTGTTGTGATTGCCACCTTTTAGTTCTTGGGTTCTTGTCCCTAATGACACATCTCAGATGTACATACCTGACTGTGTAGTTGATGCAGGTACAAATGCATGAGCTTTGATAAAGTCAAGTGAAATACCCCGGTGAGGGAATAGAAATTTGTATTTCCAGAAGGATGTAAGGTAACATTTTTTTTAACATCATGAATTTTTACATGAAGTCAGGGATTTTTAAAAAGTCCTGATTTGTGTGTCAACCACATAATGTATGACTCCTGTAGAAAATGAGTTTTATGTTCAACATTCCAGCAGCCAGTTTGAGACTGAAGTGACCTGGTGCTGATCAGACTACAAAAAATTATTCCTTGCTATTAACATTACGACGTTAAGCATAAAGGCTGCCAAGCAGATAATAGGACTTATCTGTTTCCTATTGCCTTGTTCTAAATTTCATACCATTAACCAGCCAGAGTTCTGCAATTTGACCACATTGGAAAGAAGCAGCCCCAACTCCTCTTCAGCCTTTAATAGGGTGGGTTGGTTGGTGGGGTTTTCTTGAGGACAACAGAAGGTAAAAAGGGTAGGGTAAGTTTTGATGTGGATCTGTTCCCCGGTCTAACTCACTACACGATAGCACAAGCAACTGCACCACTTCACAAGAGAGGCTGACGCAAGGGCCAGACTGAACTGCAGTGGACAAGGCGGGGGGGCACATCTGCTTCTCCTGGCTTCAGGTGATCATTCAACTATAACCTTTTACTCCAGATATGGAAGTCTCTGTAGGACCAGCTGAAGACTGATTCATTATGAGCAACTGCCTATCCGCTCCTTTGTACCTCTTTGTAGATAGGTATTTATGCTTACATGAATATAAAGTGGGATCAAAAATGCTACCAAGCAGAAACAGAAGCAGCCTGTGTTCATCACAGCACTGTGTGCGTGCACGCACACACACTTTTAATTACTAGCGCTCTTGCCATTCCTCCCACTCCAAAAAAACTTCCAAATATTTAAAGAATGTTAACTTGTACAAAGGATGGAACAAATCATGTGACCTGTGAAAATCTAGAAATGCTCTGGGACAGTGGGGGCTGTTAAAAACGAAGTGGCCTTCTCAAACAGTTCTGGAAAGTTTGGCTTCAACAGCAAGAAGCCTGACACCAGTGTTCTCCCACCTTCAGCTGCTGGTCTCACGTTTCAAGGATTCTTCAGCATTAGCCAAGCCATCTAACGTTGCAAAACGATGGGTGTTTATGACAGTGCTTAGCATTTTAAGAGAACCATGTAACACCCCATACGTTGTGGGTCTCAGTTTATGTTTATATGTTTTCGTAGCAGCTAACAGCTGAGAATTAAAAGTCAAATAAGGGCCGTTTCTGGAACCTGTGGGGTTTTTTTGACAGCTTTAGCTTCATGTCTCCTGGCCTGTGGAAGTATGACTTTCCCGCTTCGAGGCAACTCCTACGCACGCAGTCCAACTACTACTTAAACGGTGTTGCTACAAAAACAAATTCCTACACCTTAATTCCTTTCCCTCTTTGCCTAATGATATTCTGCACAACACCACATCTCACCCGCCTCTCGAGTTCTCCCTCCGCGCTTGTTTATGCAAACAAACTTTCCGTGTCTCCCATTCCCCGCAGCCCAGGGAGTCGGAGACAGCCCCGGTTCTTGCAGTCCCTCTCCGTGGGGCCGGGCCCGCCCCGGCAGCGGCAGCGCTGGGGGCGCAGCCCCTCAGGGGCCGTCGATGCAAAGCACGGCGCCGGCCGGAGCCGCCGGGCGCAGGCGCGGGCGGGCCCCCACCGCCGCCATGTCGTGAG
>VXAZ01008607.1:143775-220475 GCA_013399875.1 Gymnorhina tibicen
CAGGAGGGCCAAGCCTGTCCTCGCCTTGCCCGGTGCCCTCGCCTTGCCGCCGCTCCCCGTGCGGGTCACCGCCCGGTGCCGCTGCCCCCTTATCTCGGCAGGATGGAGTTGCCGGCAGTTTCGCAAGCGTTTGGGAAACCGCAGGGACGTGAAGGGTGGTGAAGCATGGGTGAAGCTTTGTGCTCGGCAGCGTTGCCGGGAACATCCCCGGGGTGCCGCGCAGTGTGGGTTTCCCGCTGTGGTAGCGGGGAGTGCGTGTTGTGCCTGTCCTTGTTAGGCAGGACGCGTGTCAGGTTTCCTAGGCTGGGATAATGAGAGCGGCTGGAAATTAGAGTCACTTGCGACTGAGGCCATAGAAGCTTTCAGCTATTTAAATTTTTTTCTTACTACTTTTGGTTTGGATCTATGTAAACACTGCACCTACAGTCAGTTGTGCTTGCTCCGTGAGTCCCTAGTAGCCCACAGTGCGTGTGCTACTTTGTGACCAGATTCCATCTGAAAAGAAAAAGCTGCTTCTGACAGTGCAGCTTCGACCGGAATCGGCTCCAGCTGATACGCAGCCAGGCTGCTTCAAGTGATGCTGATGTGGAACGGTGTGGACCTAGGCCAGCTCACAACAATTAGTCGCAAGGTTAGGACTCGCTCCTTAGTGAGAGGAGCAAAGGAAGACCAATGCAGAGTTTCTGCAGTATCGGGATTTGTCCTTTTGATCTTTGTCTTGTCATCCTTCTGCTGAAAGTCACTGTATCTCAGGGAGTCAGAAGAACCTACAGTTCAGATCTGACAGGCAGATGTTTTTAAATTCTTGCCAGGTACTGTAGTTACTTTTAAATTCTTTCGAGTTATTCACTCACGTCTAGAGTAGTGATCTTAGATGATTGTAAATTGGGAGTATCTACAATAATACTGTGATGCTTGAGGGTGGGGCAGAAGGTGGTAGGGGAAAACAGATTAATCATTTAGAGAAAAGAACTTAACTGTTGCTTTAGCCTTTGATGTTCACTGCATGCAGTCTAACTTCAATAATAGTATATATGGCTGGATAGGTAGAAACATAGATTATGTTATTTAAAATGCATGATTGTACTTTGTGGCTCATTGTAGCATATTTCAGACATCATTTGTTTTTGAATTGGTGTCATAAACTTCTTGAAACAAGTGTATTTTATCACCGCCTAAAAAATAATTAAACCTTTATATTGACATAAGTCTACAGTAGTTTATCACCAAAAAATTTCTAGGACTACTAATAAAACATGAAACAGCGTGAACTGACAGGTTTGCACTCCAAGGCCCTAGTCTAGAATAAACAGTTCTTGAAAAGACCAGGCTGCACCTGCAGAAGCTTCTCAGATGACACTCAAAAGGAAAAAGTTACTTAGAAAGGTTGCTTATGTGAAGTGACTATTTAAGAAAAGATACTTTAGTGAAAATAGATAAGTTTAGTTCAAATACATAGACAAGTGACCTAAATACATAACTTAGATTTTTGATTTGCATGAGTTGTGTTTATCTGCAGCATAGCAATATCCTAATTACAGACCCTATTCTGCAAGAGTATCCTTGGGCAAAAGTATTCTTATGTTTGCCTGAAACTCATTGTGATTTCAGTCATATTTTGTTATTAATAATGTCTTTAGCTGTAACTCTGAGTAAAGCATTTCCGCTAACCTCTCAGATTTGCTGACACGGTTCTTGTAACACTGTATTATCCGCGTATGGAATTACAAATTTTTGAGCTCTAAAACTCAGCTCAGACACTTTCGTTGTCTTAACTACTCATGGAGTTTTTTATTGACTTAATTTTTTTGTTTATTTCCCAGTGCAGTGCTGTAGTTATAATGGTAGCACCAAGGGAGTGATATTCTGTGATGGGTGAGCAAATTTAGGAGGAGGACTAGAATACCTTTAGTATTCTAGAAAGCTTTACTTTGGAAGTGTAGTTAACCACAAACAGCTTCTGTAACTTAGGTGTGCAGAACAGTAGAATGTAGTCTTTCTCAAAAAATAATGCAGACAATTTTTTTTAGATAAAATGTGGCTTTATAGTTTTCAAAAATCATTTTCAGGACTTCTGTTTCTACAGGTGCAAATAGGTCAGTGATCCACATTGCACCTCTGACAGCTTTTTCAATGTGTAAAGTTGTTACACTATTTTTAAAATATTTTGTCTGTATAATATAATGTGTAGTTTCAGTTTCATGTTATAAATCACAGCACCTTTAAAGCCTGTGGAATGATGCTGTCTCTTATTGACTCAGGGTCTACTCAGGATTCGTAACAAGCATAGGTTTGTTTTTCAGGGTGAGAATATGCCTGTTATTTCAAGTCATCTGCTTTTGAGCAAATTAAGTATTGATGACTTGAGTTTGCATTTGAATGCCTGAATAAGTAGCCTGATCCTTTGATCTGTACTCCCAGCTAGGCATATTAATATCAACTGGAGGAGAATACAGTTATGGCAGCCAAATTTTGGATACCAGTTTGTTGACAGAACTGGCCATCATAAGGAGATGCAATTTGGTAGACTTCCTGGGAAGCATTTGTGATAGCTATCTTTAGGAGTTTTAACTTAGATGCTCCAAATTGGCTGTGGAGAAAGTTCTTTTTTTTTTCCACTGCTCTTGACAGGATTTATGGTCACCTTCAGGTGTTTAAATAGATGGTATGAATCTTCCTTCACAAATTTCTTTGTTTTATATTCAGTATCCAGGATTATTTGAACTTTGCATGAGACAAGTGGTGCTAGCATTTAACAGTCATGCTCATACTTTAAAGAAACTGGTATAATGTAAATTTTGTTTTGTAATTTCATTCTGATGTCAGTGTGGCATTCTCTATGTCAATATATATTTCTGGCCTGGAAGCTGAAATTTATCAAATGTCTTGCCACCTGTAGCTTTGAGCCTGTGGTTGTGATTGTCTCTTCATATTCTGTACTAATCTGTGTAATCAGTTTTGTACTTGTCTTCCACAGAAACAAAGGCAATATTTACAGTCATTTCTGGTATAGCCAACACAGGTAAATAGTTAAAGCCAAAGCGGAATCACCTAAATGGACTGGTCTGTGGGAATTTTGAAGACTACCCATTGTCCCTTCATTACAGACAGAATTCTGTGCAGCACTCGGCTGTTGCTTCTCATGCATAACTGCTGTCAGCACAGTGCATTCTGAAGTCTGAGATTTTCACTGATTTTTGTGGGGTGATGTTTTCTTGTACTGAGTTAAAAAAGGGAATTGGAAATTTAATTCTCATCTAAATAAGTAGTATACACTGTATTCCACAAATTGCTGTGGTAGAGAACAGATCTTATGTATATGTAAATACTGTCTTGAGAAACACATCATCTACATGAAAAGTGTTGGGAGGGCATGTTCAGATTTTTCATATCCTTATTGGTAGCATTTTACCTGCTTTGTTTTTCAGTTAACACAATCCTAGTCTATGACATAGTAATGATGTCCTGTGGTCAGCTGAGTGGGGCAGGAGAAGGCAGAAGCTTTACTCTGTTGAATTGAGTACCTTCATACACTACTGTGAGCTCTCTGCATCTCTTGGCTTCCTCAAGAAGGTGTTGAGTTTAACTTCTTTGAATGGTTGTCTTGGTTTTCTTATGACATCAGTAGTTCTTATCTTGTTGTTGTTTTGTTTTTGTAGTGTAGGCAGTATTTCTTGCCCCAGCTGGGATGTGTAACACAAAGTAGATGTAAGCAGATTGACACATTTAAAGGCATGTGTGTTGTCTTCGAATTGATTGTGGTCTGTCACACTGACTGTAGTTGTTTGTCATTTGAAGTGCTTGACTTAGAGTCACAATGATACGTAGGCTGAGGTGGGTGTTTAATTGTTTCTGCACATCAAAAATATTAGCTTTGTGTGTTGACTGATCTTGGCAGTTGGCAGATCTACCAGGTTTAAGAACTCATTCAAGATACTGGTTTGGAGTTCTGGGGTTTTTTTGCAGCACTTGGTTGGGAGAGGTGTTTTGTTTTGGGGTTTGTTGGTTTTTTTTTTGTTCGGGTTCTTTTTTTCACCAGATATAATTCATATCCATATTCCAATAGTGAAACTTCCAAGAAGTTTTTCAGGCCAGAGTAAATTCATGTAATTGGGGTTTTTTTGATCTTGGTGACTTTCAAGAGGAGAACAATTTAATTAATAAAACTGGAAAAAGTTAGAATCTCTTAAGGGAATTTTTAAGTTTGGGTGAAGTTGGGTTGAGTACTACAGTTGCTGTGCTAGATGCTTGCATACGTGAT
Source organism: Gymnorhina tibicen (assembly GCA_013399875.1). Taxonomy (NCBI): domain Eukaryota; kingdom Metazoa; phylum Chordata; class Aves; order Passeriformes; family Artamidae; genus Gymnorhina; species Gymnorhina tibicen. The sequence goes on from VXAZ01008607.1 coordinate 148,037, forward strand.
ACTGTGCTACTTATTCTCTCCGTGTTCCCTGAAATAAGATTAAATGCCTCACCTATTGGAAATAGAGGGGAGAAAAAATCCTGTGTAACAGATGGGAAAATGAGGCTCAACAGCTTAGTGACCCCATCTAACATCATTCATGGAATCTGTTCTAGAGCTAGATGAATTCTGATTTCCAGGGACTCCAATGCCTTGACCACGAAGTTACTGCTAGTTCATTCCTATCAATAAGAGTTGCCATATGTTGCCTTTGATGCAGGAAACCCCTGTGGTATGCTTAATGCTCCACTTAACTATTTTTGAGGGAAACGTGCTACCATTTTTAAATTATTAATTAATTAATTTATGCAGTGAAGCCATTCAATTGCATATAAGTAAGTGTGTATCTTAAAAATACATTATTATTGTCTAGGTCTGTTTTCTGACAGTTTCTAAGTTTAAATTAAAGTAAGTGTTAAAAGAAAATTTAAATAATTTAGTCCAAGCATTAATTTATTGAAACATGCTTAGCTATATGCAGATGATGCGAAGAAATGGTATTTTGTGATTTTAAATGTCCAACAACACATAGCTCTGAAAAATAAAACCCTCTTTGTCCTGCAAATTCAAAAGGTGGTGGTTTTAGGATGTAAATGTTATTTGAATTATTTCTTGCATAACATGTTTGCCAGAATTAGTCATTCATAGAACTTAGACTTACATGTGAAACAATGCTTTTAGCTTCATCGGGAGTCTTTCTCCTCCTGTCTTCCTGTAGCTGACTTTTGTTATACAGTCACCTCAGAAATCCTGAATTTTAGGAGATAGGGAAGTTGTTCCATAGCGTATTCTCTCTTTTTAGCAAATTGTATCAAAATAATAAATCATAAAATAAGTGTAAAGAGTAATGCTTTAGTTGACTGCAATATTAAATTTCAGCCTTTGTAATTTTTCTTGCCTTCTGAGAAACCAGCTCACATCTGAAAACCCCTGTGTGCAACACAGGGAATTGCAGTGCACAGCCCTGCTGTGCCTGCTGGCTGCCCCTGCTCATAGGGGAAGGGCCTGGCACGTCCTGCCTGTGTGTGCCCAGTCCTTTGGCAGGAGCCCGGGGAGGCACAGGGCATTTCCATGGGCCTGGGACTCCAGCAGGCAGGAAAGGTGGGGTGCACCTGCTTTCTCGTGCAAATGCAGGCTTAGTAATAAGATTTGTACACTAGCAGGTGCCAGAGTCACTCTTAAGATTGTGTGCAGGCAGAAGGAATTTCTACTTTCGTGTGTGCAGCAGTGGTTGGATATATTGAGGTAGGTGATTTCTAACGTGTGTATTTCTTCTTCCTCTTTGGAGCAGATGAACAGAGATTAGGTGCCGTGGGTTTTTTGGGTTTGTTTTACTAAGGCTGCTGAATTGGTGGGTTAAGTGTCATAATTTACCACCCATCCACTTGTGCAGGTAGGAAACGAAATGAGACTTGCCCTTCCCTGTCTTTTTCTTATTTTTTTGTTTGTTTTTTTTGTTCATGAACACATGACCAGACATAATTTGGAGCTGGTTTTAGCTACATAGAGTGGTTGTCCAACACAAAGATTTCTATAAAAGTATATGTACAGCATCTTGCACAATGTTGTGGCACTTGTTTGACTTCAAGATTAGTTAATTCAGAGAATTAAACTTGCTGAGAGCTGCAAGCCTTTTTACTATTCTTTTCTAACCTGATTTGGCACAGTGCTGGACAACTGCCAGCCAAGGAGAGCATTGCAGTGTAGGAAAGGGGACTACTTTTCTTATTGTTAAACTATACTCTTGAGTCATATTAGATAGGAAGAAGGTGGCAAAGTAGATAGGGTTTATGAAATCACGTAGTTAAAGTTGCCCAAGTATCCTAATTTAAAGATGTTTGGCTTTGTACCTAAATCATCTGCAAGTTAATGGCTTTTATCTGAGGTTGTCTATGGAGACGCAAGTTTCAACATCCTGTTGTTTCTTAATACTCAGCAAAGGAGTAAGTCAGTCACCTTAGACAATAAAATTGATAATAAATTATGTGGAATTCATGGAACTTGAGTTAACAAAGTTTTATATAAGAAAAATACTTGTGGGAATTTTGATTTCTTTTTTTTAAATAAGGAGTTTTTAATACTTGCATATACTGTTTCTAACAGTATATGCAAAATGTTTTGGGTAAGTGCTATAAGAGAACAGCTAAAGAAGTCTAAGATGATGGCTCACTTCTGCTATTTACATCTAGTAAATTTTAATTAGGTCAGGATTTAGGTAAGTGCTTTGGATCTGTGTGGCTTCGCAGCTCAGAAGTTAGGGCACAAGTCATTAATTCAGATCCTATTAAAGCCTTATATTTTATTTAAGCACTGGAATAGATTGTGAAAACTCCTGAAGATTTAAGAAGGGCTTAGACATAAATGTCTTGTGAGCAGCATTGTAGGAATAGCTGATCATGCTTTGGTGCATTAAGATAGACTGGATGACCTCTTAAGGTCCTCTCAGTCTATTTTCAACTGGTTTTTTGCAGACCTACAAATTTTTTCTCAGGGTAGCTCATTGCTGCTTAGAATAGCAAGTTTGAATGTGCACAGTTCGAAAGGTTTTTACCGAACGTGGTTCCACACAGTGCCTTGTGTTGCTAACAGCAAATTTGTTACAGTGTTTCAGTGGGAATACTGCATTGTGTGCTGCTTTGAAACAAGGCGGAAGCATTGTTACAGCTTTACTCCATCCAAGGACCTCACGGTTCTTGGGCCTTGTCAATTGAGAGTCCCTTGAAAACACTAGAGAGAAATAGCTCAGATCTATATATACTCAGTGTTTTAATGACTAAATAATAATACTGGAAGTTCTCATGTGTTTAAATCCTATAACTGTGTTTAGAAGTTGTTGGGTAAGTCTGGAAGTTTTGGGAGTTGAAAACTAGGAGTTACCTGAGAGAAGCTTCATCACCTACATTACTCATTGGCATGTTAAAACTTCTACATTAACAATTTGTAAAGGGTCTGATTCAGATGTCTTATCTTTTTTGCTTATTTGTGCACTCAAAGCATCATTCTGCACTGATATACAGTTTAATTCTTGATTTAACTCTTGTTAAGTCTTGATTAATTGCTAAGTCTAAGAATGTAACATTTTTTGCCCTTACTGAGTTTGATGGTTCTGCTACAAGGCACCAGTTACATGGAAAAGCCAACAAAGTATACTGAACTCTGCTAATAATATAAGGACTGCTTACTAATTTATATGCTCAATTATAATATTAATAATTGGGAAATGTTGAGTTTAATGGCAGAAGAATTATTCCAAAAGATGCAGCTGATATCGGTTTCATAAGGGGTAACATAGTTGGGGAAAAAAGTTAAAATATTTGCCAGAAAGAATACTTAAACATCCTGAAATAGTCTAACAATAGTTTAAATGCAAAGAAGAGATATTCTGGGGGTGGAAGAAGATATTTGGTTGTGTCTAATATTGAAGAAGCTTTGGGGACAAACTTATGCCCTTCAGGAAAAAAAATCCTTTTAGACTGTATGAAAGAAGTGTTTAGCAAGGTAGGTCCAACTCAGTGGAATTTTGATTTGCAAACTGACTGTAGGAATGGAGATACTAAACTAAATCTAAAAACTTCAAGTGTATACTATCTATAATATTATTGATGAAACTAATGGGAAAATAGGAAAAATGAGTACAATAGGAAATACAATTATTTGCCCACTTAGTATTTCAATTAATATGGTTTAGATACATGTAAAAAACACTATGTAAAGGGAATGATGGCTACTTGACATTATTATTGAAACAAGATATCCTGCCCCATATTGCTGAGTTCTAATTGCATTTATGGATGCTAGGTGCTGTATTTTGCATACAAAATTAACCATCTGGATCCAGTGCTAATCAGAAGGAAAGATGGGAAAAGCATTAGGTTTCTTGTGCAGGTGAGTTTCACCAGACTTCTGAGATGAATTGGATCTCTTGCAGTAAATGTTTGAATCATAATTTCAAAAAAAAAAAAAAGGCATTATGACTTGCAGATCAATATATAACTGTAGTATGTAAAGTGCAGGATATTCACTGCCTCAAAGGAAGTGGTTAATTGATTGTGGGGGGGATGTGGGCTACATTTCTTGGTGTACTTCTTTCTTACAAAGGGTTTGGTATGACTGTGTTTTCTTGATGCTAGTACCTTAACATATGACGCTACTTGTGACCTTGTCGTTCCTGCAGTGTGGTTTTTACGGGTGTGCATTACTGGTCAAGAATTGAAATAATCTGAATTTTAAAAAAGCTTTCTTTAAACTGTCTTTCTTCCAGGCAAATCCTGAGAGTTCTTATATCCTGAGAGTTCAGTGGGTTGAAACCTGCAATTTTTGATTGCTAGAAATATTGATGATTGATTGACTTTTGTGTCAGAGGTTCTGTCAGATCATATGGGGGACATTCATGTACCAGCTGCCTGATAAAGATTCCCTGGTGTCTGTCTGCTTTATGCCTAGTATAGAACCCGTAGGATCTCTTTATGTTCCTGTCCATGTGCCTTCAGGAAAACTGCTGGAACCCAGCTGTGTTTAGGTATTGACTTCTACTAATTTAGTGAGATATGGCAACAAGTTTAAAAGCTTTGGGGAATCAAATTTGTACCTAAATTAACGTGACATTTTCTGCTGGAAAACACAATAGAAAGTTGAATCAGAGTGGATTGGAAGACCATTTTGTAGGTTGCCTTTATAAGGGATGTGCACCCTCCTTTCCCTGGCATAAATTGATTGTTGATGTGTTCAGGTGTAAGTAGAAGTTTTCTGTGGATCTTTTCTGTTATTTTTCTTATACTTGTCTTGTGTTGCCATCTGAAATATGTTTTACTTTTGGAACCAGAGTACTGGAAATAGCCAGATCTTGGATCAATTCTGCTTACTTAATTGCCCTGCTACAGGAGGAGAGCGGCTGAAGAATAATCAAGGCCTGGAGTCTCTGTCTTTTGAATTAGACTAATCTGAGAATGTGACAGATATATTCAGCCTTCTCTTAGTCTGTATCCATCAGACTATTATATCTACTCCCAGTCTGTTATGTCATCGAGGCATGCCCTTGGTGCTAGTTAAATACTAGAGAGAGTCTACGCCCAACAAAACGTATTTTATTTGCTCACCTCTTAAGCATGCTGCTGACCTCCTCACTCCACAGTGGTTTCAATAGTGCCATTTCCAACAGGAACCTTTGGGCTTTACATTTTAACTCCTAAGAAAGTCAGTGTACTTGCAGTCTTTCCGAATACACAGCTGCTTTCCATTTAATGGTATCATATACCAGCAAACCATAAATCATATATACATATTCTTCTTTACCTTACATGGCTCAGACTGTTCTGAGAAAAACTGGTTCTACCATCCAGTGATTCCCTTAGCATAATCATTGCTTGGGTAGACCTGTTTAAAAAGATCTTGCTAATCCAGTGCTCTGGCTCAGACATGACTGCATGGCACTCATGCTGATGCCTTGAGTTTGTTCCTAGTTCCAGTGAGTGTGTTTTGCATTGCTGGAATTCAACTGAAAAGTAACTGTAAGGAGTGCAGGATTAAACAGGAAAACCAGATTGTGCAAAACAGTTTATTTGTTTCGCAGAAGTTTGCTGTGGTTTTTCTGGTTGACTGTTGAAAAAGTCAGTGAGGTTGAAGATTTAGAGCCTTTTTAAAAACAGAGGTTGATCTCCCCTTCTTGTCTTTGAAGGGAGGCTTGTCTGAAGTTTCTGAGAGTGGGTTTCACTTCCGACTAGTTTCAGTTGTCTTAAAATAGTAAATGTGAGAACTTTAGGCTTGTTGTGTGGTAAATTCGTATCTAACCTGCAGTTAATGTAAATTATTATTTAGCAGAATGACTGTTGTAGTAGGAATCACTGTTTCTGAAAATCTGCGTGTAGACTGGAGTCAGTTTACAGCACATGGTTTTGATATACAAATTACCCTATTTTAGGCCCCAGAGTTTAGCCATTGTTGTTGTTAGGACATTATAGACTCCTCCTTTTCAGCTAAAGTCAATTATTTTATTTGTTCTACTTTTTCTTTTTATTTGTTCTAGATTTTCTTCTCTTTTTTTTTTCCCAATTGATAAGGTACTAAGGAAGCTATCTTGTAGCATGAACAGAATGTAGAGATCTGTAGCTAGCTAAAATACAAATGTTAATTTGTCATAAATTTGAGAAACAGGAAAGTGTGTTACTCGTGACCTTGATGGTAATGATATATGTATACATAGTATGTTTCCCTGTAAACAAGCTTTATTAAAAACACTCATTTCTGTTACTTAGCTAAGCTGGTATTTTTCTGGTCTTCCATTTGATAATTTCAACTTTTTATGTATCTTAAGGAAGGATAGTACAATACAATATTCACTGCCTGTACACTACAAGTAAAAGATATTAGAATGTGGGGAATGTGGGCTTTTTGGAGCATCATCTTATCAAATTATGCTTAGCTGTACAGATAAGTTGTATTGACTGCCCTTAACTGAGACAGCTTTTAAAGATTGTATTCACTGCTGTAGTAACATATAGCACATGACACTGATTTCTTATTAGTCCTCCATCATGGAATGATGACTTTTAGAGTAGACCAGAGTCATGCCAGAAATCTCTAGTATCTTCCTGAAGCCAGGAAAGATGAGAAAATAGCACTGCTACCACATGCCACATCTCTGCAATAGAAAGAAAATCAGCAAGCCCAGCCTTCTTCCCCTGCCCACCATCTAAATAATATAACCAAAAAAACCCTCAAGAAACACCCCCTCTAAAAAACCCAACCCACCTGTGTCATATTTGGGAAATCCATAATACCTATAATTTAGCTTTTCCAGCTGCATCTTCTAGCAAAAAAAAAAGAGCTCAGGAGAAAAGTTGCTAGAGAGCTCATAATCATCTGATTGAACGTTGTGTGCTTGCAATATTTGAAAATTAGAATTCATAAGTGGTTAGGATTTAATCTGTCACATATGGAAGACTCTCCTCCAGCCATATGCAAACTAGAAGACTATATTAATCAGAAGTTGTTACTGAAGAATGCTAGGAAAGTTCTCAAGAAGTCTGCTGAAAAACTGAGTAGTGGGAAGGGAGGTGTAGAATGAAGTTAAAATCTTTGATTTTCTGAGCAGCTTTTATTAACTTTCTAACATCTAAAAGATAACTATCTATACATGTATGTAACTTTTAAGTAAATTAAGATTTGAAAAAATAGATTAATTAGAGTGTGGGTTCTCTAGGGAAGCAATACACAAATGAACTTAAATTCTGTCTCCAGTGGTAAAGGAAAATGGTAACTATTTTTGATAGTTTTTCATTTGTTTCTAAAATGATACTGAATTGCTGTTAAACTTTAGGAGAAAAGTAAGAATTAATGCCCAAGGTGATGCCCTGTACCATAACTTAGGAAATACATATTTTTCCTTACAGCTCACTATTAGTTATGTTTGTTGTGTAAGCAAAGTCATTCAAAGTCTTTCAGGGAAAAGTATCTCTTAGAAATTCTCCAAGTGTCACTGTCAAGAAAAAAGAAAGCATTTGTTTACCAACTAGGTATTTAAGATTTTTTAAAAAGTGTTTATGCCTAAATTCAAATTCAAAAGCCTTTTTCTGTATGGCTTGTTAGAATGGCCCTTGGGAAAGTACAGAAGAATGCTGTAAAAGTAATAGTAAAATTAGAACTGCATTCAATGTTTTTTCTAAATCCATACTGTAGTTATAAATTATCCTTAAGGTGGAATAAGGGCTGAGTTGCTTTGTAAGGTCATGTTCCTAGAAAGAACCCGTTTATCTGTTCTTTTTTTGTAGCTTTTTGCTCTTCAGTCTTCATCAGGTTTAACTGTTCTGCAGAATGGAAAATAATGTCTAGCTGTGTAGTAGTGAGGCTGCAAATGCCAGGTTGTTTTATATATTTCTTACTGTGAGTTCATCCAGGTTGAGAATACATGAAGATCAAAGCAAGAGTGGCATTAGATGCCAGCAATATGGAGTTTTCCATGTGTACTTTCAATTACCTGCTTTTGTAGAATATGGAGAAGAGAGTAGAGTAACATGCTATGATAGCCTATCTCCAATATATTTATTTCTGTACTTGGATTCAGTATTTATTTTCACTTTGTGTCTTTTTTACAGAATGGGCAGCAAATTGTGGATGAACCTATGGGAGAAGATGATATCAACCCACAAACTGTGAGTAAAAGATAGTTGTAATAAAGATAGTACAATATTGGAGCACACTGACATCACTTAATTCATAGGCAGTTTGCCACTAGTGTTTTGTTGTTTAGGTTTACTGGACATGGGGTGCACTCTAGGATCTTAGTATTTTTGAGAGAGGTTTTTTCTCACTGACTCTGGTCTGGTTTGGTATCCTACTGTTCTCGAAACTCATTCCTCAGCTTTTAATAGTTTCAGTGGAGGTCCAGGGGTGAGGAACAACTGTGAAAGTGTTTCCATTGTGCTTGTTATTGAAAGGCATTCATCGAAGGAATTCTTAACCTAGGCTTCTTAAAAATAGAAATTGTTACTAAAGAGAAGATCAATGAACCTTCCTGACTGTGATAATTTTTAAAGTTCCTTGTGTTCATGTCAAACTTACAGTTTACAAAATTTCATAATGTGAAGATAGCACTGAGTTCAGTTTTCTTGTTGCAATGCCTGTGAATTTTGTCAAACATGAAGTTCTGTGTTAGAGAATACGATCTGAATGTTAAGTCTGGTGATAAATGGCTTTACCAATAAAAACAATTCTTGAAACTCCATATTTGCTTGGAGTTCAGGGTTCATATGCTGGTATTGCATGTTGTACAGGCTTCAGGTTGTGAGTAGATGGTCAAAGCTGTTTCCATCTATACAGCATGGATAAAATTGCAACACCAAAGCAGTTTCTCTCTCTGCTGAAATTGTGCACAGAGACAGTTGAAATAATAAGTTGCTTTCTCCATGTTTTTCTTCAAACATACCCGTAACAGATGTAGCTCTTAAGCTGACATGAAAACTGGGTGATTGCAAGCCTGCACTGTATAGCTACTCTTGGTTCCTCCTCATAGCATCAAGGCTCTGCTGTATTTAACACAAGATGAAGAAATAAGGCAACTGCTGACAGGAGACTGAAGTAGTGCCGTGTTAAAGAGTAAGAAAAGAACAGTATTTGTGTGTTTAGAAGGCAACACTAGGAGATCATTTGTTCTAATATTGTGCATAATATAGACTACAATGCTTACTTGAATTCTTGTGTAAACTACAACATATCTTTGGGAAAGTGTTCTGTTTTGGTTTGGTTTGTTAATTTATTTTGACTAGTACCACTGCTTGATTGTTTCCTTGTTTTGAGTCTGTAACTTATCTATTGTATTTGGTTTACAAGACAAGATTTTTGGAAGAGGGGGGTGGGGGGCTGACCTCTGTGAGACGAGTTCAGGGGGTTTGCACCACCATGTAGGAAAGAGCCAGATTCAACCAGCTCCAAAATGGGCCCAGTACTGGCCAAAGCTAAGCCCATCAATCATGTGGGTGGAGATCTGTGATAGCATGTTTTGGGTAAAAAATGCTGTGTTGCATCTGTGAGGGTAAGGAGTAAAGAAGTGTGAGAGAAACAGCCCTGCAAGACACTAAGATGAGTGAAGGAGGAGGGACAGGAGTTGCTTCTTGTGCCCTGCAGCCCTGGAGAAGACCATGGTGAGGCAGGCTGTCCCCTGCAGCCTGTTGGAGGATGACAGTGGAGAAGATCTCCACCCTGCAGGCTGTGGAGGCCTCCACACTGGGGCAGGTAGTTGTGCCCTGAAGGGAGCTTCAGCCTGAGGAGAGCCCATTCTGGAATAGGCTGGTGGCAGGAACTGCAGCCCATGGAGAGAAGCCCACAGAGGAGCAGGAACTGCAGCTCGTGGGGGACTTAGGCTGGAGCAGTCTATTCCTGAAGAACAGGACTCTGTGGGAAGGATCTGTGCTGGAGCAGGGCAAAACTGAGGAAGAAGTAGCAGAAACAGTGTTAACAACTGACTGCAATTCCCATCCCACCTGTGCTTCTTGAGAGGGAGAAGGTAGAAGAGTGAGGAATTAAGGAGTGAAATTCAGCCTGAGAAGAAGGGGAGGGTGGAGAAAAAGGTGGTTTTAATTTCATCTTTGTTTCTCACTATCCTAGCAACAGGTGAAATAAATTTTCCCTAAATTGGTACTCTGACCCATAGTGGTAACTGGTGAGTGCTGTCCCTGTTCTTAAGGCAATGCATGAGCTTTTCTTCCACATGCCCTGCTGAGGAGGGGGGATTGAGAGAGTGCCTGGATGGGTGTCTGGCAGCCAGCTAAGGTTCATCCCTCAAAACTATCAAACTTCTCTTTCAATATTTGATAACTACAGGATTGCTTACAAATGTTTCCCGGTGCTTCCTTTGGGAATTTCCAAGCTGCTGCTTTTTTGCTGAGCAACTGATTTTAATACAGTATAACCATCAAAAAATTAAAACATTTCTCTAATATTATTTCTGTCATGTGTGAGCTGCTTGGTTAAGATTGTTTTAGCTTTTTAATGTCTCAGACCAGTATTTTAGGAATATATTTTGCATTTATTTCTAGGCTGTGGTGAGTAAAAGGTTGCCAACTGTGGTATAAATTAATCTAGGGTTTTTTAAACAAGACATTACTACAGCTGCTCAGTGAGTTATAGCTGGAAGCTAACCCAGTGCTGTTAGTCAGATGATAAAATACTACTTGAGCTGGGATGTGAGATTCTGTCAGTGTTTCCTAATCTCTTTTGGTGCAAGATACAGACAATTTTAAATTACCACTGAAACTCATTTAAGTCCTTCTGTTTAACTTTGCACTTAAATGGACTAGGGGCACTTACACAGTTGCTGACAATTTATGAAATTTCTCAGCTGTAACTGAGGACAGTAGAATGCCTAGGGTGTACTAGCATATCAGGCAAGAAGACAAAATACTTTGGTAGGTGTGTAAATTATGCAAGTTCAGGATAGAGAGTTGCCATACTTCTGTGGAGATAGAAGAACGTGAAAGCTTGAAATACAGCATCCTTTTGCTGTCTTAAGTGGTTGGATAATATGCTGATAATGCAAACGAGATAGAAACTTTAAAATAAATATTAAAAGTTAACACAGTTCTATGTATATAGAAGCTCTCTCTAGTATTCTGTGTATCAAAAGATAAATTGTTTCATTATGTCCATGTTCTTCTGGTCAAAAGTAAGTTTACTTAACAGGAAAACCTGAGTTACATGGCTGTGATTCAAATTTGGTGGTTGTTCTAGGAAAAGCAGGAGCTATAAAGATACCCATTTCTAAGGAGTCCAAGATGCTGTATGGTTCAAAGTCTTGCTTCTTTTAAAAGGGACTCATTCAGTACTCTGGTTTTATTGCAACAAGTATGCTGATTATATCTGACTTTATACCTTGTTGTCAACAATTTTTTATCTGATGTATCTCATAAATTACCTGGGACCAGAAGGAAATAAACAGAAGAACAGCTGGCTGAAGCTTAACCTAATGTGAAAGCCTGAGTGAACATTACTGAAAGGGGAAGCTATTTAAAGCCTTTTATTTGCTACCTTTCTCACTCTTGTGCTGTCTGCCATTGCTTTTTGTACCTCTGTGTCCATAGAGATTGAGTAAATTAACTGAGCAAATTAATTGTTTTGGGCTGTTGCAATCATGCTGCATGCTTTATTGCTGGTTAAAGCTAACCAGAAACTGCAGCTAGTCTAGCAGGTGGCTTCCTGTTTTGTGTATATATGAAGAGCATATTGTGTTGTGTTCTTTGCTGTGTTCTGTTATCTGGATTCTATTTAGCTGATAAAACACTTAGTACAACTGATGTATTACCATTGCATTCTACTAGATTAAGCCTAGTTATTAAACATATGAAAAATACTAGGTTCCAAGGATTTGTAAAAAGTTTTCTTTTCACTAGTACTTTGTAAGTTGCAGGAAAATTCAGTCTATTTCTTTTTGGTCACCTGCAAGGACTAAAGGTTGGGGTTTTTTCAGTACAGGCAGAAGTGGAATCTATTCAGGCTCAAACCTGCAATGAACCTCTCTTCAATGCAGGTGGTGGGGTCCTATTCCTACCCTTGATTTCTTGTATGTTTTGGTAAAACTTTAAACAAGGCCCTACTTTTAAACAAGCAGAAATAAAGCATACATAGAATTAAAACTAAATTAAAACAAATCATATTAAAATATGCTGATCTTGGTGATAAAAAATTAAATCTCAGTAGCTGTCATCCTCTTACTGAAAATACATAACTAAAGAAACAATGACTAGTCAGTGGGTAGTCAAAAGGTAGACTAAGAAATGCCTGCAAAGAGAAGTCAGTAGTTAAAAAGGTCTTTTTCATTTATTTTTTCCTGGTAGAATTTAAATAACACATTTGTTTGGAGAGAGGAGAGATGTAAATTAAGACCATTGTCTTCCCAATCAGTGTTTTTTACTAAAAGAGTTTATAAGAAAAGTGTGGTCTTAAAAAAGGCTTCAAGATACATTGGGAGAATAATCTGAAGCATGTGGACAATACAGTCTCTTTCTTGAAGTATTGAATTTGATTGGTCAGTGCTGAGATTCTGTATTTTACATGCATGTATACCATACAATTTACACCAAATCTATAAAGCACTGGGGTGGGGATGTCAAGATAAGGAGAGGGAGATCATTCACCAGTTACAGCCATGGGCAAGGCCCCATCACTCAAGTAGTAATGCTAAATCCAGAGTAATCTAGGGTAATCTGATTTGTTGTGTCTTCATCTGTGAAAATAATGTAGGATGAGAATGTTATTCAGGACAATTCAGGGAAGAAAAGCATAACTAAACTTGACAAATTTTTAGATTTTGAAACATTTCAGAGAGGCTTTAACTGATTTTTAGTTTTGCCTCAGTTTTTAATATTATGTACTAGTGAGAACTCAACATTTCAGAAACTTTTGTTTGCCTTTTGGCAAGTTGAAGCACCGTTTCAGGAGTGCTCTAAACTTCTGCTGGATATTCCTGCTCAGGTGATCAGTAACAGTTTCCATGTTAAGAACAGTTATGTGTGTTAACATGACAATGAGCGCATTTCTGATGATCATTTTGATACATTTGTTTTACTTTTGCTGATATAGCCTTCACATTTCAATTTTCTGTCTGCGCATTTTTGTCAGTTTTCTGATTAAAATTCTTGGCTCTGTGATAGAGTTTTTAAGACATAGCTATAATTTCTTAAACATTAGGGAAATGTTTGGATTCACAAGTGTTCATAGTCCACCAAGTTTTGGATTTCTCATTATTTACAGGCTGATATTTAATTTTAGCTGAAACAGCTACTTGTGTAGCTGCTTGTAACAGCTTGGGTTACAAATACTAAACTTGTACTTGGAAGTATTCTATAATTCTTACATTCCTTTTAGTGTATTCTACTAAATATACTTAGATGTATGTACTCATGTATTTAATTCTATTTTACAATCAAATAACTTGATTCTTGAACAAATAAGCTTCTCAGGCAAACCATTTACATCTGTAAAAATTAAATCCAGTTATACCCTTCTCAGTGCCTAGATTGTGCTTTGTAAAAGGCAGAATACCTTTTCTTTTTTTTTCGTCTAATATAATGGAATTGGAGATTCAGTATCTTCCAGAGCACTCTACTCTGCTGCAACTTCAATGAATTTTGTTAGCAACTTAGTGACATGGTGCATCTTACCTCTCTGAGAATGAACTTACAGGTCCTCATGTAAGTAAGAAGTTACAGCATCCTTGTAAGCAGTGCAGAGCATTTGGTCTGAGATATTAACTCTTAGATATCAAACTAATGTATAAAGAAGGCAAGCCCTGAAATACTTTTTTCCCCCAAGATATTATCAGGTGTTGAGGAAAGGTTACAGCAAAACTTTCATTGATGTGTTCTAATGGATTTTCTGATGACTTATTCTGCATTTGGTGTCTTAGGTGCAGGGTACTTTCTGGATCTTGGTCAGAAAATTTGAATAATTTGAGAGTGTAAGCAACGTTTGAAGTCGAGCTGCTTACTTGTTACATGGAGAGAAAACAGATGGTAGCCCCGCAAAGCTGTAAACTAACAGATGGAAGCTGCCACACCCCCTGTTTAATAGAATATTGCTTCTTTGGCTATACAAATGTATTTATGATGAAGAAAAGCATATTATTCAGCATCTGAAAACTCAAAAAAATTAGCTCTCTGTTCCTCAACTGTTGACCTTTGTCAAACAAGGGCTTTTCATTCCTTATGTGTGCTGCCTCTTTGTTTTTCGCAGATAATTGAAAGCAATCCATACTACAGAGCCTTGCTTTTCTAGCACAGCAAAGACTTAATTAACATTATTACACTTCTCGAACTGACTGTATAGGAGACTGTCAGTCCACCTAATGGACTCCACTTTGATTAAATGTTTCAGCATTCAATAAAACTCATGGATTCCCAAATGTTCTGTACTGCTCTGAGAGCTCCTCAGCATTTTTCAGCTCTTCCACTCTCTGCAGTGTCTGTGAGCCCTGTTCTCTTGAAAGTCTAGACAGCATTACTCTTAATTTTTGTAAACTCAGAGCATCCAATTTAAACATAAACAATGAGGAGGGGAAGTTGGGAGATGAACTCAGTTTATATTTCTGTACTGGAGGAGGAGGAAATGCATTGTGCAAGTGGAGTTCTGCAATTGACAGAACTGTGACTGACAGGCATACCACATTCCCGTTGTTTTGGAGACAGTTGTGTCTCCTGATAAACAAGTATAGTACAAATCCTTGCCAAAGATTTCAGGGTAAGGGGAGCAACTTGCTGGAGCAATTTGTTCTTGTTATCAGAGACTTCCCTATTGGGGACTGCTGCCCTCTAACCTGTCTCCTTCGTGTATGAAGGAATATTTAAAAGGGCAAGCTCTCTTCTGAGAGATTCTCAAAGTGAGTTGTGTAGTTTATATCTTAATGTTTCTGGTTGGCTGCTGGTGCACTTTGGGAACCATGCAGGCTGTGTTCTCCCAGAACACAAGAAATTTCTTCCACCTGCCGCAGACCCATGCCAGTTATAGGAGAGCTATTGTTGTGAAGTAACCCCACTGACCCCTGAGCACTGTGCTTTGTACTTCACTGGGAGGTCACATAAAAGGTTTTGGAGAGCAGTAGTCAGTAATTGTACAAATGTTTCGGTTGAAATGCCTTATTCCTGTCACCCTTAGCAGATACAATGTACCTGCAGCAAAATACGCTCTTACCTTTACAGCAGAAAGATAAGAAAATTGTTATTTACCCACAGTATCTTTTCATCTTTAAGGACTGTTGTAGTTAGAGCAGCTCTTACCATTTACTCTCCATTTCTGCCTTTAGCTCTTTGTGCTACCATAGGGTTTAATTTAGAGACTTGAGGATTCCTGCTCACTGTGCTTTTAGTTTGTGTCTGTTCTTGACAAGGTAAAGGCAGACAGCTTGAATGATCTCCCATTTATTTATTTAAATTTCTTTTAAGTTTTCCAAGTGCAAACACCTATGTTGCTGTTAAACTGCAATGCTTGAGGTATTTCAGTCTTGAAGGGGGAAGTAGCTGCAAGTTTGAAACAATTGAAGAGAGGAAAGCTTCAAGTAATACTATGCTATTTATGAAATATTTGAAGTCCTTATGTTGCAGTAAGCTCCTTGTGTTCAAGAAGCTTTGTTCATCCTGAAACAAATATTTAATAATTCTTCATGCTGTATTACTGCTGTTGTAGTAAAGACTGCTTCTTCCAAAAAGTCTGTAACACACTGGACTGTAAAAAGCACATTGGCATTGAGGACTTTTGAGCCCTCAGTTGAGTCACAAGGTCCTCCTTTGTGTAGTAGAAGTTCCTGAAGGCATGTGTAACTTATAATGATAATAATTGTGTATATTCAGACCACAGAATTTGAAAGATTGTCCCTGCAGATGTGACACAAAGAAAGACCCAGAGGAGTACAAGAGACACCAAAAGGGCACAATTTTGCATGTGGCATATGGCTAAAGTCAGGTCTTAATTTCACCTCTCCATTTGACAAGAGGGTCTGGGCTCTTGCTGGGGAGATGTGTAATCCCTATTTAAAGGAAAAGCTAGAAACTGGTACTGTAGACAGCCAGGATGTGGGGTAGAGATAGCAGCAATGTGTTCTGTCCCTTAAAGTATGGGCTTTGTCTTCTGAAGAGAAATTAAAATGTAACAAAAATGCAGTAATCCAGATATTTGTTAGAATCCAGTCAAGAGAAGCTGTTTGGAGGGTGGGGTTGTTTTCATGTCTTGTGCAAGCAGGACTACAGTATTTTGCTGGATGTTTCCTTTGATAGAGTAACTAAACGGAATCACCTGGGTATGTTTATAGCTAAATACTTGTATATGCCTTTGACTAAAGATTTTTACTTGCCTTTGTTTATTTATAACTTGAAAAACAGTCTTGTTCCACTAAAGGAGCATGTACTTTGGAATTCATTGTTTTAATAAATATCAAAAAAGCTAAAGATATTTTTCTGAATATTGACACTATCTCCCATTCTAAATCTAGAGAGATCCAATTAGAAACTTAATCTCTTACTCTTTTAAGTAATTAGATTGAATTCTAATTCCTATAAATTTGAAGTGTTTGGGGCTTTTTAAACATGGAAAGAAAGCTTAGGGTTGTTTTTCTTTTTACTCTAAGAAATCTTTCACTCTCTACAAAGCAATACAATATTGGTGCATAAGTCAGACATTTGAGCTGGGCAATCCAGCTGAAATATTTCTGCAGTCTGCCTTGGCCTAGAACATCTGTGTAGCATTTTCTATGTGCAGAATTTCAAAGGACTAGGCACAAGGTCATTTTGGTCCTCTAACTAAACTTTAGTAAATAAAAACAATCTTCAGGCATTCTCTGCATTGAAGTCTAAAAGGTAGTGATATGTGAGATCTTAAAATATTTTGTCAAGTTAAATTCATAAAAATACAATTATCACATATAGGACTTAAAATACTTGCTATTGTGCTTAATCAGTGAAATGTTGCATAGTAGTGTGATTTCTGAAATAGATGCTGGTCTCTTTTGTTCTTTTCTGGGAACCAGAAATCAGTAACATCTGCAACAGCCTGTTGCTATCAGGCAATCTGCTTAAGTTTCCTGTGCTGATCTCTATAAGCATCAGCAACATGAGTACCACTGCTGCCCAGTCTTTCTGTATCACAGCTCTGTCTGTGTGTGTGTGTGTGTGTGTGTGTGTGTGTGTGGAATCAATGTCCTTTTTTTATGTCTTTTCTTTTTTTTTTTTGGCCTTTTTTTCCCCCTTCTCTCTCCCCACCCCCCAACTGTGTCTGACTTGCCTGACAGGAAATTTTCTAATTGCCGGAACAGCTGGTCACAGCAAAAACGCCAGGGTTGGTCTTCCCTGCTAGACTTATGATCGCTCAGTCAGAAAATCCAAACATCATGGTTTCTTAGTCATGTTTAAGTTTCTGGCTCTGCGTGTTCGCTCTGTTCGGGTGAGCTTAGTTTCTTATTTAAGAGAATAAGGGGGAAAGGGGGAAGTTTTACTTTAATTAAACTTCTAATTTCAGAGCAGTTTTAGTCTTCCGTGGCGTAGGGATCAGTGTTGTTTGCAAACAAAGCTGTTTGTATTTCTTTAAAAAAAAAGTCTATGGTATGTTCCTATGTTGTAGAAGTTTCTAAGATACCTGCTGATAATTTAGCATTATTAGGAAATTGTTATCTGTATGTAAATAATGTAAAACTTATATTTCAGGGGAAGGGGGAGAGTGTTGAAATATGAACTCAGCTGTATGTTTTCTCACTGAGAGTCAAGGTTTTAATAAAAATTTTGTATTTTTATTACTTTTAATAGTTACATCTTCAGGTATTACTTTAAACTGAAAAATATGGCTCTGTGGGGTGATAGTTAAATTAACTCAGGCTTACTAATACCTTAAGATTACTTCTGAAATGCTATGAAGAGTAGTTACGCTTGCATAACAGTGTTAGGGTTATTTCAACTTTTAATTGATAATTTAGTCATAGCAAATGTTTAATTTGTATAATTTGTCTTGTTGGGCATATGGTTTGTCTTGTTTAAGCATTAAAAAGTTTGGTTTAAGTGGAGAAAAATTACTGATGGAGTACTGAATCATCCCAAGCACTGTTTCAGAACTATTTAACAATACATGTAAACGTGCCATGAGACAGAACATTTTATCATTGGAAGTCAAATCAGTTCTTGCATTTATCCTCCTGCAAGTCTGCAAATACTTTTCAATAAGGGGGTAAAAAAATCCAAAACCCCATGACCGTCTTGTATAATAGTATCTTAAGTGAAGGTCTCTTAACTTGTAAAAGCAATAGTAATTTAACACCTACTAGCCTGTGTACTGGTTTAAACTTTGCACTGTGTATTTAAAAATGAAATTGAATTTTCTTGCCATAAGTGAAACACCAGAACGAGACATGTATGTAAAACAATAGAACATAGGTTGCATTATAATCAAGAGGTTTTTTAATGTAAACTTTGTAAAATAAATATTTATCAACTCATAGTCCTGAATTATAGCTCTTTTCCATGGGCAACATGAAATGTATTCCTCAGAAATTTGGTCAAAAAATTACATTGTTTTATCTCTTTGCAGCAGCTTGATTAGGTTGTCTTTAACATTCTGTTGATTTTAAAATGCTAGATATTGCTGACCAAACTAAAGGTTTTCAGCCCATAATAGATTTCGGCATATGCTTAGGAAATTATGCTAATAAAACAGGATTTGTATCTTTCATAGATTAGTGCTGAATATGCTCATGGATTATTTTTCCATCTAAATAGTTTGGGGCTTTTTAACTTTTAATTAGTTTTCTTTAATTGCAATGCTCTGAAATGTTAGTGCTTACAAAGTAGGAAAAAAACTTATATCACAGTTACTGGGAAATGGAAGTCCCACCCAATGAGTATTTTTTTCCAATGCTGACAAGCACAGTTCATGAGATAATTTTGTGCTGTTTGATCAAAAGAGAACTGCATTGCAAAACTGCTTTTGGTGCCATTGAGCTTTTAAAATGCTCACAAGAATTCCTCAGGTTACCTGCCAAACAACCTACTGCTCACAGTTCCTTTGGGAAGGAAGGGGTAGTGACCTACTTCTGTCCTGTCCTTTTGTATTTTCATTCTAAGGAAAAAGCATTTATAGAATTACACTCCCAGCCTGGTGAACCACATTTATCCATAGGCCTTACCTGTCCTCTGGCTTGTTTCTCTGGGACAGGATTCATTCTTCAAACTCCTGTCTTGCTTCATCTGTACAACCAAAAGAATGGGAGGAGTTCTGTCTCAGTAACCAGGGCTGCAGTCTTCATTCTGTGAGTTGGATACGTGGAACAAATATAGACATAGGCATCCTCCTAGATTTCCAAATGGTTACAGTAAAAAACCAGAAATGAAACAGAGTAGAACGAGAGTAAGGAGTAAATACATAAATACAATTTTTTCTTTATTTTCTCTACAAATCATTTTTCTCTGAGAGACTTAACAATTTAAGAGCTAAAAAAAACCCCCCACCAACGAAACATTTACAAATGGAGTTTTCTTTTAGGAAATCTTATTTTCTATCAGGTAAAACAGTAGATGCTGTCTGTAACAAGCAATTTGATGTTAGTTAAAATTGTAAGTTTTTCCATCTTTTAAAAAGAAGCAAAGACATAAAGCCTGCATTTCTGACTTCAGATGTCCATGTTAATTAGAACTTCTGAAAAGTTCTACACTTCTACACTTGCTTTTCTTTGGTAGTGTGTAAAACAGACAACTTACACAGAATATCCCTAGGTCAGCTTGACTTAATTTTATGCATGGTAGTGCTTTGCTTTTTGTTGTATTAGAATAATTGCTACTTCAGAAGCAGAATTTTTTATCAGCCTTTTAGAACAATTGTTTGTGTATAAGCATATAAGTACTGGTTAGTTCTATTAAGTGATTCAAATTTAGTATTAGTCACAGATATAAGGAATGGCTTTTAGTCCAAGATTTAGCTCACTAACACTGCTTACCAAAGTATGGGAGATTGTGAAGTACTTGTTGGACTGGGAGTTTTATTTTTAAGGTTGTTTTGAATTTAAAGGTAGGAGTATAAAAAGTATAGAATGTATGAATGTATACAAAATGTGTCTTAAGATATTTAAAAATACCTAGACTGGTGCACTCTTCACATTTTAACTCCCATTTTTACCTTAATGAAGACTTCTCTAAGCTCTAATACAAGAGGTAAAAGTAATTGGTTTTCAGTTGGTTGGCTCTTTATTACTTCAAAAAGTATAGCTCAAAAGGATGGTTTCATTTCTGCAGATAATGCTGAAAATTCATCCTATATTCATAACAAGTTGGGAAAGTAAAAATGCATCTAGGAGACTTCCTGACTCAAGGGAGGAGGAGGAAAAGGAAATTCTGTATATGAGCTGGGGAACTGTGCCAACATTGAGTCATCCTTTTAAAATCACTTGATATCCAATAAGCTTACTGTCCTTACAGGACATAACTGCTTTATGTAACTTCAGCACCAAGGTTTAATAGCATAGTCAATACTTCAGGAATGGTTTGTTTGATTATGGGGATCAACATTATGATGCCTGTGACAGACAAATATTTTGCCAAACACAGCCATGTCCAGCAGAGCTCTTATCAGTACACGGAAGGCTAACAAAGTAGTAAAAGGAAACCTATAACCATCATTGGAGCAGTGTTAAGTAAATTGCTGGGGAATACATTTTTCTGCTTTCAGCCTTATCTTTGCTTGTACTGAATGTACATGTGCCTCAGGAACATGCATTTGTCCAAAGGAAGAAAAACATTCCTGAAGAGAGATTGAGAGGGGTGAGAACAACTCAGTAGGGGTGCTACTTCCGTAATGAAAATGGAAAAATCTGTGTTGCTACATAATCAATACTAACAAATGAAAGATTATAAAAGCAGTATCTTTGCTGTTGCACATTTTTCAAGAGAAAAATTAGAGTGCAATTTATTCACTCTTTATTCATTGGATTTGCTTTTTTGAAAACTGTATGGTCAACAGCATAAACTGATTTTGGGACTGTGGTCTTACCTTGAAAAATGGCTGATGTTTGAGGGAGGTGTTCACCAATATGGGCAATATGGTTTTGACTTAGTTGTTGTGATTAAAGCTATGAAAAGGATTTTTTTTCTCTCTCATTCTGATTCCTGACTATAGAAGTTGAAGTTCCAGAACTGTGATCTTTCCTAATGGTGGTTCTGGCTGTTTCTCATATAAAATAGATACAAAATTTACTATAATATGTGATTTTAAACAGAAAATATTTGTGAAGTAGTTCCCTAAAGAGTTTCTGATGGGATCCCACCAACATTTTTAAATGTATTAATAAGGTCTGTTTAAAAGAAGTATTGAAGCCACAATATTGGCACAGTTAAATGCTAAATCGTGTATTAAGAAAAATGTCTTGCACAGTTTGGGAGAGTGACTTGACTTTGTCAGGCACTGACTCTTGGAAGGACTCTCAGTACCACTAAACACAGCCCCATGGTTGTTCCCTTAGCAGCTGTGGTCACTGCAGGAGAATTGTGGCTGGAAGTGTGGGGGCTATTGCTCTATGTGCAGCATCAAATCAGTGATGCAGAGGCTTCCATAATAACATGAACAATCAAGTAGTAAAAATAAATTATTCAGGGAAGGCTTTACAAGAACAGGAGCTGGAAAATCACTTCATAGTGAAAAATATGAAAAAATTCTTAAGGAGCAAATTAAGTCATAACTAAGACTTAAGTCTGTAAGTAATTATAGGTCAAAGATGGTTCTGTTTTGTACCTTCTTTACTCTGTTAAGACCAGTACAGAATTAACAGGTAAAGGTAAAACCTGGGTAATGCTGGAATCGGGATTATCAGTATTTAAATTAATTTCTCCAGTGGTTACTTAAAATGGCTTAGCTATTATAAAAGGTATTAATTATTTATTGAGATTAAAATTTGTTAATCTTTTTAATCTAATGTTTACCTTAAGTCAAAGTCTTAACCTCATTTTCGCAGTTTTTGGTCAGCATGTCAACAATGTTGGCTGTCCAGGAAGAACTTTCATGATTACTGGAGCCATCCAAGGATTTGTTGCATGTGTCAGATTTCCCTCCCACTGGGTTTTGATGAACTCAAGTATGTATAGCCACATTTGTTCTAGTCATGTGTGCTTCTTATTAGAAAATGGAAGCTTATTTAAAAGTCCTACTGATAGTCAAGTTTTTCTCAGTTCTAAAAGCAAAAATACTACAGAGGTTTCTTTCTGTCCAGAAACTGTGTTGTAAGATTCTGAGGTTTTATTTAAAACAAGTGTGAGGTTAATGTTTTGTCCTTGTTCCTTTTTTATGTCCCGTATTTCTTAACTTCCATCTCTGTTAGATGTAGAAGGGATTGGTATGTGGCCTTCTACTTTCTTCAACCATGAAACCTTTTATTCCAATGTTACAGGTTTGGTGTTGTATTTCTTGCTATATTTTGTATAGCCAAGAGTGTGCAGAGAGGAAGTTTTTTTGATCAGTATTTAGTCATCTGCCAGCTGAAGTTCACTGCACTTCTGAGGAGATTTTCACCTTCATCTGGGGAATGTTCATTTCGTGGGAAAGTGAACATGCAGCCAGCCTTGTTTTGCACTTACTTGAGTCCCTTCTTGTAACAGCATGCGGATGTTGTGTGTTATCTTCAATATCCCCTTCCTGATGCAAAGGACTCAAGATAGGATAGTTATTCATCACATGTCTCACGCAATAATGACTTGAGGGATTTTCTAAATCAACTTTTTATGAAGAGAACTTTCTCAGAGATCTGTTTCTGAATTTGTTAGAAGCTTCCAGGTAGAACTCGTGTATGGTGAAGGAGCCATTTATTTTGTTTAGCCTCTAGCTGCTGTTATTCCTTTTTTGTCATCAAATAAGAACATCCATTTTGCACAATAACAGGCCTTAGAGTAATAAAAAAAAATAATGCTAATCCTTTTGAAGTGTTTCAACATGTTAAAAATAAATAGAATGTTCTTTTAAAAACCCTTAATCTCTGGGTACTTGTAGCATGTACTGCACATACCTATCTTTGCTCTTGATGTGATAAATTAAACCTGCTGGGTGTTTTATTCTCTGCATGGTTAACCAGAAAGGTTTGGTGTTTTGTTGTTTTTTTTTTAACCCCACACTATTATAATCAAATAAAATCTTCCTGGACCCTTCCAGCCCCCAGTCGTGTTGTGCATGCGTATCTTTGTTAGGGATCTTAGTTTAGGGTATCTTGCTTTTAACTTTGTTTCATTTAATTTCACTGATACTGACAGCAGAGACTATACAATCAGTCTTTCTGCTCAGGATGGGTCCAGTTTAGAGTCACATTCTATTTGACCTTAGTGTTTGAATGTCTTAAGCTGTAAATGTTTCCCTGTACTTTTCTTTTCTTGCTTTTCCAATTCTATGTCAGTTCATGAATTTTCACCCCTTAAATGTCATCTGTGTGTAGGAACAATTCAAATACACCACTCCATTATTATTATTATTGCACTAAAACTTCACATTTTTTAGGTAGCTGCTGCATTTTCCCTTTGGAGTAATTTGTGCTTATCATAATTTTCACTTATACTTTCAGTATATTAAAAAGTATATACTCAAATTGTTGTCACTCATCGTGAAGCTGATGAACTAATTATTCTTTTAATAACTGTTATCTAACATATGGTGTCATTAAGATTTAAGTGTTTAAAGTATTTCTACTCATACTCCCATAATTTTGAGTATCTAGAAAAGGAGAAATCTGTCTTCCAGGAATACCTTTCCTAAGTAAGCATTCCATATGTGACATAGCAGTTTATTCTTTCACATTCTGTTTAAGTTAATTCATCTAATTCTTACACCTCTTTAAGAGTAAATTCTTGCTGAATTTCCTATTTCTGTCCCAGTATTTTGAAATTTCTTTGCCAAGCACTTGTCATCGTGCATGTTCACACTTTGCTTATGCATTTATTCAGGAAGCTGAGACTCAGAATTTTAGGTGCAGTGAGACTCCTGTGGTGTTTGGATGTGCTAATATTCCTTAGTCTGAATGGCTTTGCTCTTCCTGCTACAAGTAAGAGCACAGATCTGATCCTGTGCTGTCTATTTAGATGAGTCAGAGCTGTTTCCTTGTGAATTATTTTGCTATTATTGGAGCATACATTTATATATATATTTTAAATTATTTTAGTTTTTTAGTTGGTTGTTTCTCTGTCCTTTTTATATAAAATTTGTAGACTAAGAATGCTTCCATTTTTTGAGTGCTGTTTAAATACTAATGAGTGTCACAATGGTATTCTGGATGTTATTGATAGTTCTCCTAGATACAAGTTCAGAGCCCAGTTTAGCAGTCTTGGACCAGCTTTTCAGCTGTCCCTGGAACATACTGCTCAGAAAAAAGTCTGCAGATAACGCCCATCGTGTTCTGCACTGATGACTTTATGCCATCCAGCTCTGCATGGGCCACATCTTTAAACAGCAGATTTCAGGTTTCCTCCTGAAAATTCAGAATTCTGAAAAGTAAATTGCAGAAGAATCTATGTGTAGATAAATTCATGTTCTTCTCTTGCTTTTCTGGGCTTTTTCATTACTACTGAGAAACATGTACCTAGTAAGGCTCTGCTTCTACTTCCTTTAGGGTTTGAAGTCTGGTTTCCTTTTAACACGTTATCTAATAGTTGTTCCTGTAATAAGATCTCAGAAACAAATACAAGTATTTTATGTTGCAGCAGAGTTAATTTACTCTTGAATTAAAAAGTGAAGGTAAAGGAAATTCACATAAATTCAATTACTAGAAGCAAAATCAGTGTTTAATGTTCATTAAGGACCTAATTTTTTTTTCCCAGCAACATGATTAAGCTATTATTTTTATAGCCTAATAATGATTAAATAGTTTTTCTCTGCTTCCCTAGAAGGTGTCTGTCCTTTTTTTTACTGGCAAGCATGTTTCCTATTCCAATTTGCAGCTGATTCCTTAAGAGAAAAATGAGTTGCCCTTGGTGTTGCAGAATCCCCTTTTTTTTTTTTCTTTTATAGCTTTTCTTTCAGATTTTATTTGTCTGTGCGATATGGCCCATTTGGTGTTCTTTCCTATGTATATGTATGCATTATTGTGCATTACTAAGAGCTTAGTTATACTGAGATACTGCCCAGAATAAATCTGACTTGCAGACCATATCAGTACAGGAAATTATTCTGGAATAGTGGTGTTTTAAATTCATACCTAAACTTGTTTGTCGCTCACTTCCCTTCTAGACCAGTGTTGATTTAACACTACTACGTTGTTAAGGAAACTCAAGAGTAATGTTACCTTCTGTTTGTTTCCTTGTATTCTGTATTTAGTTTCACTGTAGTGGAAGCCAGTAGCAACCACTTAAAGTTGACTAACATGGTTGTTTTGGGGTTTTTTAAATGGCTTTCTGAGACAATGTAACTTTCTAGTGTGAAGAAGGCCTTGAGAGAACTGTGTGCCTGGAAGAGGAAATTCTGGCTTGAGTCTTTTGCTGCAGTATAACACTTGAGGAAAGGGAGCTTTCCAAGATTATAAACAACAGAAATGAAATGTAGGCAGCAGGGTATAGTTGTAACTGGAAGGAAGACCCCGGCATTGCATCTGGTGAGTGACTGTCTATACTTGCATGAAAGTTGTCAAGGAATGGAAGAAATGAAAGGAGGAGCCAAGTATTCCAGCATCTTATTTATTTTGAATTCATCACATGGGACAAATGTTTTTAGCAAGTATCAGGGAATTATCAGAAAATTCATTACCAGATGGAACAGCTGGCTTCTCTTCCAGTTTACTGTAAGATGACATCTATCATCTGATGTAATTAGTGCAGTTGGTTGAGAATAGAGATCTCCTTCTATAATGTGTAAGAATTGTATTTTAATTCAGGTAGATAGTGAGGGTTGACTACCTCTGCATATAATTTGTGTTCATATAAAAGACTTAGCTTTTGTATTTTTAACTGCATTTGCAGAACACTGTTCAGGTTAAAATAACAAACATACAGCAGTTATGTCAGAAAAGGAAACTGCAAATTTGTGGGCCACCACTCATCATAGATCTTGCTCCCAAACAAGTGTTATGGACAAACTGAAGTTGGGTATCATTTGAGTTCCTTTTCGTTTAAAACAGAGTTCTATTAGGTCTGCCTTTTACAGACTGAGGAGTATGTGAGCCCTGAGAAAATGCAGTGTGGGAATATTCTCTTGGTATCAGGAATGTGAAGTGGTGGTTTGGGGTTTGTTTTGGTTTATAGAGGGTGCTCAAAATAACCGCTGGAAAGTTGGTTGCATAATAATTGCATTGCATTCAAAAATAATAATTTTTGTTTGTGTATAGAGAGCAAGTTAATATATTTTCTTCTTCTTTTCTTGTTCTTGTTGAGTATTGTAATGCTTTTAAAGCAATATAGAATCATAGAATAGTTTGGGTTGGAAAGGACCTTAAAGGTCATCTAATTTTAACCCCCCTGCCCTGGGCAGGGGCGCCTCCCACTAGATCAGGTTGCTCTAGGCCTTATCCAGCCTGGCCATGAACACTGCCAGCATTGGGGCATCCACAACCTCCCTGAGCAGCCTGTTCCAGTATCTCACCACCTTCACAGTGAAGAATTCCTTACCTAACCTAAATTTCCCCTCTTAAAGTTTGTACCCGTTACACCCTGTCCTATCACTACAGTTCTTGATGAAGGGTCCCCCTCCGGCTTCCCTGTAGGCCCCCTTCAGATACCGGAAGGTTCCTATGGGGTCTCCATGAAAACTCCTCTAGGCTGAACAGCTCCAACTTTCTCAGCCTGTCTTCATAGGGGAGGTGCTCCAGTCCTCTTACCAACTTCATGGCCCTCCTCTGGACTTGCTCCAGCAGTTCTATATCCTTCTTATGTCCACCTGACTGCTTTGTGTCCCTGGAGGCAGTAGATAAAAAAGATTTGAGAAAGTTCTGTTTCACATGTTTTTGACTTTCCCAAGATTGCCAGGGAGCAAATAGATAAAAAAGTGAAGCAGAAATGGATCAAAGTATCTGAAGGAATCTGTACTTGGCAGTCTGTTTTGCTGAGCTATTCTATTCCTCCCTTGGGATTCTCTAAGATTCAGTGGGTGGTTTAAGTAGTATGTAATCCAACTGATCACATACTAATTTAAAAGATAAAACTGAAAATGTCCACCAGCAATTTATTCCTTTGACAAGTAAAAGGAAACAATATTTCTTTCAGACTCTATAAATGTTCAATGTGGAGGCAATGATGGTAGCATTTTCTCCTGGAAAGACAAAGAAGTTTAGGTTACTAGGTGGAGTACTCAGCATGCCTGTGTGCACACACATGCAAAATGTTGGCTGTCTTAAAATGGAAACAGGCACCTAAACTTATTGGTCATCTTGGATTTGTCTTGGGTGTTCTAAAACTATTCTTAAAACTATGTTCTTCACATTAAAGTATCTTCTTTCAGTCCCTGATTTTAAAAGTTGCCAGCATGTTCTGTGCATTATTCCAAATCATGTGCTGGAGTTCTTAATATATACAAACTCTCACACATACATGCTCAGGATTTCTTATGTGCAGCTTGTTTCCAACTTTGTCTGTAATCTTCTGAAAAAAAGAATCTTTTGAAAAAATCGTCAGTCTGGGAGAAGTGTGTGTTGGAACATGCTGACCTGGGTGGACAGTTGCTATGCATTTATATACAGTACTGAAATGAGCAGATGCAAATTCATGCACATAAATTTTGCAGAATGCTTGAAAAACTTACAAATGAGTGCTTCAGAAACACAGTTTCAGCACTCTGCGTCTACTAACCTATCACTATAACTAATTAGTGCACATTTTGGTGCATATAGATAAAGGGAAAGATTGGAGCAAGGAAGACATACTCTTGGAGAAAAATCGTAGAATATCCTGAGGTGGAAGGGACTCATCAAGATCATTGAGGTCCAGCTCCTGGTCTTGCACAGCACCATGACCAAGAGTCACACCATGTGCCCAAGAACATTGTCCAAATGCTTCTTGAGCTCTGTCAGGCTTGGTGCTGTGACCACTTCCCTGGGGAGCCTGTTCCGGTGCCCAGCCACCCTCTGGGTGGAGAACCTTTTCCTGATGCCCAACCTAAACCTTCTCTGACACAACTTCAGGCCATTCCCTCGGGTCCTGCCACTGGATAGGTTAGAGAATACTTAAGCAAACAGGTTGTACCTAAATCTGTGGGCCCTGACAGGATGCACATGAGTGCTGAGGGACCTGGCAGCTGTCACTGTGAGGCCACTCTCGATTATTTTCTAATTATGATGATGACCAAGAGAGGTGACTGAGGAGTGAAGGAAAGCAAATGTCAACTCCTATCTTCAAAAAGGGCAAGAAGGAGGATCCAGGGAACTACAGGGTTGTCAGCCAGGCCTTAATCCCCAGGAAAATCACAGAAAAACTAAGCATTCCTCTATACAGGAAGGACAAAAAGGTAGCTGGGGTTATTCAACATGGATTCACAATGGTGAAATGACGTTTGACCAGCCTGAAGGGAGGGTGTAAGGAGCTTTTTTCAGTTCTGCCCAGTGGCAGGACTAGAGGCAATGGGCAAAAAGGGAAATACAGGAGTTCCTGTCTGAATATCCAGAAACACTTTCACTGTCAGGCTGACTGAACCCTGGCACAGGCTGCACAGGGAGGTTGTCACCATCCGTGGAGATACTCAGGTCCTGGACAACTGTCTCTGGGTGACCCTGCTTGAGCAGGGGGTTTAGGATTAGACAAGATGATCTCCAGAGGTCCCTTTCAATGTCAACCAGTCTGCAATTCTGTGAAACAGGTCTAGGAGTACCTCATTAAATAGATGAAAAGTATGCTCGGATTTATTTTATTCACTATAATCCATAGAAGAAATAGAGAATGAACAAGAAGCTAAAATGGTAGATAGTATATTGCTTTCTGTATGTTAACTAACAGTCAGTTGTGTGTTAACTTACAGTAGATTGGATTGCATGTAATGCCTAGATAGATCTACAGATGACATTAACAAGAATGCAGGTTTTTTATTTACTTGTTGCTGATAAGTTCGAAAATTCTTTCCGTGTGTGGCAAGGAGTGTCACTTTTCAGGGGATTTTCAAATTCAGTGCAGAAAACTGAATTAAGTGCAGAGCACAAAAAGGTAAGATTCACTGCTGCTTAGAGCTTTCTGGTGACCAGTTTCTCACAGAAGGGGAAATGATGAAGGCTGGGCAGCTTTTTTTGTAGGATAGACTCTCCCTGAGAAGAAAGGCAGAGTATTTTTTTGAACAAATTTCTCAGTGGCAGGTATGCTGCTGCTGAAGTGGGGGCAGTGAGTGTCTTTGCATGGAAATGTCTTGAATCTTACACTGTCTTATAAAGGTGAGCATTAGCATTGCTGCAGCATAGTGGTCTTCATTCAAATGTTAAAAAAGAGGGATTTCCAAAGACATTTGGTCCATTTGATGCAATCTAGGTGTGCTTTAAGAGGACTAAGTTCTTAAGAAGATTGGTTTCCATTAATTGGTTGTGAATCTGGAACAGAAATATGGGCCTAAGAGAAGAAGCTTGGGAATTGCTGACTTTTGTCAACTCTCATATTGTCTGGATCCTGGTGCATCTCTAAAAGTTTAAGCCACATTGTTATGAGCTAGTGCTGTCTGTCTTACTTATGCAAATAGCATTGCTAAGGGTTTTTTGCCTATATTTGGGATCATCTAGTTCACTGGGTTCAGTGGCACTGGTATTTTTCAACACATTGTGAATTTGTAAACATTTGTAAACCATTAATCTAAATTTATTCCTCTGCTTTCCTCTGCCAGGAAGAAGGAAGTATCAAAGAAATTGCAATAACTCACCATGTAAAGGAAGGACATGAGAAAGCAGACCCTTCACAGTTTGAACTTCTGAAAGTACTAGGACAAGGATCCTTTGGAAAGGTTGGTAACTGAACTCTTGTGGAGTCAATTGTTCAAGAATATGGCATTGAACATTGGCAGTGAAATATTTAGAACAGCCACGGTTTTACATTAAGGCAATGTTGCAAGTGAAAACTGCTTTCTAAATTAGTGCTAACTAGGCACTGTAATTATGGCAGATCTTTTTAAAGCAGTAATTTTTTTTCATGTTTGCATGATATGTGGATTTCAAAGTTCAATAGAAAAAATGGCTCGGTATGAAATAATTGGGTACTCACTGTTAAAATGGAATGTCATTCTTCTCTAACTACTCTTCTTATCTATTTGAGAGGGTGAAGGTTGAAAGGTTTTCTTGGTAAGTATTCCTTGTTGCTTGCTAATGGCAGGACATCACCAGTACAGAAGCTGGTTTTTGTAGCACGTTGCAATTGTAATCAACGAATTTTAGGCAATAATAGCTACTGAAGCAAATGTGATACACCCCAGTCATGTTCATTATCTGTCATAATTTGGTTAAGATGCTATGTACCTTGATATTTATCTGAACATCAGTTAAAGACTTAGTGTTTCATGAGTACTGAGATCTCACTAGGCATACATTTTTTATACTTTTAGTTGTCCAAATCCAACTTGAAGGCAAAGCATTAAGTTCACATGGCAAGACAGATCATCAAGACTGAATGGAATATGTAAGGCAAGACAACAGAGCCTTTACATCCATTTTCAGCCATAATTGCAGTTCTGAATGTGGTGTTAAGCTCTAGCATGTAAAAAATCCACCTTAGATATGGGGGAAAATTAGAAGACCAGGTCCAACTCTCTTTTGGCGGTAGTAAGTTACTGTTAGTCACATTATTGTTCCAGTTAAGTTTGGAAATCTAGGTGCTTAGAAACGATAAAATTTTGTACTCATACTAGTAAGAATTCACTGAGAAACCTGATTCTAAAGGTTTGATTTAATCCGGAATTATAACCAAGTTTTTATTTGAAAATCTTCAGACCACGAGAAGAAAATCATTCAAAAAATGACTAGGAAAGTGAGCAAGGAAAAGTAAGCTAATAAATGATCATTTCAGCAATCACTTTTATTTTATTGATAATACTAAATTCAGTCCTATAAAGGGAGGGAGAAGGGGGAATGTGATTTTTAAAAAACATAAAATAATAAACTGTCCAGCAGACTGAAATTTCTGCAAAAATGCCAGTCTTGTCCTCAGTTGTTTTAGCCTTTATGAAAAAATTAATATTTTAAAAATCCATAAATCCTTTTGTTTTAATAGTTTGTGAAGATGTCACTATTTCCCATTTAATTTTAAAAAAGTAAATCTGCGTGCTTTTCAAGGTCTCTTGATGATGTTCTGGGTAATGCCAGGGATGTTAACATAAGTGAGAACTGGGCACAGAAACAGACATCAAACTATCATATAACATGTTTAACTTTCTCATGTACCACAACACGTATCTATACATGTACATAGCCAGAAAACCTGTGACAGGTTTTTTTTGGGGTTTTTTTTCATTTCTAAATTTGAAATTTGTCTCTACTGGAATTAATTTTGTGTTAAGGGTATTAAAAACAATACTAGTCAAGAAATCCCATGATACTGAAGAAGGAAATGAAACACCCTTTAACTGAGGCTGGTTCTCCTTTATTGGTACATGCAGCACTAGGTTATTTTTTGAAAGTTATTTAGTTATACATTGATTCATATGGGTTTCTGGATCAAATTTTGTTCACATATTTATTGTCATATCTGAAAATTATTTTCTTAGCACATTTGCTGTGCCATCCTATGAATTTCAATAAGATAAAACTAGAGATTAATTTTAAAAAGCTGATTTCTTGTGTTTCAAATCTGTATGAACTTCTGAAAGGATCCTCTTTTTTTTTTTTTTAACTCACTGAAATCACTTAAGTTAAACCAAAATTAATTTGGCAGAGTGTCTTGAATAATCCTTTTAGATTATGAAATGAAGGAATAGCAGGAAAAAAATGAAAGTAGGTTTGGCTTTGCGGAATCTAAAACTGTCAAATTGGGTTTCATTGAAATTATACTGAGTACTTGAATTCATAGCAAAATACATAATCTGACCTGCTTTTATTTTCTTTTAAGAATTCTTTCTAATTTTTAATGCAGGTCTTCCTTGTCAAAAAAATCTCAGGATCAGATGCTAGACAGCTTTATGCAATGAAGGTATTGAAAAAGGCCACCTTG
This sequence comes from Gymnorhina tibicen, assembly GCA_013399875.1. Lineage (NCBI taxonomy): Eukaryota > Metazoa > Chordata > Aves > Passeriformes > Artamidae > Gymnorhina > Gymnorhina tibicen. The sequence goes on from VXAZ01008607.1 coordinate 180,145, forward strand.
AAAGGTAAGTGTTGTTTAGAACAAGGGAAGAAAAATAGATAAATCAGGGAAATTATACCAAAACCTACTTTTTACACAGGTGCTGCTCTACGGATTGTGTCTTCCAGCTTTCTTCTCTGAAACAGGAAATAGCAGAATACACTGTTTTGTGTTGTAAACCTGGAAGGATTAAGGATTAAAAATACCATATTGGTAGTTAGAGAGGAAAGCAGGTTCCTTCCCATGCAACTTTCCTTATGTGATGGTGGGTTAATAGAGTAGGTTGTGTTACATCTGCCACCTGACTTGCTCCTGAGCTGTTATTTGAAACTTAATATCCTTCCGTTTTTCCCTTGCTGTGTGTCACCAAGGATACAGTTAATGCCTTTTGCTCAGTTTATAATTAGGTCATGATATTTAAAAGTGCATTATATTGGCTGTTTTATTCTAGAAGTTTTAAGCACGTGACTTAGTCTTTTTTTTAAAACAGACATATACAGTACATTTGCCCCAAACTTTTGGCACATGATCTCGATGTAGAATGTATTTTATAAAATCTTAAGTTAATCATCTAAGTTACTTGAGCAAAAACAAATTGTGAATTGATCTGTTTATTGGGTGCTTTTGATCTTGAATGCTATCAGTAGCAAAATAGGTTTAAACCTGCACAATCCCAATTCTGTCTCAGAGAATTCTGTAAGAAAAAAGAAATAAGTTATTTTTTACTGTAGATCAAAATGAAAGTCATCTTTTGCACTAATATCTCAACCAGAATATATGCTTGCTCTTTTATGCCATTGTTTAATAGTTTTGTCTATGTGAAGTTCTTCTAATTCATGACTGTATTGAAATTGAGATGATAGTTTTGGGATGGTTCCAACAGCTTGTAGTGCTTTACCTATGCTATCGATTATTATATTGAATTCCAGTTTTAACATATAGTTTTGGCTCAAAATACTTACAGAACAATGGAGGGAACAAAAACATTGGATTATCAACTTCTGCTAAAATGTTGAAATTTTTTCACTTAAGATCTAGTGCTGAATGTCACGGATCTTACACTTAAAACTATTACAGAGGGTGTGTATTTGAACAGTTTCCTATATTTTGATTCCTTTGTGTTTTGTGGCACGTGTCATTCTCATTATTTACTTCCTATTTTTCTGAAATTGATTTCCACTCATTTAAGGTACATTAATATCCTCAACAGCTTTTCGTTCCCCAGCCTGTTAATAGCTCAGGACTGGTCAAAGGTCACTCAGCAGTTGCTTTTTTAAGATGTTCGAGGGCTTCTTGTCATCACCTTTTGATTGCAGTTTAACCTTGTGTAAAAATTACAGTCCAAGCTGTGGTTCTAGTTTTGCCTACAGATGGCAGAGACTGATAAATACTGAAATTGGGAGCATGACTTTTAATTGGGAAAGGAGACTCTTTGAGGCACTAAGAATGCAAGGATGCAAAAGATTTGAAGAGAAAGGTGACACCATCTGGGGCATGCCACAGTTCTCAGCACTTTGTATCTGGATTATCAGATGCCTTTCATGCACTGCTTGCTTGTGATTCATGGTTTAGGAAGAGCAGAGTTGCAAGTAAATTATGGTTACTATTGAAACTTTAATATGAAATTAACTGGAATTAATTCTATTTTCCATAATTGCAACTTTTATTATCTCTAGAATACTATATTTTTAAATAATACAGTGTAGTACTTGGTTTGTCTGTGTTTCTTTAGCTCTTTCAAATCTATTTCGTAAAGTTATTTATTGGTCTGTAATTAAAGATAAAAAGACCACACTTGAAAACACGTGTACCTGATCCACAAATCAAAATTAGAGAGAGTATTTTCATAGGAATGCAGCTGTATTAGCCAGAACACATTGCTGTAACTACACAGTCCAACTTTTAAATGTTTAGAGCAAATCTAAGAATGTATACATAAATTTGTTTACTGCAGAGACTAGTTTATTAATACACTCTGATGGAAGGTGTTATCTTTCAGTGCCCCTTTATGATGGGGAGGGAGAAACAGAGCCAAAACATTGCCAGAGTGTCTGGCATCAAATGTATTAAGAAAAATCAGTGCTTCCAGTAGAATACATATGGAAATTACAGTCAAACAAAAGTCAAATGTCAAGTCAAATAATGGCTGATGCTAATGTCTGAAATGAGCTCAGTTCTTCACGCTTTTTTTGCTTGGAGTTTTGTGAGGCCATACTTTCCGTGTTACTGTTGCAGAGCTGCAGGTACTTGGAAGTCTTTCCAATTTTTTTCTCAAGTGAGCCTGCCTAAAAAAAAAAAGAAATTTCTGAATTTCAGTCTTGTAATTCAGATGAATTGCTGAAACAGTTAAAGTGCACAACTATATTGTGACATTTTAATGGCTTTAGATGCAAAGGTCAACATTCAAATGTGATGTTTGCTCTGTGTTTGAGCACTTATTTCATGAGCTTCCATTTTTAGGAATGTGTTCTGCAGGCAGATGGAAACTTGATAGTTGTATTCATTCATGAAAATATATCTATATAACTTTTTCAGAAGTACCTGTGTTATTGTAAGTGCCTGTTTCTGGGAAAAGATAGATAAATGCCTAAAAACCATTTTGCTTCTTGTTCTCTTTTTTTTTTCTGCCTTATGTTTTAATTTCTGAGAACTCTGGCTTGTTAACTGTACAAGGAATGCTGTCAACTTAAACTTTGGATGGGACTTCTTTGTTCTGGGGTGCTTCCTTCAGGAAGATACGAAATTTGTGAAAGGAGAAGTAATGAAATGTAGATAAGGGAAAGAGAAAAATTCAGCATCTTAAACCACTGAAAGCAAACTTTGATAGCTCTCCCCTGTGTAGAGTTCTGAATCTTGTCTGTGTCCTGGCTGATTCAGAGCTTCAGATGGGGAACCAAGCACTGAGTGGAGCTGGCAGGAGAGCTGAGGAGAACAGCCGAAGCAGGTGCTGTGCTCAGCTGACCATCCTGCCTGTATTCCTGCATTGCTGGCGTGTGATGCTCGGTTGGGTTTAATCTCTCGTGCCATAGGAGCACTTCCATGTCCTGTTCAGAGCCACCATGGAGGGACAGCACAGGCAGCTTGAGCAGCAACTGCTTCTAATGTCTGGTATATTTCTCCATGCACATTTACTCTCAGTAAACATTCTTAAAATCAAAAAGATAATCTGAGGCATACACTACATAGAATTAATAGCACTTTTATTTTAAGTTCATAATAAGGGAAATGAAAAAAGTTTCCCTTCCAAATTGTAAAGGCCTTAATATCTTAATAGTGTGAGTTATTTAATGAGTTAAACCAATATAAACATCTTTATGATAATACGATTATATTTATGCAGTGTTTGTTTTGCTATAACTTTAATTCTCGATGCTTTTCAATAGTAGAATGTTTTCTATACATAGCTGTAGCAGTTGTGCTCTAATGTTTAAAAGGTTAACTAAGTATAGAGCAGACTGAAGGGTGGTTATGTTTTCTCATGTGCTTTTGTTAAATTTATTTGCTTAGTGTTAGGTTTTGTCAATAATAAAAAACTGAAGCAAATCAATATGCATAAAGATATTTATCAGAAAAAATGCGGAATTAATTCTCTCAGTTCTCAGCTGTGTACGGTATAATGGTCTGCAGACAGTTATAATATCATAGGACACAATGGGATGTACATCAGGAAACATATGAGAAATACTGAGTCATAATGTAACTTTTTTTTTTTTTTTTTTAATCTTGCTTGCTCACATTCTGTTGTAGTTCGAGATCGGGTTCGGACAAAAATGGAACGTGATATCCTAGTAGAAGTTAACCATCCTTTTATTGTCAAGTTACATTATGGTGAGTTGCAGAAAAACTCATTTTTATAGCATGAAAATGTGTTTGTCAGTGTGTTCCTAATACTTGCTTTGTGGTTCAGAAAATCATAGAACTTTAGTGTGTTAAGTCCCAATTATGCAAAGACTTGCTCTGTAATGATTCTCATACAAAATAAGCACATGACTTTTTTCATGCAGTGTTAAATCTTTATAGGACTAAGAATCTGTAGCCCTTTGTGTTATTAAAAAGCAGTTACCTATTAGTAACTAGCCATTATTTTCCAAAACCTCTAATCTTTTGTATGGCATACACTTCTTCAGTTATTCCTTACAGTTGCTTTGTTTACCCTATAGAAAACATATGCAATGGCATTAATTCCGCTTACATCAAAATTGGTGAAAATTAGCCTTTTAATCTGAATAGTATGAGGAGCTGTAACAGAATACTTATGTGTAAGGGGGAGGATATCAGTACTTTTAACATGTGAAAAAAAAGTGGAGTTTCTGGTTTGTTTTGGTTTGGGTTTTTTCCGTTCATATTTTTCTTTTAGGGTTTGTTTTTTCCTATAGTTAAACCCCATGTCTCTCTCACTTTCTGATGTGGGTTAAATTAGGTACCTTTCACTATTTTACTTGCCATTCTTTTGCAAACTAGACTAAATGTCCCTGTTAAATGTCCCCCCCTGAATTTCTAGAGATTTTAAAAGGTGCATTTGTTACTAGTTTGTCCTTTTAAATCTGGCTTCTTACTTTAAAATCTGGAAGAAAAGGCTGGCTAACCTAAGTAAAGTTTATTTTTGAAGAAATTTTATTGGTGATTTGCTTTACTTTCACATAGCATGGGACTTATTTGGTCCACGGTAGAGGATCAGTTACCTAATTCATTTCAATAAATTTTTCCACAAAGGAGAAAGGGAAATTAATTTCAGTAATGAAAATAAGGGTGAAATGTTTGGTCTGTTATTTTCCTGATCATGGATGAAGTTAGGTGATATTTAATTTTTTTAATTGATCTTTTCAGCTTTTCAAACAGAAGGGAAGCTGTATCTTATTTTGGATTTTCTCAGGGGAGGAGACTTGTTTACACGTTTATCCAAAGAGGTACAGTTTTTTAATTTGAAAAATAGTCTGTTGATAGAATTTAACTATAAATTGTCTGTATTAGGAGAGTTTACATTTTAAATTCAGTTTTCATTGAAAACAATTTTAATCTGTTTTTAACCAGGTATGTTTTTTGTTTGGTTGGAATTTTTTTGCATAGAATAGTCACTTCATGGAAGGGCTGATGGCAATTTACATTATTTCTGAAAAGAGTCTTAGACAAGCAGTCTTTCTGTGCTGCTTTTTATACCTGGCAACATTTTCTTCTCCCATTGCTACCATGTTTAAATATAAGACTCAGAGCCTGGATTAATACAAAGTAAATGTGTTCAATTAACTGATTTATGCCTGGTTTTAATATCCAGAATCCAGGGGCAGATAAGATACTTTCTTTTTTCACCATGAATGCAAAATTGCAATATGTATGAGTATTTAAAAAGTGAGAATTGTATTCCAGTTATTTTAGTAATTTTCAAAAAGTGAATGTTTTGCCTCTGTCATGATGGTAATATGTCTATGTCGATATAGGAAATAACAACTTTAAAGAGTTTCATTACCTCAATTTAATTTGATTATAATTCCTAAAATAAATATTCACATCTAATATATCACCATCTTTTAAAAAGTTTTTGTTTTCCATTACTCATGTTCAAAAACTTGCAACAAATATCTGTTAGGATAGAGATTATATCCAATGTGTATCTGTTAGTCTGGACTTGCATTTGTAGCTGCTTTCCATTTTCCTTTGCTACAGCAGTGTCTGGGACAGCTGGGTCACCAGTGCAAACCTATATTGTTATTAAGAGGGGAGTAGAATGGAATTTAGTTTGTGTGTAGTTGTATTCTTACCTCTGTGCTGACCACATAAATTATTAAGTTTATTTTGATGACACCATCTGTTTCAAGTTGCCTTTTGTCGTTTGTTTTGCCACAGATAACTAATAAGTTATTAGTGCTCTAAAATTGAGATACTTTTCTCTTAAAGTTCATTCTTGATTCACAAAAAATAATGTGTATTGGCTTCCTGCTGATGACTTTTTCATCTTGAGCCACTCACATCTTATAAAATTTAACATGGTTAGATGAGAAATATTCATTATAGGTACCTGAATCTAAGAAAAGTGTTCATAACTGGTGAGTGAAATGGGCATGCTGGATGCTATTAATGTCATCCTCGTACCAATCCATGTGATTTTGAAACAGATCAGATGAACTAAAAGTTGTTGCTTTTTTCCTGTTGACTACAAAGGGAAAAGTGATTAATTTAAAGCTAGATGTCTGCAGATGTTTAAGGTTAGGCAATATGAGTCCTATGCAATGGTTTTAAAGAATGTAGTGTGGGTGTATTATCCTCCTCATGGGATCTTTTATTATTTGAGCTTTTAAATGTTTCTTATAGAGATATCCCTTCTTGAATATGCCTGCGCTAAATATTGGCTCTTTTGTAGAAGTAACATCAGCAACAACCTTTTTGTACAAGCTTGAGTATCGCTTTCTCCCTTGAAACTAGTAAGGGGAAAATATGTTCTCCGTTCTTAACTCTTGTTTTAAAATAATGTTAATCTTTACTCCCTATTGCCATTCTTTTTTCCAGGCCTATATGCTTTATCTTAAGGTATTAGTCTTAGATTCTAAAAACAAAGCAAATAAAATAACTGAGTAGTAACTGAAATAAAATCAAATCATGCAGGTTCTTTTTTTATCTTTTTCTACAGTCTCAGAAGAATTGAATTGTACTGTATTCTGTCAGGGATCACAACAGCTGATATATCAGCACAATATGTTCATTTCAATGAACATAAACAGAGACAAGTTTATCTTTATAGTCCAAAAAGTGGGATTGCTACCTGGGATCCTCCCTGTGCTCTTACACAGGATGTTTGTTTTGTTTACTCTTCCATCTGCCTTTTCTCCAGTTACATCTCTGGCTGCACCTGAGATGGGCCTTTTACCATCGCTGTAACTTCTTTCTCAAAGTACCTAGAGACAGTCTTTCCAAAACCAAGATACAGATACTTTTCTTCTCTCTAACTCTGTAGATGAAATTCAGGTATTTGGACTTCTTTGGTCCATTTGTTGTCTGGAAATGAAATGGTCCCATCCAACCAAGAGGTACTCACATTCTTTAAGTCCTTCCAAAATATTTCAGTTTCACTATAACGTTTCTGTCTGTTTTCTTAAACAATCAGAAACAGACAATCTTCCAGTTTGCAGAACAAATAATAAATTGCCTCTAAAAGTCCTTTTTCAAGTATGTTCAAATATTTCAAGTATGAAATAGTGTGGGTTATAAAATCCTAGGTTTTGTGTAACCAAGAAATTTGAAATTTCTAGTGTTTTGTGTAGAAATGAATTCAAGTATTATAAGAAACCTTTCTGAAAAAACACTGTTGTTATTGTTTACTTGGTGCTGGTGTAACCTTTACAGGTTTCATATGTGAAATACATTGTGTTACTTTTTCAGGTGATGTTCACAGAAGATGATGTTAAGTTTTATCTGGCAGAATTAGCACTTGCTTTAGACCATCTACATAGTCTTGGAATAATATACCGGGACCTAAAACCAGAAAAGTAAGGCTCCTCTGTGAGAAATGCAGTGTATTAATTTCATTGCTATAGCACTTCTACCTATGCACTTTTTCCCAACTGTTAAACTTCAGTAATTTACTATACAAATTGAACAGAGGGAGGTGGGGGAGGTTTATGAGCTATTTTCATTTAAAAGGTTGGATTTCACCTGCCTCAAAGAGGATAAAGGACCTTAGCTCAGGAGTTAGAGGGGCTTGTTGAGAGAACTTTAAACTCTGTTTGAAGGGGAATGGGGACAAAGCCAGAGATAAGCCTCGGGGTGTCACTCCACTCTTTGGGGGACAGTGTTCTACCAAGGTCCTTTGGTCTGCCATAGCAGTGGAGTTAGGGGATGGAAGTCCTTGCAGCAGCAAGGATGAAAGGATTATCAATATGTTAGAAATCCCAGAAGACAACAAAAAATATTTGTGCAAATCAGCAACAAAAGAAGGGCCAAGGAGAATCTCCATCCTCTGTTGGATGTGAGGGGAAACACAGTGACAAAGAATGAAGAAAAGGCTGAGGTTTCATGCCTTTCTTGCCTCAGCCTTTAATAAGAAGACTAGTTGTTGTCAAGGTACCCAGCGCCCTGAGCTGGAAGACACAGATTGGGAGCAAAATGAAGCCCGCGTAATCTAGGATGGAATGGCCATCAGACTGCTATGCAACTTAGAACCTCAAAAGTCCATGGGACTGGATGAGACTCACCCAAGAGTACTGAGGGACCTGGTAGAAGAACTCACCAAGCCACTTTCAATCATTTACCAGCAGTCCGGGTCAACCATGGAGGTCCCATGTGACTGGAAGCTGGTGAATGTGACACCCGTCTATAAGAAGGGTTGGAAGGAAAAACCAGGAAACTACAGGCGTGTCAGCCTGACCTCATTGTCAGGGAAGGTCATGGAGTCATCATCTTGAGTGCCATCATGTAACATGTACAGGACAACCAGGGGTTCAGGCCAGACCAGCCTGGTTTTATGCAAGACAGGTCCTGCTTGACCTACCTGATCATCTTCTATGATGAGGTGACCTGCTTAGTGAATGAGGGAAAGGCTCTGGATGTTGTCTGCCTAGACTTAGTAAAGCCTTTTGGGATATCCCACCCCTAAGGGGGAAGGAGCACCCAAGATTTGTAAATGCTCATGGTGGAAAGAAATAACAGAAGTCAGAGGGTCTGAAAAAAATCACAAAAAAATTACCTTTTACTAGTAAATTACGTATCTGGCATGGAAATTGGTATTTTAGTTCCTGACCTACTATAAAAGCACATGACAGTGGAGTTCAGACAAAGGGGTAAGATGAAATGGAAGATAGAAAAGAAAAGGTGAATTAAAGAGGGAGAGAGAAAGAAGGAGAGAAAAAGAGATCAGTCTTGGCTCCAGTGTCAGTGCAACTGACGGGATATCCAGGGTCTGGGGGGCACCACCTGGGTTTAGTGGGGGTTTGTTTTTACAGATAGGTTTCCCTGCCATGAAGGTAAGTTTGTCGTTTTCTATACAAATTAGTTGTTATGCGCAGTCTGTTCTTTCAGACCTTTCTGGAAATGGGTTGGAGGGCTTTGGGGATACTGGGTGGTCTTTTCTTCCCCTACAGTCCATGCCTGCTTCTCAACTTCATTCCTGTGCTTGTGCTGTACTGGGTTGTGCTTATCTTCAGGAATTAGAACAAGGATGTTTGTCCCAGAAAAGTGCTGCCCTATCTCTGCATGGCCTCTTCTCTGGGCATGTCTTGTTCTTTCTCACAGTGTGTTATTACCAACAATCCTTGCTTATTCCTAGCAATTCTTATCTGTTTTTACCAACAATCTGTGGTTGGCTCCACAGCTAGATGACTTTCAGTATTGGAGACATACACATTAGCCCCTTATCTTCTGCGATTCTATGCATTTGATACCATTTCCCACAGCATTCTCTTGGAGGAACTGGCTTCCCGTGGTGTGGATGGGTGCACTCTTCACTGAGTAAAAAGCTGGTTGTATGACCAGGCCCAGAGAGTGGTGGTGAATGGAATTACGTCCAGCCAGAGGCTGGTCACCAGTGGTGTTCCCCAGGGCTCTGTGTTGAGACCAGTCCTGTTTAACATCTTCACTGGAGATCTGGACAAGGGGATTGAGTGCACCCTGAGCAAGTCCACAGACAACACCAAGTTGGGTGGAAGTGTTGATCTCCTGGAGGGCAGGAAGACAATGCTTGCATATGGCGCTTGAGGACATGCTTTAATGTTTCCCTCAGTGGAAACTGCAACGTGGAAAAGAAAGGGGATGGGGCCTTGTCTTACCCCAGGATGAAATGCAGCTGGAAGAACCACATCCACTGTGTAGGGGGTGTTAAAAAATCCAGTTCTTGGATACTTTGCATGCTTTGCAATGCAGTGATATTCAGTGGTGGTCAAGGACAGTTGGCATCTCAGAGAAGTGTGGCCTTTCTTGTGACTGAAGTGAAAAGGTGGAAGCCTAAGGCCTGCTCCAAGTATAGGGTGTGTGAGTCATGTCCTTTCATACAACATGAGAATATTTGTTATTTGATGTTATTTGAAGTGGTCAAGAACCTTTGAAATGGTAATTACAAATTAATACCTGTTTTGTATACATACGAAAACATATCTGGTATAAGAGAAACAGAACTATGCCTCTGTTTTTAACAATTATGGTAGTGCTGCGTGTGCTACAGATGGCCAAAACTGAAAGTTCAATGTAAATGTTACTACATACTGAATTTATCAAATAGTCAAATAAGACTCTGATAAACTGATTGTTTCTTAATCTTTAAAAAGAAAGAATAGAAGGAAAAGAAAATGTGTAGTCTGAAAGTATCTTCTAATAATACATTTTCATGCATGTTTAATTCTGCCTTTGTGTATCTTCTTCTGTTTATTCCTAAATGTTGTCAGTATGTTGTCTGAAACAACACTTAAAAGATTTTTTAATTAGTTTGTTATATTTTTATTGCTTTTAGCATCCTGCTTGATGAGGAAGGACATATCAAATTGACAGGTGAATAAAGAAATTGCAATATTAGGTTCATTTCTGTTCATAGTAAAATCTTTGCATTTTTCTTTTGATAAACCATTATGATAAAATAAGTAAGTTTAACTGATCAGTAATTTAGCTGTGGAAGCAAGTAGTGTAATTAGCTTGAAATAAATGAAATATATAAATATTTCAATAAGATACCTGCTTTACAAGTATATCTGATGTTATAGACCTGTTATAATGTGGGGAGGGAAGGAAACTCCTGTAATTCCCGTATTAGTATTCGGTTGTATATACAAATGATAAAAGCATAACATTTCATATTATGGTCAAACTATCAACCATGAGTGTTTTTAAAAAAAATTTACATTTGGAACTATTTTTTTTTCCTTTCAGATTTTGGCTTAAGTAAGGAATCAATTGATCATGAAAAAAAAGCCTACTCTTTCTGTGGAACAGTGGAATATATGGCACCAGAAGTTGTTAACAGACGAGGCCATACGCAGAGTGCAGACTGGTGGTCTTTTGGTGTTTTAATGGTAGGTTTCTGGTAAATGTAAATAATAGCAAAACTGTGCTTTGCAAGGTCTGGTGAAACAAATCAAACACTAACCCCTAAGGTGAGCTTTACATGAATTTTAACTACAAAGGAAGTCTAAATTGTGTGAAATTAATAACATCACAGAGTTTGGATCAAGAACATGGACTAGGTATCATATCAACACCAACACTGTGCCATATTTTTATTGTAAGTTAATTCAAATACTTTACATCTATAGTACTTTGTTATGGGGATCGAGAGGAATACGAAAGTGTACAGAAAAATGCTGTCTATTCCAAAGTGGGGAAAAAATTTAGATCCAAATTTTAAACTTGAATTTACATGCAAGAGGAAAAAGAAGATTGGTAACTTTCTAGTTAGAGTCTACGGTGTAATTACAACTTAGTGGAATAATGACAACTGTTTTTCTCACACATCAAAATGATCTAAATGACACTGAGCTGATATGGGATATATTTGCTCAGTTGCTTATGGTGTTTTTGTGAGGGGTAATTACTGTAAAGTTGCAGGGTCAGGGGAAATATTATACATATGGAGTATGAAATGGAGAAGAATAATAGAACATGTTTGGTATTTAAGGAATGCTGAAAGACTTTTAATATTTAAGATACTTGTGTGCATTTTTGATATGAAAATTAAATAATTATAAGAAGATATTCATTTCTTACTGCTTCTGATACATATGACTGTAACAGTACAACTAATGTGTGTGCTTTATAGTACAAGGACTCTTGTGTCTGAAAAAAGGTCATCCTATGGCTTTATGATGATTAGAATGCTGTTGTGGTCTGAAAACTGACTATGTAAAAGTAGCACCTGGTAACAGAACTCTCTCCAGACAAGCGCACACACTCCTCACAGTCACACATTTTATCACTAAGAACAGCCAATTAAAAGATAATTACAATGTAGTTGCAGAATATTTGTTGTTGATAACACAAACATAATTAAAGTTCAGCTTTAATTTATAAAGCTGGAAAACATAATTTGGTGTTTATCGAGTGGATATGGTATAATTGAAAATTGCTCAAAGATGTTAGCTGTGAGTGGGGTGGCTTTCACAGTCTTAAGTGCACTGCATGTTAAATACTTTGGTTTCTACTTTGAATATAAAAACATGACCTTAAAAACCAAATTCTATAAATTAGTATATGAAATACAGTGCAGTTTTCTCTAGGACATATTTTTGTTGCTTGCATTTATAGTTTGTAATTTTCATAGACAATCTGCAAGTATCTACTTTTAACTCATTCCTAATTTCTGAGTTGATCAAAAATTTAAGTGCAGTTGGTATGGTGTAAGTACACAGCAACTAGAGTGAACAGAAGTTACAGCATAGAAATGGAGACTTTAAAGATATTTCAACAAATCATTTGGCTTCTTTTCTCGTGCTGCTAGACACGAAGTACGCATAGGCCATTGTTAGGAAATATATTCCAATTTGTCCTTTAAAACAGTGACAGTTTGAAGGGATGCCATACAAGTAAGAACATTCATTTAAAGTTTTCAGAAGCACTGAGGTACTCTCCTCCTGAAATAAAACTTGAGTAGGGAAGGCCAGTGTTGACTTATTCTTTAAGTACTATTGGCCTGTTAATGGTGGAATATAGTATTTCGGAGGGATGACAAAGAGTATCCGTGTTGAGCTCTTAATACAAATATGTGTGCTTGTGACAAATTAGGAGCTTGCTAAAGAAAATGTATTTCAAGCAAGTGTAAGTGGAGCACTCCAAATGTACCTTTTTAAAAGGTTTTATTTTTTCAAGTGCACCTTGGGAAGATCTTTCTAAACCACAAAGAAAATTTTTTTTTCATCTTATAGTTCTGGCTTATCCCTGTCACATCTTCCTGAGAATTGTCTTAAGCATTAAAGTTAAAAGTAGGCTTTTTTCATGTTGTCATTATCATTAAATTTAATTTTTTTTAAATATAGCTGTAAAAAATATTATTTAGAGTATAAACTATCTAGCAGTAGCGACGAGATGGCAGTAACAAATCCAAATTTTATTTCAATGAAATGGTGTTTTAAAGAATACTATTAGTGCAACTTCATGCTCTTACTGTAGATCTACAACTACTACAGTCACACATTATTCAAGTTATCCACATACATTTTTTATATTTAGGAGGCTGAACGTTTGGGTCATACTAGAAAAGAGGGGAATAGAGGATACCTTGTGTTCAGGATGACTTAAGTTTGCATAAGCTGTTCAGAGGGTTCCTTTATTTCAATTTTGATGTCATTAACTGTATGCCGTGAAATTGCATTGAACTAAATTATTTTGCAATTTTTAAACCAAAAAAATCAGATTTCTGCCTGAGTGCTGGCTGCCATGACTGCTGCCAGACTGCTTTCACTGCCTCACTTAGAGCTGATATCCCTGCAATATACTGCAGTCCAACAGGAGTGCCTTTATATTTAATCTATTTTTACTCAGTCACTTTCAGAACAAATCAGTATTTTAGCAGTGTCTGTTGCTTACTGCCAGGCACTGTAGAATGTGCATGCATGTACTGTGTAGCTCTTCCATGTTCCTTCAGGCTTTATTTCCACTGTATGCATACAGTAACCACTTTTCATCATGCATGTCTTTGTCAATCAGCTAACCTTTTCCCCTCCCCCATGAAGGCTATGTACATGCCAATTTTCAAAATTTTGACCTTTTTAAAAATTTCTGCATGAGGAGAAATCATCACTAACTTTTGAAAGGAAAACCTTTTTTCCCTACCCCCCTGTCCTTTGTTGAAAACTAAAAGTACAGTTGTATAGATCAAGTCTTCCTAGAACAAACTTTTTAGGCAGAAATGAAATACAGAACATTATAGTCTAAATTGTTCAGATAAAAGCATGTAAAGTGAGGTATCAGTATAGGAAAATATTTTGCAGCTTTAAAAATGGCAAAGGCTGCTCAATGTTCTTAGCAATTTAAACTGTACAATGAAGTTGTTTTGCGCAGACTTGATTGTTAACATGCATGAATTTTGGAAGGTTAAGATGCTAAGTAGTTTTGTCAACAATTAGTTTTTGTCCAGGTAATGTAATTGATGAAAGTTTTACTCTATACAGTTTGAAATGCTCACTGGTACTCTACCTTTCCAAGGGAAAGACAGAAAAGAAACCATGACTATGATTCTCAAGTGAGTACACTCTTATTTATATATCTCATCAGGTATTCTACAGGGATGCCCTCCGGGCTGCAATATCTAATTTCTACTCTTCCCTCATTTTCAAAGGTACTGGTGAATCCTCACTCCCTATTCCATATTATTAATTCCCTTTGCTGCCTATCTAATTTGCTTTACTATTCCTCCGCCATACCAGGTACAAAGGATTTCATAGCAGCTCTTTACTCTGTAATAATAACTTCTCCAACCATATGATCTCGCCCATCTGATTTCCATAATATTTTTTAACTTTCTTATCCTTTTTGATAACCTGTGCATTTTTTCCTTGTTGGGTTTTTTCTCCTTTGTTTTAGGTTTTTGGTGGTTTTTTGAGAAAGTATTTTCACTCCTTATCCTTCTTTATCTTACCAGCTCCTCACCCTACCTCTTTATATTAATGGTGCTGCCAACAACTTGCCTTCCCAATACTCCTCCCTTCTGTACTCTCCTATGACTTGCCTAGGCTCCAATTTTCCCCTTTGTTATTTTCAGCATAGATTTTGCATTAGCTCTATTGTGGGAATTGCTTTCCTTCATGCAGTTAATGTTCCTGTTTTTGCTGATGAAGGTCTGCTTTTTTCCTTGCCAATTCCCCACGTATTCTCTAACCTAATACAACCTATGGCGTAACTGCCCCATTTTTGGGACTGTAGCCAAACACTGTGCAAACAAGTCTGTTTCCTCATATCATAGGTTCACTTCTCTGTTTCCATCTATTTTTAACTAATACCATTTTTTTCTGTGGAAGCTCATAAGACTAGCTTAGTTTTCTCATTTGTTTTCTGCTTCATTGTTTATCATTGTTCTCAGTCCTGTTAACCACTTGTCTACCCATATATCAAAGCTGGAATTTCTTTTGCACCAACAGCCTGTTTTGAAAAATAAATATATGGAACTCTTTCATCTTTTCTCTAAGTAATTAGAACGTTAAAACCACTAGAAAACACACTCATTATTTTCCTTGCTTTTGCTTTCATGATGCATACATGTTATGTTATTCGTTGCCCTTGTTTTTCTTCCTCATCTTATTTGCAAATATATTTAGTGACGCTGGTTTCTTCTGCTGCCTCAGCACCATGCCAGATCGAATCTTCATGTTATGATTATTCAATGTCTTTAACTAAAAAGTTCTATTTATTCACAGCAAGCATAAACTCCTTCTGACCACCTCCTATTTACAAGAAGCTAGTCTGATATAGTTCTGCTGCACTCTCACGTGTTTCAGGAGCCATGCATTTTTTTCTATCTGTGTCTCATGAGTCACATCTTTCTCTTTCTCTCTTTGCCTGCATGTGACTCCGCTCTGTTCCTCAACAGTCTTTTCACTGTTGCTATAAATATCTTCTGTATTCAGCTGCCATTTAGAATATCCTTGCATCTCTCCAGGTAATTGAAGTTCATAGTCATTCATAGTCCAGAGAGTGGCACTGAACGGAGTGAAATCCAGCTGGTGGCCAGTCACAAGTGGTGTTCCCAAGGGGTCAGTCCCGTTTAACATCTTTATCAACAACCTGGACAAGGGGATTGAGTTTACCCTCAGTTTGCAGGTTCTCCCAACCTGAATAAGAGGAAATGTGGATATGCTGGAGGGTAGGAAGGCTCTACAGAGGGATCTGGACAGGCTGAATCGATGGGATGAGGCCAATAGGATGAGGTTCAGTAAGGCCAATTGCCAGGTGCTACACTTGGGTCACAACAAACCTCAGGGAACACACCAGGCTTAGGGAAGAGTGCCTGCGAAGCTGACTAGCAAAAAAGCACCAGGGAGTGTTGGTCAACGACTGCTGAACATGAGCCAGTGCGTGCCCAGGTGGCCAAGAAGCCAATGGCATGCTGGCCTGTATCACCAATAGTGTGGCCAGCAGGACCAGGGCAGTGATTGTCCCTCTTTACTCAGCACTGGTGATGCCCCACTTCAAATCTTGTGTCCAGTTTTGGGCTTCTCACTATGAGGACATTGAGGTGCTGGAGTGAGTCCAGAGAAGAGCAATGGAGCCGGTGAAGGGTGTGGAGCACAGGTCCTGTGAGGAGCATTGAGGGATCTGGGTTTGTTTACCCTAGAGAAAGCTCAGGGGAGACCTTATCACTCTCTACAACTCCCTGAAAGGAGGCTGTAGCCAGGTAGGGGTCAGTCTCTTCTCCATAGTAAGAAGCAATAGGATGAGAAGAAATTACCTCAAGTTGCACTATGGGAGGTTTAGATTGGATATTGGGAAAAATTTCTTCATTGAAAGGGTTGTAAAGTGTTGGAACGGGCTGCCCAGGGAAGTGGCTGAGTCACCGTCCTTGGAGGCTTTTTAAAAAGATGTGGCACTTGGGGATATGGTTTAGTGGTGGACTGGCTTAATGGTTGGACTTGGTAATCTTAAAAGGTCTTTTCCAACCTAAGCAATTATAGGTTTCTATGATTCTGTAATTACTTTCAGATTTCATTTGAGAATGTATCTCTTAATGCCCTTTCCAACTTCTTTCCTTTTTCACCTTCTAGTCTTTGCAATTGTTATTAGTTTCAAATAGCTTCACAGAAAGTGTGCTATGATATAAAGACATTTTACCCTTTTTTAATGTTTCATACACTTGTGAGTATTATCTTGCATAGAAGTGTTGCTTTTGGTAATATAAGCAGCTGAAAACCAGAAGATATTTTAAAGCGTTTTCTGATAAGTTCACAATTTTTTTCCTGGCCTATGTTTTCTGTTTATTTTCTGCATACCTAGTATATTTTTCCTTAAATTTTTCATAAAACTTTAAAATGGACAGGTGTACATATGAATTCCTGTTTTCATAGTGTATATTTCTGATATATTGCTTTTCTTACCTTCTGTTCCTAAAAATCCACAGAAAATGCATTCTTCTTACAACAAATTTTTTTGGGGTTCTTTATTTCTCACATTATCAAGACAAATTTTTGTTTATTCTTCTGTGTTTTATCTAAAACTGGGAAACTCTGCAGTTTGAAAAAATCATAGGTTGCAGCAACAAAGTTAAATTTTTAAACCTCATTTCTCCTTTACTGAAGAGGTATGCCTTCATACAAAATTTTGTCATTGTCCATCAGGAATGTCAGAAAAAAATTGCTGTCACTCATGTAGTTGCGTAATACAGAACTCTGAGGGCCTGCAATTGCCTTTCCTTCTCCTCTGTCATGTGCCTGAGAGAGGACTTTGTGAAAGGTCCTCCTTCATGATGGAGAAGGAGCAATGAGTCTTAAATCACTGTGGTTTGCACAAGGGCCTCTCATTCACTCCACTGTGGACTGCAGCACACACCAGTCCTTTAGAATTTCTTCTGTGTATTGTTTCTGTTTATTGGGTCAGGCCTCCATAAGATTAATTGTACTTATGTTTTTGGCCTGGTTTTAGATGCTTCTAGGTAGCTGACCTCTCATGCTGAACCTCCAGAGCTGTATCCTAGTCTTGGAGCTGTTTTGGATAATAACAGGACAAAGAATTCCACCCGCTCCAACACAGTCCTGTCATAGCTGTCTGTTCTCAGACCTGCAGTAACATTGTAAATTACACCATTGGGCTTCTCCAGTCAGTGTTCCCTGCTTCCTGCTTTCAGTGTAGCTCTGTGATACCTGACTAGGAGCTGAAATGACATCAAGTGAGCATGCAATGAACTCACAGAATATAAAGTGTGTGACTAAGATTCAGCTTGCTGGTGGTGCATGCCAGTCAGGAAGCATTGGATGGCCCGCTGCCCATTCCTCCTCTCCATTGGTGGACTTGATCTGTCTGTACTATGTTATTGAAGAGCCCAAAGAAGCCAAAGTTTTACAGATTTTCCTCCTCCCTGCCCCTAGCTTTTCTAATGCTGAAAGGAATGGAAAATTTAGTAAATTTTAGTTTTAAAGCAATGAATAGTGAATCAGTGACAATATGCATGTACTTACTCAAGTGACACAGAGGTGACTATCTACAAATACCTGGAATACAGGACAAATCATGTTTTCTGACTGCAACACAGAGAGCTTGTGTCATGGACTGTTACAGAAAAACACAAGCTACAGGTTGAATGAGTAATGGAAAGAAAGGAATTATATTCCTCCTTACCATTATCATAGTTACAAGAAAAAATAAGGCCTGGTAACAGTGAGAGAATGGAGGCTGAACGTTAAATGGAGAGGAAGAAAAGAGGTTGGGGAGGGGAGCAAAAAGGAAAAGAGGAGTGGGGTTTCTTTTAGGTTTTTTACCTGCTAATCCTCAATTAATAACTCAATTAATTTCTGTATTCTAGTTTAGGTTTGCTGGGTGTTCTTGGAGTGTGTCATAGTGTGGTAGTTTTCTTACTCCTTGTAAACTGTCTTTTATATAATTATCAGAATGCCTTCTTTGATGTCATTTGCTAGTAACTGGATCTATGAGTGGATCAAAACGTACTATGGAAATTTACAGTTTATAAACTGCTATCCTGTAGCTATTCTTCTCTACATGTTTTTCCACCTCTTCCTTTAAGTTCCTGAGTCATTACTGAAAATACTATACAACTCAAAAAAAAAAAAAAAATTAAAAAGCCAGACATGTTTACATGACTGACAGCACTTTTGCTCTGTGTCTGATGTCTGAAGGCAATTTCTCAGTGATGCTACTTCATTTATTATGGACTTGTTGAATGACAAAGGACAGGCGGAATGCAGAGTTAATTCTTACCTAGATATGTTTGTATACTATTAATTATTTTTATTCTATAGGGCCAAACTTGGTATGCCCCAGTTCTTGAGTCTTGAAGCACAGAGTCTCCTGCGAATGCTCTTCAAAAGAAACCCAGCAAACAGATTAGGTAAAGTTTTTAGCAGAATATTTTAAATTTGATCATAATATGCATAACATCAGTGATCATTAAACTGACTAAAATTTTGTTTCTTGTGTAAAATAGGCTTTAAAGTAAGAACATAGTTTGCTCTTCAAATAATCACCAAAGTATTATCATTTCTGCTAGTCATACATCTAAAATTAATGCAGAAGAAATAAGAAATATAATTTTGCTAGCCCATTCCTTTGACCAAGAAGAAAATAATTCAGAGACATTTTTCTTCCTTATAAAAGGAGCAGGTCCAGATGGAGTAGAAGAAATTAAGAGGCATGCATTCTTTTCCAAAATAGATTGGAATGTGAGTATCTAATTAAAAATCAATCCAGTAAATTTCTTGGTTAAGTCTTTTATGGTATCATATAACTTTTCCATTTACAATGTGTTCCTTCTCTTCAGAAATTGTACCGGAGAGAAATTCATCCTCCTTTTAAACCTGCAACTGGCAGACCTGAAGATACATTTTATTTTGACCCTGAGTTTACAGCAAAAACTCCAAAAGGTAAAGAGAGATGAATAAGACAATTTACATATTCAAAAGATAGAATTGGAATTTCAAATTTTTACATTCAAAATTTGATAGAAATTGTTGTCCTTACAAATTTAAGGTGCTACCAAAATTTCAGTACTTAGTCTCATATCTACATGTTAAAGACTCTGCTTGTAAGAAGATGATGTGTTTTTCAGATTCGCCTGGTATCCCACCCAGTGCTAATGCACATCAACTTTTTCGGGGATTTAGTTTTGTAGCTATTGCATCAGATGATGAAAGCCAAGCAATGCAGACAGTTGGAGTGCATTCAATTGTCCAGGTGAGTACATCTACTACAAAAAAAAATCAGTGCTGTCTCTTGGTGGATGGATTGTTTCCGTGTCACAGAATGAAGTATCAAAGTCATTGTCATCTTTTATACAAAAGTAAAGATCAGATTATTTTATCCAAACAAAATCTCTGAAGGTGGAGGACCTGTTTAATTCCTGAGCAGCTCCAGGTCCAAATAGGCTTCAACCTTAAATGAAAACATTCTACCATCTGTACTGGATTAACTCTTTAATGCCAAGCCCTGACTATAAGCTGGAGTGGAGTAACAGATATATTGATTTATTGCTTTTTCCCCCCCATACACGAAAATGTCAGTTGATTCTTGCAACGCAGTAGTAGGAGGCACTGGAGTACAACTGCAAGTTGTATCTGGGTATTCTGGACTGCTTCTTGGAATCCATGACCCAGGACATATTCTGTCCCTCCCACTTTAAGTTCATTTGCTAATCTGTGCTGTTTTGTGACTGATTCCAGTCTATCATACAAGTCAGTGTTACAGTGCACACTCAAGCGTTTTCCTCCTTGATGTATTTGAATTACTCCAGTAGAGTCTTCCGTATTAATAATTGTGAGGTTGTCAGCTGGAAGAGGAGACCTCTGCAAAAATTGTATTTCTACCTCCTCTTTGCTTTTAATAATTCTAATTACTTAGTCATGAAAACCAGCTCATGATCTAAATTGTGTTGAAGACTTCTTAATGTATAGGTAGGAATAAAAAGGTGTGCTGTATGATTGGGTTTATTTGTATTTTTCACTGCACTGGTATTTTGCACATATCTGAGAAAATTTTTAAAAACCCACAATTTATACAGAACATGAATAGCCCTTCTATTTTTCTAACACTCCCATGTCTAGAATTGTCGCAACGCGCTTTTCTACACATTCCATGTGTAATACCATTTTTTAAAATATAACTTTAGATCCTTTTTTATTCTCAAGAAGCTTTCTGATTTGATACACGCATCAGAATTATTTCTGATCCTGATATCTTGCTAGAAGTTTCTGCAAGCTTCTCTGTGCTGCTTCTTTCCTGCATAGTTTTGTAGATGGCATTATTTCTCTTTGTATATGGTTTCCTTCTCTTGTAAAGGTCTGTTTCTCTGCTGCCTTTCCTCTGTGCCCCTCAACAACTTCCTCACTCCTATTTCCTCTTTTCTGTGTTGCAGGATACCCAGATGGTTTCCTGCAAATGCTTTGCATCCTTTGCACAAACTCCATACACTAAAACACCATTTCCTTCTCTTACAAGAGTGAACACTTGTCCTCCTTTCAGCTTTTTATTTCTGTGAAAGGATTTTTGACTGCCATTCCATGGAATTCCAGCCAGTCTGATTCTATTCAGTATGTCTAAATTTTCCAGCTGGCATTCATCTGTCTATTCAGATGATAGAAACAGTGATACTTCTTTACCATTGTTGTATCACTATTTTATCTTGAAGTCTTTTGTTTTCCTTTGGTTTTGAGTTTCTATCTTTAAATTAATAAAGCAATAGTAAAAAAAAAATGTTGTCAGGTTCTAAAATACAGGGTGAGTTATTTACAGTATGTCTAATATATAATTTATCTTATACTAATTTTGAACAGAAGGTAATGGGAATTTAGACCACTTTGACCTAGTAGAGTCATCAGCTTAAAATTTTAAGCAAATCAGTAGGAATTTTTTTAAAAGTTATTTTAATAAAAAGATCAGTTACATATTAAGAATATTCATCAATTGATAATGTTATTTTGGTAGCAGTTGCACAGGAACAGCATTCAGTTTACTGATGGATATGAAGTAAAGGAAGATATTGGAGTTGGCTCTTACTCTGTCTGCAAGAGATGTATTCATAAAGCTTCAAACATGGAATATGCTGTAAAGGTAATGACTTTGTTATAAACCACACTTTTCAGATTTTAGCATTGGGCATCTTTTATTTGCCATAGAGAAACATAGAGATTAAGATTACTTTTACAGTTGCATATAAAATATTTTTATATTAAAAAAATTAAATTTGTAAATTCTTAGATGGGTAAGGAGTTCATTACAGTCTTCAGTCTGGTATAACTTCCAGAATCAACTTCAACTCTTTGTCTTTGCTTCCTGGTTTGTAGCAAGGTTTTTAATGTTGTTTTTATGTTATTCTACAGGGCTTTCTAGCACTTCTTTGAAGGCATTAAATTCTCAGTTGAAATCAGTAGATTTCCCAGAACTGCAGTAAGGCTTTTTGTCTTTCTGTGTAATAACCTGGGACCTAATGGTTGCTATGAAAGCAAGAGTATGGATTAGCAGACTTTATAAGTGGAAAAAAAAAAGTAGTCTTTAAATCCTATACTATTTACTATATAAGGTAGTTCTCTTTTTGAATTGTTGAACAGCTTACTACTTAATTATGTAAAATATGAATTAAGCATGTAGATTGCCTCCTGGAAACCTTGCAGTTTCAATTTGGTAGTTAAATACTTATTTTTATTCTAGTTCTGGCCAGGAACAGATTTGACTTCCGTGCTTTCAATTTGAAGTAATTTCTTGAAACTGCAAGAAAGTCCTGGCATAGCTGATAATTCCCTCAGCTATAACATTTATTGTGAAGATTCACTCGTTTTTCTATTGCCTCTGCTAGGGCATTTTTTTCCTCAATGAATCCTGAAAAAAAGATGATGATGATCAGTGTCTGATGTGTTAGCAGGGGACTGGTAGCAGTATGGGCATAAGGATGAAGGGGAAACACAGCAATGGAAAAGACATTATAGGAAATTCTGTGGTTCAGAAGAGAAAAAAAAATGAGAAGAACAAGAATGCTTTTTAAGTAGGGCAAAACAATATTTTGCTTGTTTGCACAGGGAGAACTTTAGAGCCAGAGATTCAAATGGACTTTCATAATGAATGTGTGTTTGAATTAACTCTGAAAAATTTTTATTTATTCTAATTTTTTTATTCTTACTCTCCTGCTTTCTTTTGCTGCACCAAATACTTGTTTTAGATGAGCATTGTGAAAATCAGTTCATTAGCATCATCCAACCAGTATCTCATGTTAAATTAGGAACTTCCTGTATTATTAAATAATGGATCACTAGAGTCTTATCTACTAAAAAGCCTTGCATTATTAATCACAGCCAAAGAGATCAGATCACTTATCCTCCAAAATTGTTTTCAAAAGAGATTTTTTCATTTTTCCCAACATTTTTTTTCTTTGCCTTGCTTTTCCAATTTAACAAACTTGGGTTTGGTTATAATCCATGCCTCTTGCAACAAGAGATACTGCTTAACTGTTGATGCTAATAAGCACACCAAAGCATTACACTGTACAATATTCACAAAAGGAACTATGCCTATGTCTGTACTTGCTCTCACAGATTATTGACAAGAGTAAAAGAGATCCAACAGAAGAGATTGAAATCCTGCTGCGCTATGGACAGCATCCAAATATTATTACCCTAAAAGATGTAAGTAGTGTTTTAAAGACATCCTTTAGTGTATTATAATTGTGAATCACTTTCTAATTTGAGAGATGACAACCTGCATGTTCTAGATTTATGTTCATGTTTTTCAGTATTTAAAAATAAAACAACGTCCCAATGCAATATGCAATTCAATAGTATCTAATGTTTTACTGAGATGTCTCAATGTTTTCTTTTAAAGATGCTTATATTATGGTACAATGTTATTCTAAGGAGTCAAATAATTCATCCTTCATAAATCCTAGCACAAGAATAACTTAATGTTGGATGTATTTTTAAAGAAGCAAGGAAGTTTTTTAATTGCTTTAACTGAATCTGTTAACTTTGAATCTGATTTTGCCTACATTATTCAAAAGCAATTTTAATGTACATTATTATATAAGAAAGGACTCACTGTTAGCACAGTACCCAAAGTAACTTTCATGGACAGTAGCGAGTATTACTCAGTAGTAGACAAAATCTTACCGTGTCCATGGCTGTCACTCTTTTTTACCCAGTATCCTTATCTGGCCTTTGTATGAACACTATCTAGGTATTTTTTCCTTGCATTATTTGCTCTGACCATGGAAACACTTTGTCCGTAAAAAGCAATGAATAACATAAGTTGAGAGGTAGAGGGTTTTCTTAGTGAGCAGTATATTCTGATGATCTAACTGAAAAAGAAAATGGTCTTTCTCACCTTGGTTATTCATTAAAGAGGATTAAAAATTGAGAAGGCATATGCTTAATGACTTTCTTAGACTGCAGGGAAATATTCTGGTCCCCCAAACCAAAGCTCAGGCAAAACAGCAAACCATTTCCAGGAAGCTGAGCTCAGCTGAAAGGAGATTGTCAGACATTTTCAAGTCATTAAAACAACAGCTCATAAATACTGTGGAGATGAGCACTAGAGAACTCTGCATGACGTTGGTCTACTATAATCGGTCTTCACTTTATTGATATCATACTGCTTGGCCCTTTCTTGGACAGAGAAAATAAGGTAGATATCCAGGGAAGCCCACCAGGGAGCTTATCTTATTGCCAGCGAGATACCACAATTACAGTCCCACTTTCTGTTCTGCTTCATGTGGTTGGACAGTAAAGCTACTTGAAAGGAGCTGTGCTGAACAGAACCTGCATCAGCATTCATGGTGCTTTTAGTGCTGCATGCTGGGCTCATGTGTTGCTTTAATTCATAACAGGGCTTGTTATTTAAGCGGGAATACAAACATAAGAATGTGAACACTTACCTGAACTTGAGCATTATGAATATTTTACATTGAGAACAGAAATCCAGGCAGCATTAAACAGCTGCAATATATGCTGAATTACTTCACTTTGTAATTAATCTTTTATCACCATCAATCATCTTCCAGCAGAACCATCTTTCACGCACAGCAACAGCAATATGCAAATAGGAGACTACCAAAAAAGCCTTAAGCCTACAGAGGGAGAAGGACTGTAATTCTCACTCACTTCTGCTTCAGCTCAGTTCCCCAAGCAGAAATTATGGAAGGATGTCCAGCGTAAGAAAAGAGATATAGAATTCATATGTAAAGAATCTTCTATAAATCTGTAAGAAATTAAGTTTTCCTTGTCCTAATCAGACCCATGGGGCAGATTGCTTGCATATCCCACATTATAGTGGTGTGCTATTACAGCTTTCAGAGAAGATAAGGAGTATTTTTCCTTCAGGTCTCAAACTCTACAGCACCATGTACTATTATAAAAACAAAACTCATTGTTGATTTGCTCAATTTTTCATTCAGTTCCACATCAAAACTTAAGTGTTTCTAATCTGAAGTGCCGAAATAAAAATTTCAGCATTTAAGTGCCTGCTTTGGAAATTATTTTTCTGCAAGAAATAATTTCTTTCTTCTATTTCAAGAAGAAATGCAGTAATATTTGAATTTTGCTTAAGATGGAAGTTTTCATTCTTGTTCAGCCTTTTTATGTAATTTAATTCTGAAGGTGTTTGGATTGAAACAATGGATATTCAGGAGACCAAATTCTTTCTGCAGTGCACCGTCCTCTGGGGGTTTTCCTTCTGATTGTTATCAGTGGTCTTTTTCAGTTACACAGTATATAAACAAAAGGAGCTATATTGTGCTAAATCAGATGTCCTTCTTATCCAATATCCTGCCTCTGACAGAGGCCCTTAGTGGATGCCTAGGAAACAGTGTAAGAAGGGAGGAAGCACACAGCTTCCAACAAAACATTACCTAGAAACTTCCTGTGCCAGACCATTATAAGTATTTTACCCTTTTTATGTAATAGTTACTGTTCTGTAACAGAACTTTTGTCCTGGTTTGAGTTATTTAAAGCTTTGCCTGAATAAGCTTTTCAGAAACATTTTAGAAACCTGAATACAAGATGTCCAGTCTCCCTGTCCAAGTGCTTTTTTATGATTTCAAAAAACTTCATAATATGTCTGTAAAATCTTACTTGTCTTGGCAAAAACCTTGGTTTCTTTTTCCATTGTTTTATATTTTGTTCATGTGCCTACATCTGTTTCTCACTGCAGTTTCTTCTACTTTGCCTGGTAGAGAAGACATACTAACTCACCTGTGGCTTATGCCCAGAGTTAATTTTAAAAAGTAGTGTCACATTTGTGATCTTAGCATGATATTGTGAACCTAACTGTGAAGAAAATTTCATCGGTATTTATTCAAAAACAACTTAAGTTGATAATACCATTAGAGGAATTGGTGCGAGGGGAATGGTTTGTTTGGGGTGAGTTATCTGTGGGGTTTTTTTGGCAGGCAGACAGGACCAGCAGATAAAATAGTAACCAAATGCAAATTTTGCTTAAATTCTGCATTCCTGAGATGTTTGCTCTGTCGTGTCAAATGAAATAAGCTGATCTCCTCATGTTATACCAGGATTAGAGGAAGCATGCCTATCAAAAAAAAAATCCAGTTTAGTATCTACAGTTAGATAATTCTGCTTTTGAATACTGTATAATATTTAAAGTCTTAATACAAACATATTCAGATAATCAGTCATTTATATTTCATGGGGGGAAAATTCCTGTTAAATGAGAACACAGAAACCCATCATGTCTTCCTGTCCTTAAGATCATAAGCTTGTAAAGCCCACAGAACTATTTAACATTCTTTTTTTTTATTTGGTGAGAAAATAAATCCTTTTAGTATAGTTAGGAGAAGAAAAATTTTGATGCTTAGAACTTTATTAGCATGTTTTTCCCAGGTAGCTTAAGACAAGGGAATTGGGATGAAAACCTTTTCTGTTACTTAGCAGGTATCTATTCCTAAATTTATTTTACTACAACTTGGATAATTGTTTCTACTTAAACACAAGTTTTTTTTTTTATGTCACACGTTTTACTGAAAAAAAAATTGCAACATCACCATAGAAATAGGTTGAAATAATAAAAGGGAACAGTCTTTAAAAGGTTTCACTAAAGCAGGAATTGTTTCTGGATTAAGTTGGAGTTCCCAGGCCAGGTTGGACAGGGCTTTGAGCAAACTGGTCTAGTGAAACGTGCCCCTGCCTATGGAGGGGGTTGGAGCTAGATGATCCTTAAGGGCTTTTCCAACCCAAACCAGTCTATGATTCTGTGAAAGTGCAATGGAAATGAAATGCTGCAAGTGTATATACCTTAAAACATGGTTTGGTATCACTCAGTCTGTAGTGCCCCCTGGTGAGAATGTAAAAAAATTCTCAAGTGCTTCCCTGGACAACAAAAGCCATGCAAAAATTAAGCCATTTTCCATAACTAGAAGCAAGGGATAAAGTATGTATATTTTAAGACTTTTAGGCTTTGGTGTAGGCTTATGTGCTGAATAATGTGTAAGTTGTAGGTTTTTATCATAGCAACCTTATATGCATTCACTTCACTGTTCACAGAGGCTATTTGAGGTAAACTTAGATTTATTTTTTCCTTTTTTGTTTTTTGCCTGACTGTTGGAATGATCTCTGTTCATATTTGTAATTCAGTGCAATAATTGCTGCTTGAATTAGCTCTGGTTTTGCCTTCATTAGGCTCATTTCCACTTTTTACTACGTAATTTCTCACATATCTACTTTACTTGCTTTAGTGAAACTGTGGGGGGAACTATATGTTATTTATCCTTTTTTCTCTTTAAACACTTACATGCTGGTATTTCTATGCTATTTTGGTACAGTGCTGCCTTTTTGTAAAGGTTTTGTGTTCATTTCTGAAGATGAACAATATTTGGATAGTGTATGGGTTGTGAAAAACAGGGAAA
The DNA here is from genome assembly GCA_013399875.1 of Gymnorhina tibicen. Taxonomy (NCBI): domain Eukaryota; kingdom Metazoa; phylum Chordata; class Aves; order Passeriformes; family Artamidae; genus Gymnorhina; species Gymnorhina tibicen. The sequence goes on from VXAZ01008607.1 coordinate 207,584, forward strand.
ACAATTGAAGAAAACAGCTTGTGGACACACCTGCACTCTCTGTGCGTTTTGCAGCCAAGACAGCAGAGAATAAATATTTTGAAGTTTAAATGTTTATGTACTTTTTGCAGGTGTATGATGATGGAAAATACGTGTATGTAGTAACAGAACTTATGAAAGGAGGAGAACTGCTGGATAAAATTCTTAGGCAAAAATTTTTCTCAGAACGAGAAGCTAGTGCTGTTCTGTTCACAATAACAAAAACAGTTGAATATCTGCACACACAAGGGGTAAGTTTTCATCTCAGACAAAATGTTTATAGCTATCGAAATTCTTCTCTTTCAGAAGCATAAACTTGTATCTCAATATATTCTGCTGTGTGGTAATTAAGTAGGTTTTGGTAAACAATTACATTGCAGCAGGAATTTGTGTTGAAATCAAAACTTTCCTTATCAGCTCTGTATGCATTCAGATAACTGAGATGATGCAACTGTTTCTGTTGTTCTTCATGCAGTCTGTCAACAGTTCTGTGGAATATGCAGATAATTACTAACAGAGAGGATATGAGGGGAAGAAAGTCCAGGAAGAAATGCTAGGACCCATGCTGTTGCATAGCCATTGGACCTAATGTAATTCCAATCTCATTCAGTGATAGACCCTCAAAATTTATTTTCCACCTGTCGTACTTGTAATTCCTTTGACTTCTTGGTTTTGGAGAACATGGTTTATGACTTGTAACTCCTGTGCCATAGGGTCAGGAACTTGTAGGAGACAGAAAATTAACACTTTGGGAAATTAATTTGGAGACAGAGGAAGTAGTTCAAATTTAGAGAAGGACAGTGTAATAATTGCATGGCAAGAAAGACAAGTTGTGTTGCATTTTAAGTAAACAAGAAAAAGGGATTAGAGAAAAAGCAGAAAATAAGGGTGCAAGGAAAAAGTCAGCTACTAATACATGATGATGTTACCCAAGGAAAAATGCTTTGGAACATATAGTACTCAAATTATTTTAAGTAACAAATAGCAATTCAGTACACACTGTCGTGTCTGGAAGCTGTTATTTCAGAAAACTTATGATCAAAGTTATCTGGTATCTCATTCTGTGATTCATCACTTCAGTCACTTGCTCATGTGTGTGTTTTTATTTGAGCCTGTGTGCACAGACTATAGTCCTTGGCCAGCAGCACCCATGGGAATTATGAACAGACCTTGATACGTTCTGAATGGAAACACAGATCATAGAATAACAAATCATAACTTGGTTCATTCTTGCCACGTGGCCAAGAGATGCCCAGTGTCCTTGCATCAAGTAACGGATTTTAGGGGCTTTTGCTTCTTTACTGTAGATATCAGTAAATATTGGCATTTGAACTTGTATTAGACCACACGCACTTTGGAACGTTTGTTTTTGGAAATTTTCAAGTCTTAAGTACACCTCCACAGGAAAGCCGGCCATATATGTAAATAGTGAGCACTTCCATAGTCTAATTTTTTTCTGGAAGAGTCCCTCATGTCTTCAGTGGATTTTCCTGTTATAACTCCTTTGGACACTGGAGGAGCTTATTTGAATATGGTGTTAGGTAATATCTGGTTTGACAGGCTCTGAATCTGTGTGCAGTGTCCACAACCCTTCCCAGGAAGAGTTTCCTCATGGACTTTCATAAGATACTTTTGAATTGAAAAAGTAGCTAAGCAAGGAATTAAATCCTCGGGGTAAGCAGTGCTTCCAACACTTACCCAAAGCATTCTACAAGTATTAGGGCCAACATAAAGCGATTAAGGATTGGCACAAGAGACATCATAAAACAGATAAACAAGAAGTGTCATGTCATCTTGGAGCAGCAGACTTGGGATGCTGATAGGTAATTGAGACTGCTAGTCAAAAGCACAGTGCTATGAAATAAAGACATGAAAGTTCCTGCATGTTATTGTTGCTCTAAAATAAAATGTTATTTCTATACAAAATACCAATATGACCTAAACAATCTGGCAATTTTTTAAAAAAGCATTATATTTTTAAATACTTTCAAAATTTGCCTTTGGGGAAACCACTTAACATAGGAAGGTGTTTCATTTATTCTTTGACATAAACATTTTGATTGCTTGGGAAGTGGTGTTTTAATTTGAGCTAGACTGTTAGACTTACTGTTCCTCCTACTTGAGAATTGCTTCCCCTTCTTGCAAAAAAAGCATACAACTCAAGCAGACTGGTTCTAGAAACTGCCAAATCCCCAGCTCTGTGCTGCTTCCATTGCTCACTTCTTCCTTTCTACTCCTTTTAGAATCTCTTTCAAAAAAAACCTGAAAACATCAACAAGAATAAAACTGGGGTTTTTTACTTGCCTCTTGGACTAGTAAAGGTTGTTTCACTCATTATTAAGGAAAAAAGGTAAAAAACAAGGGCAGTCAGGAGCTGGTTCTCTCATACACTGACATCTAAAGCCAGAATGTTCCCCTTAACGCCTTCCAAGTCAAATTCTTTAATATCATTTGTATATTTCAGCTTACAAGGTGCTTATTTCCATAATTCTAAGTACTTGGTTTGTTAAATCTGAGAATTGCAAAAGATTTGCATACCAAAAACGTCTGCTAAATAGATTTAATGTGTTAAATGGCTTTGCAATGTGCATGACCCTCTGTACTCCTACTCCTTGGTATCTTACTGCTTTCCTGAAACCCTGCTAGGTTTGGATGAGTGTGTTGAGCTTCTGATTTCTGGACATCACTTACTTGCAGAAGTCTGGGGGTATCTTCTTGTTCTAATGTGATTACTTTTTTGAAATACTTCACAATCTCTTCTGTTTAAATTTAACCATGAAAAGCTGTGTTTAATATTAATAAAACAGATAGGACAACAGATAAAGGCCCTCATGTTCTATTTAAATATTTATAGGAGGACACTTAGACCCACTCTGCTGTCTTACAGGGGTTTATACCCTCTTCTTTACAGAGAGCCAAGTCTCTGTAGGCTAACTTGTCTTGTGAAGAAAATATAGCAGGTCATCTGATTTCAGAGACTGTCCTTGTGTGTTCCAGGTTTTGTTAAGGCTTGTTATAACATAGCTTCAAATAAGATCAGATTCATTCTGCCAGAACTTTGGCAGCTTCTCCAGTTTTTTCAAGCATTTTACATCTCAAGCCCCTGCAAAAGCAGCTGCTTGGGAACCAGTACAGGCTTTTTTTGATATTTGGAGAATACCTCTTTGATACTTTGTCGGGGTTTTTTTATTATTAAAATTCCTTCTTAATCAGGCTTTAAGTGTTTTTCTGAGATTAATTCAGACTGAGCGAAGAGAATGGAATACAGAGTTACTCCAGCAGTAACTAGTCTGTGGTTACATAGCAAAGTGGTACATCAGCAGCTACGGCTGCCGCTGACTGCAAAAGCTGTTAGTAGCCAAAGGTTCTGATTTAAAGAGCCTGGTAGTTATGCATGTTAGAAAGGAAAGACGTGATTCAACCATGAGAAGAGGCATCTTGAACTGTCTGTACAAATAAATTAGGGGGGCATGGGATATTTGGAGGGGGTTTTAGAGTTTCCAAGTTAGAATTGTAGTGCTCCAGACACCACTGAGCATCAGAACACTGCAGCTGATGGTAGAAACTGGAACTCTGGGAACTGAGCATGCTGATGGGAGACTTAAAATTAAGTAGCAGAATTGCTAATTATAATAAAAAGCTTTTCATGTGTTTAGCTTATTGTGTTTAGTGGTTTGTTTTATTTTTTCAGGTTGTTCACAGAGACCTGAAACCTAGCAATATTCTTTATGTTGATGAATCTGGTAATCCAGAATCAATTCGAATTTGTGACTTTGGCTTTGCAAAACAACTGCGAGCAGAAAATGGTCTTCTGATGACTCCATGTTACACAGCAAACTTTGTTGCACCAGAGGTAAAACCCAGGATAGTTTATATGCCTTGATTTATTTTACTGGTATTTTTTGCTAGCTAGATTTTTTTTCATTCTTATGTAACAAGTAGAATCACTTTGTAAACAGTAAAAATTTGAAATGTTGCTATTTTTGTAGCATAGTCAAAGCATTTCTAAGCATTTTTTTCAGAAAAAATATTTTGTCTCCCTCAGGTTTTAAAGAGGCAAGGTTATGATGCTGCATGTGACATATGGAGCCTTGGTGTTCTACTTTATACCATGCTCACTGGGTAAGGGTAATTATAGTTTGCTTCACTGTAGAATAACAAACCAATACAAACAAAAACAATAATAAATATAGGCCTGCTATTGCAGATATTAAGCACTGATTAATCTCAATTTTGGGGTTGAGAATATGCTTTGCCTTTAGTAGAATCCAGGTTTGCAGGGACTGGTGTGAAAAATTCTTTGCTTCTAATATCTTCTCTATTTTAGATGTTTAATTTCTGCTTTTAGGTGATTTTGCACTAAGAATTTATTGTATCATGTGAAAATTAAAAGATTAAGCACCATGTATGTTGAAGAAAATATATGTTACAAATACAATTGCAATGCATTAAAGCATGTTTGTGTGCAAAATTCAGCCACTGAACACTTGAAGTGATGCAGTTAGAGTATAATAAATGCAATAGAAAGGTGTTTGTATATGCAACAGAAATTAATTGTATAAAAGATGATGAATAAGAAATTCAACTGTAGTACCATAAGTTCAAAAGGTAATCTATTTAGCAGATGCAATAGCAACTATCTTTTTATGCCGGGTTAGTCAGATTGCCACTTTGGTTAAGAGCTAACATCATCAAAAATTTCTGTATTTTAAAATAAATAAGTGACAAACATATTTGTTTTTAAGTATATCTCTTTTTTTGGTTGGGGACATTCTGATAGCAGCAAGAGTATGTATAGTGAAGAAAGGAAAACTGGTGCACCTTTCTTCCTCTGGTATTAAACCAGCATTTACTCTTTCTCAGATTTAGATTTACAACAGATTGTATTGGTTTAGTACTTCACTAGAATATGAAAAGTTAAGGAATACTTTCTGTAATTCAGGAACCACCAGTATTTAAACTGCTGTAGGAAAAATCGGCTTTTCAGACCAGGTACAGAGTGAATACATGCAGTAAGAACAGATCTGTAGTCACTGCTATGTATTTTCATGTGTTAAGAATAAATTCTTTTTACAACTGTTTGACTATCTGTTGCCTTATGTTGAACTTGCAATCAGATTTATAATACTGAGCCCCAGGTTACGGAAGTTACTAACATTGAATTTGTTTGGTTAAATAGCTACACTCCTTTTGCAAATGGTCCTGATGACACCCCAGAGGAGATTTTGGCCCGAATAGGAAGTGGAAAGTTCTCTCTCAGTGGTGGTTATTGGAACAGTGTTTCGGACACAGCTAAGGCAAGTACATTTGCTTTGTCCCTTGGGGGATCAGGAATGGATTGTAATGTAACGTGTTGATTATAGTGTATATGTTATATCATATATGATTGGGTGAGTTCCACCCATTGTTATATTAAAATACTGATCTAATCCCTTATGTGCCTAGAATTTTGTTTCCTGTTTTTGATTCTTTCATGTTACAGCAGGAACTTGCACGTAGGAGAAAAAACCAGGTGTGCCTTACACTGTAGTAAACAGCTGTCCTTAGAAATACAGTGTTTTATCAGTATTCACACACACAATTATCCATGGTGAGAAGTGCTTTGAAAAAACTTGATGTGTAAGCATGACATTCAAAAATCATACAGATAACCTAAGTCATGATAATGAAAAACAATGACTTACTACTTTTTTTTTACAAAATTGCATTTGTACAAAATAAAACTTTTATACAACGTTTTTGAGAAGCCTGTTTTTGACAGCAAATAGACTATGAACTTCAGTGTACAATATCCTTCATGCCCCTTCTAGATGGATACTTAAAATGCTAAACTTAATGCTGACTTAATTGGATACCTTCCTTTTGTGTTACCAAATGTCTATTAAGTCACATAATTAAAAGATACACTGTTAGCATTGCTGGGTGGTTTTTCATTTGTTTTAAACTGACATTATGAACATATTTTTATACCTCTAGAATCTTCTTCTATAGTTTTGAACTATTAATCTGTTTTAAAGCTGAAGTTCTACTGTTATTCCATTGACCCTTCATTGACAGGACCTTGTTTCAAAAATGCTTCATGTTGACCCTCATCAAAGACTGACTGCAGCCCAAGTTCTCAGTCACCCCTGGATAGTTCACTGTGACCAGTTGCCTCAATACCAGCTAAACAGGCAGGATGCTCCCCATTTAGTGAAGGTAAGTAGATATTTGTTCAGCTTGCTGTTTAGCCAAAATTAGTGTAAACAAAAGGGGTTTTGCTTTTAAAGGTAGGGGGTAGCATGTGTCTCCTCTAAATACTGTGTAAAAGTTATGACTGGATGTTGCACTAAGCCATAAAATGAACTTGTAATATATAATAGGATTTAATGAGAAGCCACTTACAGGAAATAAATCTAATACATTTGAAAAAGACTTTCATTTTCTTATGTTTGAAATCTGTTGGACTTAGTTATACTGGAAGGCTTAACTGCTTTCAGAAACCAACATAAGTCATTCTCATAGTGAAAAATGTCAGGTGACTGTAGGGGAGCTGTAAAATCATTTGCTAACTTTAGTTTCAGAGGAGGGTACTTGTCAGTAACCAAAGGAAAACAGGATCACAGTAAAAGCTGAAGAGAAGTCAAAAGGGCAGTGTTAATTACTAGGGTATCATACTTCGGCACTCTGTCTGAAACAAGATATGGTTTTAACCCTGAAACTTTTTCACTTTGAACAAGCAGTGGAAAACCAAATATAATTGAGTCCTACTTCTCTGTATTCAACCTTGTTTTCAGTCCTACTTTCAAGAATCTCTTGTGCAACATAAAAGGGATCTGAAGAATATAATTAACACTCTCTCTGAGTCAGCTATTAGAAATTTCCAGCATCCAAAACACAAGTGGAAAGTGGGGGAGTACTGATCACAACTTTCTAAATTTTTTTAAAGTAAATTTCATGTGCTGAATAATGTGGGTGATTTTTCAATATTTTGTTGGAAACTGAAATGGTTATATAAGTAATAAGCAGAGACAGTCTACCAATGGGATTTCATTCCCCAACTCTCTCACACAACATAGTGAGAGAACTTAAGTTGGCAACCTAGCTTATACCTTCTGAGTTTGACTCTTTAAGCAATGTATTTATTACCCTAAAAACCATTCGTTCCTAACACTGCTAGGACTTGAGTAATGCAGTAATTTCTGTTTTGTAGATGAAAATAGACTGAAAGTTTAAACTTGTTCAGAGTCTCTGGCATTTAGCACTGCTATGGTGTGTGCATCAGTCAAAACATACTTACTGTTCTTTTCCCTTCTACCCCACAGGGTGCAATGGCAGCAACTTACTCTGCTTTGAATCGTAATCAGTCACCAGTTTTGGAGCCAGTTGGCCGTTCTACTCTTGCTCAGAGAAGAGGTATAAAAAAAATTACCTCAACAGCCCTGTGAAATGACCTCAACCAAGACACTTGGTACCATGGCATAAGATGATAGCACAAATCATGGCGACAGGTAGCACATATCTGACAGATACCTGCAAGCACACTCTGTCCCAGCTGGTACCTATAATGCTGCTGCTCCTGCTGCTGCTACTGCTTTCATCTACTCTCGCTTTAAACTGTTGATGGCAAGTTACTGATCTTAGTGGAGCTGCAAATGGAGTGACAAGTGGAAACAATGGAAAAGATCATGTTCGCGACTGAATAAACCGGAAGAATTACAAATGCCACCTCTGTCAAAAATACACTGAATAAAGCACTCTGCACCACATAGCATTATTTTTATAAGGAATATTTTTTTTGTCCCCTAAAATATTCTTTGTTACAGGTCGAGATGGACGGTTTATGTTAAGCACTTAGCTTAAACAATCTGTTTAAATTAGCACTATATACTTTGTGCCATCCAACATTTTGTATGTTTTTGTAAACAGTTCACAAGCAGTACATTTCCGTGCTGTTTTCTTTAATGTATACATGCCTTGTTTTACTTAGATATTATTAATCATTATGACAATTAAGTCTGATTAAACAGTTCACCTGGATTAATCAGTATTGTTGGACAGCTCTAAAAGAAGCCTGACTGTTAAACAGCTATTGAATGTAATACTATGGATAAGTAGTTTTCCTTGCCTATGTCTTTTCTACATTTCTGTGGTTTTGATGCCACATGTCATGTTACGAAATTTAAACAGTGAATCTCTCACCATACTATATATACTATAGGTAATAATAACCCAGAGAAAAGATAACTTGCTCCATATCTCACTGTCTTTGTTACCCCTCCCCTCCCTTTTAGTCTCTCCCATCTAATCTCTGGACTCAGGAATTATTGCTAAATACTTTCTGATAGAGGACATTTCTATATGGTTTATTCTTATAATCCATTGTTAATATTTTATCTGTATTCTATGACTTTTGTTTAAGCTGCAAAGGATTTGTTCAGTGAATGAATGTTGGCATTATAGAAGAAAGGCAACATTTGAAGATAAAGCAAAACGTATTGGTCACTAATAAGCAGAAGCCTGCAAAAAGTAGGTTTTAACTGCATTCATTGCAGTTGCAAAACTGATGGATCTAATGTTCTGTCAGTTATTTTTGATAATTTTAATTGACTTCAAAAGCAAAATGAGAGGCAAGTCATAAAGATCTGTTGGGTTAGAAAAGGGTCATTCTAATTTACCATGAAAAGAGTGTTGTACCAGTCAGGTAAGATGAAGCCATTCAGAGGGAACATTGTTATTTTTCTGCAGATGGAAGTGAGTTCATAATAAGGGTGGAAGACTCACTTTAAATACTGATCTAAACTTTTAATACTCTTGGCCTCTTGGTATCTAAAGTAATCAAAGGCCCATCTTGATGGCTGGTCTTGAAAAGATGAAATTGCTCAAATGAGAAGGGGCACTGGAATGTGTTTGAATGCAGTGAGTGTTCCATTCCACCAAAATTACAGTCTATGTATAGTCCTTCCATGTATGAAAATGAGTGGTGGGAATTCCAGCTTTAATAAAATGTGGATCTGGGTGAATGGCTGTTGGTGAATAACGCAGTTTTAAAACTAAAAGATGCAACTTTGTGTCTTGCATAAGATGGGATTTTCTTGGTTTAGTGGTATTAAATTTCTTTTATGGTGATTAATTGGCTTATTTCCCTGAAATCATCAGTGGTTTGTTGAAAGGAAGAATCATCTTTTTGACACCACAGATTTGCTCTGAATGGGAGTGTTTCTTCTGCCAGAATTTCTGAGTTCCTAGGGGAAGCTTCCTTTGCTGGACTTGCAAAGGATCCCACTTTTATTGCCCTTAAAAATCTGCTAAATATTTAATCCATTATATAATTGTGAAGAAATCGGTTTTATAAACAAGGATTCTTAAATTAGCATAGCTCTCAGAAATTTGAAAACACAGCTCTTCCCAAGCCATTAGTATTTTTCCCTTACTTGGTGCTCTAGCACTGAAGTTCCCTTTGGCTCTGCAGACTCATCTACCCTTCCTTCAAGAAACATCTTTAAGCAGAGGCAGAAAAAGGCCATCTTAATTTTTTTTTTTTTTTACCATGTCAGCATTTCCAGAGGAATTTAGTAAAACCTTACCTCTCAAAAAAATGTATTTTTCAGTTCTGTGAGCAATTTTAAGTCAGGCTTCTCAAAATCTAGAAACTGTGCATTCTGGTGGGTTTTAAGACGTTAATTAGAAGATTGTCATATCTAGTCAATAAAATTATTTAAATACTGTTGAAATAAAAGGATGGCAGTACTTGCCAGTGTGTCAGTAATAACATTTCACTTCAGGAAGGAGTTCCTACTCTGTTCAGTGTGTATATATAGGTACCTGGCAAAGAACAGACCAAAAAGAGGAGTGTTAAGCTGCCTCACTATTGGCAATATCCACATTAAAATAATACAAAATTATTTTCAGTAGTTTTATTGCAGCTGTATTTTGTGGTCCTCAAGCTCACTGATCATTAGCCAAATAGTGAAGCAGAGTTAATGCCTACATTTTACATATCTACATTCTCAAGTGAGCTGTTAATTTGGTCTAGACTTTACAGATGTTTCTATTAAGTCATGTATATATATCAGCAGAGGATGAACATTTTAAATTGTAGCAAAACAGGGCAGTTTAGCAGACCCTAAGTTGAATGTGTTGAAGTCTAGATCCACTGTATTTTGAAGTTACTTTCTAAACCAAGGTATAAAGGGCCTGCCTATGCAGGGAGATGTATTTTACAGGCTAGGTGCGATTTATGTACCGTACTTCCTGGTTTGGATCCATCTTCACAACTTTCACTTTTTTTTAATGTTTTTGTATCTGCACTTGTTGTAAACTAGAAAGAAATCCACATAATGCTTCTTTGAGTCTCAGCACCTTTCTGTTAGAATGTGAGTATATGACACACTGTGTACATTCATTGCTGGACTGCTGCTTGGTCTGCAAAGCATAGCAAGTGACTCAGAGAGTCATAGAGGATAAAAAAAGGAGAATGCAGATACAGGTGAATTTTCTGTATGTTGACCATGGTTTGTTTTTAATATTTTTAGTGTGAAATTACCATTTACTGTGCTTGAGAGCATGAGGGAACATAGGGAAGAGTGTAGTTGCAATACCCATTAAATGCCATCTATATCCAGTAAGGGCAAAGTTCTGTGTTCATAATCACTCTAACACTGAATGAAACTTAAAAGGAGTTTTTCAAGAAAATATTTAAAACTTTTTTCTAAAGAGACAAGGCCGTAAGAAAATAGATTTACGTCTGGGATTTTTTGTGTGTGTTTTGCTTTTGTAAATGTGGTGTACCAACTAAAGCTGTGCTTTTCTATTATTGGAAGGAAAGGATTCAAAGAGTGCTGGCCCTTAGTAAGCAGCAATGGTTAATAGATGAATTTTCACGTATGAAAATGATGTAAATGATTAGCTTTATCTTGATACTCTTGACCTAATCAAAGGGAAGGTGTACTTATGAGGGATGTAATTATTTTGCAACCTAGTTGGGGGGGGGGAAGTCTACTTAAACAATTTTTAAAAAATGACAAAATCACAGATAAAATATTTTTCTACGATTCTATACAATCATACTTTATACTAGTTTTCTCAGCATGGCATGTAAGTGAGTCTAGGGTACTGTTCCAGGAAATCAGTGGTATTGTACCTTGTTCTAGACCATTACAAATAGCATCTGTTAGATGCTTGGCACTGCTGTCATAGAACTGAAATGCTAGTTTAAAAAAATAATTAATTGTACTGAATACTTTAAATGATTGTTTTATTCAGAGTCTGATCTAAGAGATGTTCCAATCATGCTATTAATGTGTAATTAAAATGTTCCAGATGTAACTATGAACAGTTTTGGAAAGTTATCATTGCTTGTTTTCCTGTCTAATGGCAGGTTTTGTAGTCTTCAAAAGAAATTGAAATTTCTACTATGAATAAACTTTCAAACATCTTAAAGGGCTGCTTTGTGTAATCATTTGTTCTGACCAGTTACAAAAGTCATTACTTGTTCATCACTAACTCTGAACGACCTTCATAGCACACTGAGTGTGCTTTGCCAACCAGAAAGGGTTTGTAAAAAGCAAGTGTCAGTTACAGTGTCCGGACCTTGCAGCGTGTTGAGGAAGGTAAATGTGAAGACAAAGGAAAAACACATTCAGCCAGTGCTTATAGATACAACAAGACCGCAGTGCAAGGATATTGTATTTTAATACCCTGTGTTGCATTCCAGTCAACTCCAGTGCATTCCTACCACTTAACGGGAGGCTGCTACATGACACTTGCAGTGCCTGCGTTGCTCTGGACACTGAAAATATGGGCATGGTGGATAATTAGTGCACTTTGTAAACAAGTGAAACATAAGATTATATGCAGAAGCACTCCATAACCAACAGGCTTTAAAATATGGGTTTTACCAGCTCATACAACTTGGAAGCTTACAGCTTCTTTTTAACCTTGCAACCTGGAAAGGATGGAAGATTTTCAAAGGTTGCGTAGTCTACAAAAAATTGCAGTAATTGTGATAGAGGATTTGTGAGGAATGTAACCAGAGGTCTTGTGAAGTGTACCAAAAGAAAGGCATCAGAGGCCATGGAGATGTTTGGTAATGGGCATGGGTAGTGTGATTTCCTCAGTGAAATTCACACCTGGGATTAGAGGTGAGCATTGCTGTGGCCCTCTGCTCACACAAGGCTTTATCCTGCCTGTCTAAAAACATTTTTAAATTTATTTACAAGTAAACTGGATAACTTGTAAGCCTCCAGAAACTCTGCAAAGGCAGAAAGGGTGACGGTTGTATACCACAGCTCCTGCTATCAGCCTTCCTCACCTTCATACCCTCTGACTTACAGAATCATAGAATAGTTTGGGTTGGAATGGAGCTCGAAAATCATCTCGTTCCCATCCCCCTGCCGCTGGCAGGGACACCTCCCGCTAGACCAGGTTGCTCGGAGCCTCATCCAGCCTTGCCACCTTGAACATCTCTGGGGATGGGGCTTCCACAACCTCTCCGGCCACCCTGCGACAATGCCTCACCCCCTTCACAGTGAAGAATTTCTTCGTAATGTCTCATTTAAACCTACTTTGAATTTGAACCTGTTCCCCCTTGTTCCGTCACTCCGTGCTCCTGTAAAATACTTTTGCCCTATCTTTCCTGTAAGTTCCCTGCAGGTACTGGGAGGAGTTATGACTAACACCGCTTCCCCGGAGCGCTGTGCGGTGCCCCGGGGCTGGCTGGGTGCGCGCTGCCCGCTCCTCCTCCTCCTCCTTTTCCTTGAACTCCACCACACCACCCCTCGCCGTGCCCAGGCGGGGCCGTTCCCGAGGTCGGGGCCGGGCAGCGGGCCCGGACCCTCTCCTGCGCCGCCGGGCCCTGCCGGGCGGGGCGGGCGGTGCCGGAGTCCGCCGGGCC